>CM061177.1:22998889-23474626 GCA_030763345.1 Mythimna separata | reverse complement strand
TCTTAGTGTGGGACTAGGAATTACTCCTGTATCATGGGTATGGGTGCGTTTACAAACATATAGGTTTGTGTACCTACAAACTTAGATTCCGAATAACTATCTGTAGGCCACGTACATCTTAATTATAACGGTATTTGAACGAAAAGTCGGGAACAGGTCTCTAGTAAACAGGTAAAACCAGTACGCATATATAGGAATCTGAAGGTCCCGCAACTGATTGCTAACTCTCGGGTCATGTATCGGCGTATTCACGAAGGGTACATGACATGCCGACTCTACGCAATACGCCGTCGACCCAACGTAATTAATAGTTGTAGGTAATGTTACTAATATGTATTGGTTTATTATTCTTAAGATTATTTTCTGTATTGTATTAATGTAGGCCTTAGGGCCTGTTTCACAATGTCCGAGTAGCCACTACTTCCTGAATAAATTCAAAAATGGAACAGAATTTATATGAAATTATCTGCCAAGTAAGATATTGGCAACTTAATCATAGGTGGTGAAACAGGCCCTAAGTCTCCTAGCCAAGATATAAAAATATTTTTTTTTACTAAAAAGCTGTATCTAACGAGATGGACTGTCCTAATCTCCTTCATAAACTACGCTTTAATGCCCCCTAGAGATCGGTTCTGTTGAATCCATCTATGTCTATTATTTTTTTCTCATCTATTTTTTTAAATTGAGGAGCTCGTGGATAGATAATAACAGCCGCACGCAAGGTCTTCAAGGTTAAGCAACGATTGCCAAGGTCGGTCTGAGGATGGGTGACTATCTTAACATACCTACCGAGTTTCCTTCTTGCCTCGGAAAGCACGTTAGGCCGTAGGTCCCGGCTGTCATTTGTAGATCTTTGGCAGTCATATACGTAACGACTGCCAAAATCTACAAATGACAGCCATAACGACTTCCAAAGAAAAAAAAACACCCAAAAAAAAGCAAAAGCCAGTAAATCTGACTCCTGTCTTGTCATGAAGTTCCGTGTTACCCCAGTTAATAGGTTGTGGAGGTCTGGTAGGCAGCCGCTCCTCGTAAAATACTGGTATTCAGTTAAATCCGGCTTGACTGGAAGCCGACAATATAGTCGGGAAAAGGCTAGGTACGAGTAGATGATTTCTCTTCTAACTATAGGTGAAACTCAAGAAAAAAGGGATGAGTTTTCATTTGACCCATTTACCAATCAAATTTATTCTGCACGCACTCGGCTGAATGCTGACTTTTTTTAAAACTGCATGATGCTGTTTATACTCAAGTAATATTTAGTCATATTCTCTTTTATAGTGCTTGTTAGTGATCCTAAGTTTTCCACTACTTTTCTGTTTCTACCCGAGAGAACCTGTAATTGGCTCAATGTCTCATAGACTATTGTTAGGTATCCTTTTGTTATAGGTGTTCTATAAATAAATAATATTTTAATATTAAACCGCGTTTATTCGTACTGATTTGCCCTCTGAGGAAATAACAATAAAAAGTCGTCGGCGTTTCCACAGCCTTTCTACAAATAGAAGGCCTCATGACTTTTTGAACCATTTCTTTGCTCAATTTAGCCGAAAAGATTGATGCTATAGTGAAATACTGGCCAATCTTTTAAGCTTTCACTAAATTCTATTTCACTCTGATAAAATGTTACGGCCTGCAGACATATTTTTTTCTGTAACAATGTCGCGATTTTCATTTGTGGAGGAACTGGTCAAGCGTGAATTGTTTACTTTACGGGATTGGATTTTTAATCAAAGTACTATTGAACTTTGTTGTTGGATGCAATATTTTTGCCTAGTTTGATAATGACAGTTGGGGTGACAGGATTTTAGAAAAGCCGCATTTTTTTTTACATTCCCCTTTTACATCCAGTATGAATTTAGCAAATTCAACTTTGATTTGCTTTATGTTTTTATTTTTCTTAACTAACTAACCTTTAAAAATGGGCATTACAAATTGAGATACAGCTTTTTTTTTAAGTTATATAAACTAGTGTTTGACTGCTAATTTTAAAGGCGGCAAGGAAGTCGTATTCGTAATAGTTATTTTATTTCATGCCTGAAAATAAAAGACACATTTAAAAGAACAAATGGAACAGAAGGTAAGTTAACCTAGGATTTTGCTGTGTTACAAAATAACAACCTAAAAGGAATTTTGTTATATGTGTAGGGAACACATTGTTGAGGAAATAAGATACAATTTATTTCTATGAAGTATATAAACAAAAATTAACTATGCACTGTTTCATGTAGGTGTCAACGTTTCACGCTTAGCCGTCGCGCTAGCGTCCACGAGACCAAAGAGGCAGTTTCAGTACTTCAAGGAGATGTCAGCAAACTGTAGGGGCCCGGTAGGGCCGAAGCAGAGAAGAATTCCGAAAGGTGAGTCTGTGTCCCCCAGATCGAAGGCAACAAAGGCATGGCCACCCCGTTTATTCGTCAGTAAGAGTTTGACACGCCCTCCCGCTCCACCCAAGAGCGGGAGGAGTCATTCTGATGATGGCCTTAGTAAAAAAAAACATACATGAAGGTTATACATAATAGGTTTATTGATAAAATGGCAAATATGTTAAGTTATGCAAAATGATTTGCTAATGAAGCACCTAGTTAGTTGTCCGAATATGTACTGATCGGCATTATTGAGTGGCTACATCAATGAATTGTGTTCAATTGTAATTATTTCATCAAACACACAGGTACAAATAGACACGTTATTTGTGTAACTGAATACTGGCAGCCTGCTTTATGTCACTGCTATACAATACCCTTCAGTTCTGAGGTTCCAGGAGTTCTCCAATTTTTTTAAACCAATGTCATCATCTAATTTCTCTTTCTTTCTTCTACGGGAAATCATCTATATTGTTTCTGGTAGAGAGAGAGAGTGTCTTTCTCTCTCTCTACCGGGAAACAATTTTATTATTCTTTGAACAATTGTAGGTAGGCATCGACCCTTACTGACCCTGCCTATTTTGCTGACATCTCAGGTTGCGCTTGAAACGCAATGCGCCGTTGGCGACCCAAGCTTGGTACTAATCGGTTGACTGGACAGTGAGCTACCCAATAGTCTCCATTCGCAAGCCCGGTAGCCGGAACCCGTCTCCAGCGGAAAGTCATTCACATTTGAATCTCATCACCATCATTATTTCAGCCGAAAGAGGTCCATTGCTGGACATAGGCTTCCCCAAAGCGTCGCAACAACCACTTGTCCTGTGCGTCTCTTACCAGGTCATCGGTCCACTGTATGGGATCACTTCCAACGCTGTGTCTTCCGGTACGTCGTCACATTTGGATCCACAAAATAAGTTTTCCATCAGCAAAACAGCCACGACACAACAGAAGCCCGCAGCCTCCAAATTCAATCACCTCTGCCCCTCCTCATAAATATCAAATCTCATAACACCGTCAAAGATAACGAAGTCAGCAGATAATTAGCCTCACATCCCGGACGCTCCTTAGGATTCTGCGCAGGACTTCACTTTTGTTTGAGTCGCCCACGAGTGTCGCATACAAACTAGTCTCCAGTGGAAAGTAATTCACATCTGAATCTCATCACCATTATTATTTCAGCTGAAAGACGTCCACTGCTGAACATAAGCCTCCTCCAAGCATCGCCACAACGACCTGTCCTCTGCGTCCCGCATCCATCGAAGTCCTGCAACCCTTACCAAGTCAACAGTCCACATTATGGGAGGACTTCCAACGCTGTGTCCTCCAGTACGTGGTCACATTTGGATCTACAAAATAAGTTTTCCATCAACAAAACAACCACGACACAACAAAAGCCCGCAAATTCAATCACCTCTGCCCCTCCTCATAAATATCAAATCTCATAATCCCGTCAAAGATAACGAAGTCAGCAGATAATTAGCCTCACATCCCGGACGCTCCTTAGGATTCTGCGCAGGACTTCACTTTTGTTTGAGTCGCCCACGAGTGTCGCATACAAACAAGTGTGGGAATCACTGTTTGAAAATAATGTTTCTTTTTGTACGAGTTTTTTCTTGGATTTTTCCTCGAGGACGCGCGATTATGAATAACAATTTGGTGCGAATTATTTTGTTAGGGTTGAGGGTTTTTTTTTTGTTGTTGTTGTAAATATGTTTTGTGATTACGTGAAGTTTCGAAATAATAGAATAACAAAGGAAGTCGATGTTTGTTTGTTTTATTAAGGAAGGTGTAAAGCCAGTGACACAAGATTTTTAAGCCGGTTAATTTATATAAAATGGCTGACACTTTTTCATTTTCTAGGTAACTTTCAAGGATTTGGCTTACAAAAAACTCATTTATATCTTATTGATATGGCCGATAAGGTACACAATTCTTCTCACAACGAATGAAACTTCAATTTTGAAATCATATTTATTTAATAGAGATAGATACGAAGTCGAATGTATAAAATAGAAATGCCTAATACCATGCATCAGCACAGAAATCTACCTACTTTATCAACTCGAATTTACTTTCTACACATTATACCGAAAAGACCTAAACTAAGTATTGATTACCCTTATTCCTGACAGATAATAATACTTTCAGAATCCGGTACTAATGTAACAAATAGAAAAAGCATATGATATCCCTGCGGGCCCGGGCGAACAAAGGCTTTGGCCCGGGCCTAGTTTTGTGAGCCCTGGGGCCCGAGGTGCCTTGTAAGGGCTTACAGGCTTAGTCACTTATACATGACGCCCTACTTCTAGCTCGCTAGTATTTTGTTTTAGCAGAAATAGGAGAGAAAGATAACATACTTAGTAGAAATAATTGAGGAGGTTTATTGAATTACCTACGTTGAAATCAGCTTTTAGGGATTTTCTTTTTTCATATGTCGTGAAAGCCAGGCCAATTGGCTGTTTTTTCTTTACTTAAAAGACTATCTGCTTTTAGCGGATTCACCCGTGGGATAATAGAAATTAAAAAATTCTGTATATGGTCTCATTAGTTTTTGCATGAAAGAGTATGGATCCACATATTTAGGTTAAAAAACATCACTTCAATCCAACCTAGGGCTTTACTACCGGCACCAGTACATTTCTTTTTAATTAATATAAGCTAGTGCTTGACTGCAATGCCAACTGATGGTAAGCAGTGATGTAATCGTAGAAATTATAACCGGATGGAAAGACCACAGCTTGCAACCTAGACCAATAGTACCTACTTTATTATTATCTCGAGCATTTGGTCAAAACAATGACAATTAGACCAGAAAGGACAGTTAGATTTATAGCTATCTACAGAAAATAAACACGTCCTTGTCCAAATGAGGTCAGAACAATAGTAAGCAGTAGTAGCACGGAGTCAACAAGTAGCGAGCACGGAGCTTTACGAGGAGGCGCCGACAAAGTTGTTATGATCGCTAATCTCTGCGATGTGCGGCTTATGGCGAGTCGTTTGTCTGGCTCGGGCCTCATGGCTTCAGGGTTTATGGGGACATATTTTTAGTAGCAAATGAAAGTAGTTTTGATATGGGTTTACGTTACATACGAGTATTATGAGCTGTTGTCTTTTGTTATTGATCTGGTAAAATAATTGCTTTTGATTTTTGTTAATGAGCGTGATTTTCCTTTGCTATCTTAATTTCGATATTTCTATTTGTCTATGAGTTAACGTACCGGTCCATTTACAGGATGAGGCGGCCCGCGGATCAAGGCCGCGGAAAGTCCACCACAACCACTGTCGCAAATGGTTGAGGGTGGTGATTTAGTCAGTACGAGTCTGATAGATCTTTACGCCTACCTGGGGGTGGGTGACACCCATGAAGACTGCACTTAAAAAAGGGGTGTGTAATGTTTGGCATAATAACAAATGCTCTAATTTCACTTGAACTAACGTTCATATGACATAATTTTCATATGACATAATATCAAATGACATAAATTCATATGACCTAATGTTTCATATCATATATGATACATGAACGATCATATATGAACGTTATACTAAACGTTATTATGTTAAATGAATGTTATAACATTCATTTAACATAATAACGTTTAGTATAACGTTCATTTTATATAATTTTCAATATGTATAATATTCTTTTAATATAACTTTCATTTGACCTAATATTCTTTTGACCAAAAATGTTTAATGGGCACAGTCCTAGCCTAACTCAAATGGCACTTAACCAAACCTTAAAATATTCTATGCATGGTCGAGGGTGAGCTTGGTCGACGCTCGTTCTGGGTGGTTTATAAAAAAATAACCACGAAGGTGATGGCGCCATCCCCTTCTAACCTAACCTATCCGAGTCGGGGTGCCCTAAGGTCCAGATTGCTTCCAGTTTCTCCTGGTAACAATAGTTGAGGGTAGCAGGTGTAATTTTCTAAATTATATTAAAAGTTACTTAGAGATTATGAATATTATAGTAAATGAATAATATGCTAAATGAATATTATGGGAAATGTGCATTATAGGAAATGTTCATTATGTCATATGAAATTAGGTAAAATGAAATTATATCAACAATTCATTATGTCAACTGATCGTTATGCTAAACAAAATTATGTTAACTGAAATTATGTCAAGTGAACGTTAGATATTTTGTTATTATGTCAATCGTTACACACCCATTAAAAAGGTAGGTTATTGCCAATTTATTGTTAGTCGCAATGGTTGAACGAAAATACGAAGGAGCCAGTGGTAGCCACGTTTATAGCAAATGTTAGTCGTGTTCATAAGTTCGTCACCGACTGAAAATCAACGCTGTGGGCACGTCACATTACATATGAGTGTTATGCGCAGAGTCGGGCTTGACTTTTTCTTAAAGAATGTGTTTAATTTGTAAAATAGTCCAATTGTGTAAAGTTCTACATACAAATTGTTTTTTTTGCTATCTTCTTTCTGTTAGGTCATCATAGTGTTCGTGTCTGAGGGTTTAAGGTACTCTAGCATGCTAGTCATGTTTTAGATACCGTACCCATAGCACTGACGTAAACATAAAACAAACGTATTGAGTACAGCTACTGATTTAATTAATTATTCACTAATGCAGTTTCAAACAAACTTGAAATTATCCAATTAAACACTCATGAAACCTTCCCTTACAATTTACCTCACGAGTAATTACCAAATTACGGTAATTTACACACGGAACAAGCCTTCTCCAAACGTTGCAGTTACGCAAATTCGCCAGCAGTTTAGTAAATAAATAGACCCTTAAGTTGAAGTATTTGGAAGTCGGTAGCGGCACGCGTGTCCATTACCCAGATGAGAAAACTTCCGAAGTCGTTACCCACAGCTTCCAAGTTCCATGTGACGCTATGATTTAGTCAGGCTTCATACGCATACTGTATCAACTGCTCGTAAGTTCGCTAAGTTTTGATGTCTGTTTGAGAAACGATACCAAGTGTACGCTGGGACATAATATATTCCTATTAAAGTCAGAAAAGTTATTAACACTGTTGTACTACTAGCTTTTAGGGGATGATTTTAAAGTCTATAAAAATGAAATAACTTTTATGTTTGTTTGAAAGCCTTTTCATGTTCGTTTTTAATGTGCACTAGTTAAAAAATACACAAACCTACTCAAACCTTTTATGGTAAGTCTGAAAAAGTCAGAATCAATCAATCAACTCAATCTATTTTAACCAAGTGCTTGTTGTTAATTACAATACACTAATGCAAACCTTTCTGTGATGAAAGTACTCCAGAATTTAAACCATTTTCACTATTAGATTTATTTTTTTGTTGATAGGCTTGCGCTTTATCACCATCACACCTGATGGAGAGCGACAATGGTCGACGGTGGAGGATTCTCGCCAAGAAGTAACCTTTTCACTCCTGACTTAATGATTTCCAAATTGTATCCATCAGAAAACACAAAGTCCAGCTACAAATTCCACTACATAGCTATGCGCACAATTATTATGTTATGAATTTATGATGCACAATCTCTGAAATGCAACCGGTAGACAAACGACGGGCAAAACTGGAGTAAATATGAAAAAAAAAAGCTTTTAAGTATGTTACATTTGTACAAATCAACAAAATTTTGGGTAAAGAGTTTTGATGGTCGTGATTACAGATTGGTTTGGTTTCTTATCAGATATTGTTAGCGTTACCGTTTCCCAAGCTAAAGTATTTTCTACGAGTCACTCAGTAACTTCTGAATAACTTTATAGACTTGCAAAATGATTGTAAATGACAATGCCTAAATCAAATCTTAAGTTTCTAAGCCTGCGGGATTACTTCCCTCAAGCACCAAGAATTGTAATTAACTTTACGAAGCTTAGGATTAACTTGTTTTCATTGAAACCTTTCCTAAAAGTAAATGTTGGTAAAACTTAGCCTTCCCTTGGATTACACTTCCAGTGACAATATTAAAGATTTCGTTACAGACACAAATTAAATAATCGCAGATATTTTGACAAACAGGTAATATCATTTGTTGGCATTAATATCGAATTAATAAGGGATCAAAACCCAGGCCCTGTTTACACATTACAACTTGCCTTTTGCGAATGTTCTCTGTAATGGCCTCTATGGTTTTTCTGACATCTAGTTGAGGATTGCGTCGGGCACTGTGCGCATCCGAATCAGGTTCGGTCATATTTAGATAGATTAACGTCAATAGAGAGTGTATAACTAGGTTTATAATGAGAGACTATCGTAAGTAGACTTCATTTAAGGGGGAAGCTTTAGGGTAGCCCGCGAAATTAAAATTTTCTTACGCTTTTTGCAATTTGCAAGCCAGTGGTAGGTTGTATGAAGTTAAGAATACTTTAGCGACTGTAAAACGTTTTATGATTAAGCGGTATTAACTTAAGTGAGCTTGGAGGCTTGTATTGATGAATTTTTATGGTTACAATTATGTAACTAGTTACGTTTTACAATGGCTAAAGTATTTTTAACTTCTTACAACCTACCACTGGCCTGCAAATTGCAAAAAACGTAAGAACATTTGAATTTCGCGAGCTACCATGAAGCTTTCACCTTAACAGCTCAACAGTTGCAACAAACAATGGAAAGGCTTGTATTTTTATAAAAGTAAAGCCGTTACTCTAAAGCACGTCGCAATTATGTTTACTTTTCAAAGCCAACCTTGACATTTCAAATATTAAAACCTTGAAGGCTGTACTGGCGACTGGCGAGCATCAATCGACCACGACAAAAGCATTAGCAGTAGTAGCGCCGACTACAAAGGGTGAACTTTGTCACAAACACTACAAAGGAAAACAAACACTTTGTTGGCCCCAACGTTTGTGAACTATTGAGAAGAGCAACCGTGTTCATTGTCAGCCGATTACTGAAGCCTTTTTGTGATTGTTTTCAGCTGAAAGATTTTCATGTATAAGTATTTGTAAGTAAAACTACGAATGAATAGTCTCTTAATAAATTAGTGTGCCTCAACGTCAACAATTACATCACTGCCTACATCAGGTGGAATCACAGTTAAGCACTAGTTTATATTATACTAGCGATCCGCCCCAACTTCGCACGGGTGCTATATTATGCATGTATTATACATATAAACCTTCCTCTTCAATTACTCTACCTATCTATTAAAAAACCTCATCCAAATCCGTTGCGTAGTTTTAAAGATTTAAGCACACACAGGGACAGAGAAAGTGACTTTGTTTTATACTATGTAGTTATTGAAAAAAAAAAGAATGGTGACGAGGTTACAGTAAATCCTAATCAGTAAAACGCTTTACAAAGAGCTCGTTAATGGGATTTGCTTCTACCATACTTACCTAATTGTTTTGGCAATCTCTCTGTATTTCAGTCCGGTAATATGAGTGCCAATGTAATTTTGTATGTAGCTGAATCTTCCTGCAGTTTTAGGCGGAGTTGAGAGATGAATTTAATCTCATATTTCACACATTTTTGTTTTTGATAATAGGACACAGATTATTTATTTATACATACATAGTGATCGCAAACACAGTTTCTCAACTTTCGGGTTGACTGGTAGAGATAACCCTGTTGCATTAAGTCCGCCTATGTACCACAACTGTATATGAAGTTTAAATAAATAAATAAAGGTTATAAACTGAGCCAGCTATTGTTATGAACTGATCCTAAATTCAGACCACATTCTAGAAATTCTTGACGCAGATTGCAGATCTCAAAATATAACATTTTTCAAAACCTGGTTGTGGAATCCATACCGTCATACTTAACTATAGCATTTACCTTGAGGTCACAACACTCAACCAAAAAAATCACAGCGTGATCTACAACAACAGAAAATGACAAATGTTGAGATCAAGAGGCTAATACTCCGCACTATCCGACTGAATGACATAAAGTGCGACTAAGGGATTCTGTGGAATTGGGCAATAGTGTCTGCGATTGATAAGTTATGGCGATTGCGATGAAATCTGTCAGTCGGCCAAGTGGCTGTGATTATGTCGGTGACCTCTGCAACCTTTACTGACTGATCTAGTGGTCACTATTAGGAGCTGATTGATATATAACAGATTACACTTACGAGGGCCATTCTACTTTTTGACTCACAAAAACTTGTCCCTGAGTAATTATACCCCATTTTTTTATTTTTATGAATAAAATATCATAAACATGCGTTAAATTTAAAGACATTAGCGAAGCTGTACGCACACTACATGTGTTGCCAAAACGTTTTGTGCGTCTAGTTAGAATGTATAGGCGGACCCATACGTTTTCCAGTCATTACAAATTTCTGCTCAAATGCTGGACTATTAAAGATACTAGTTCATATTATATTAAAGCTAAAGTTTAGACGATTTGAATATCCTTTCACACCTCCCACGCTTTAACTAACACTTTAGGGAGTGCCCACTCAAGTTACATGTAACACGATAAGTTTAATCAAAACTGATTGTTAGATAAACATTAACGTGTCCATAAGGCTCCTCGTCCACAGCGACTTTTTGTAGTCAGTGGTCAACATGAGACAATTTTGTAATCCACTTAGGAATAAGAGCGTCACTGCTTCTCTCACACTCACACTTCCACCTTACTGCAGTGGTAAAATGTATCATCATCATCATCACCATCGCTTCAGCCGAAAGACGCGAGACGTCCACTCCTTGACAGCGTCGCTACAACGACGGTTCCTGTGTGACTCGCATCCATCGGATTCGACCGCGACTGTATCGATGCGAACACACCACAGCATCGCTACAAAAAGTCACAGTGGCCGAGGGGCCTTAAGCTACGGACATTAAAAACAAAAGCATCTGCCACACAAACACGGCCCTTAAACAAATGATTAACGAACAAAACTCAAACGCGAAGTTAATGATGAAATAATAAAACTTTAGAGCGAGTTTCAAACAAAAGAAAAACACCCGGTGATGGAAATCGGGAGTTTATTTTTTGTTTGTTTAAGACCACATTGCTGCCCGTGCTGGGACTTGATAAGACCAGGGGAGGAAGGGAGGGTCGTTAGTGGACTTGGTAATAGTACTTCTTGGTTTGGATAATGCAAAATTAAGAGAAGATTATTTTAAAAGTTTCGGGTCGTGACTTTATCTAAGTTTAACAGGTACTAAATTGGTAAATATCTTTACAAGACGGTATTCAATATAAGTAATTTGTTTTTAAGTATATAACGTGTCTGAGTGTGTTGTGTATGTGAGGTTATCTACTTGTTTATGAACGCATATTTATGCTGAGCGTTTGGCGGTTTTTCACGGAAGTAGCACGTATTTTCCGAATAGAATGTTTACAATAAAATTTGTAAGTTAGTCCTAAGATTGTTTGTCATTTTCCGCAAATAAAATGTTTTTCTGTCTTTTTAATTTCTAGTATACGAAAAAGTATTTAAAATAAAACTGACACTTTCATATTAATTACATTTCAGGTTGAAGAATAAAAATAAACAAGTCCCACAAATAACAAAGTCCTGTACTGAATCCAATTTAAAATAGAAAGGCTAACAATGTGTGCGAATAATTTACCTACCTGCGAAATGATATCCCGAAGAAACCCATTACAAACAGCGCGACGACACGCCCCAGCGGCGAACGCGCCACAACCTCCATTCATCTCATAAACGAATATAAATAAGTAAACAAGCGAGGACCTCACGCACCGCCTTCAGAACATCAACAAAAGCCACTGAACCTATCTATCTATATGCAATTACCGTTTTATTCTGCTTTTAACGATATCCCAAAATAATACCGGCTCTTTATTCACGGCGAGATATTTTCACCAGGCTTGTCGAGGAAAGGCCGTCGTAGATAATTAATTTATATTACGTACCACCCCTATAAACAAAGCTGAATGGCCGACGGAACCCAACTAAATGTGCTGAGCGGCCATTGATCCGGATCCTGCCAGTTTTTCCCAGAACACTTGATTTTTATTCGGCGCTCGGACATCAGACTAACGGATCGGCGTACGATATACCTAGGTTTTGTTTGAGTTAGCTTTTGTTCGCTTTCTGATGCTTTTCGGAAAGGTTGTTTCTCGGTAAAGTTGATTCTGCACAAATATTTGTTGTACTACTCGGAAAATTTTGACGAACAACGCTATATTTGTCAGCTCTTTTTTCTTTTCCTTTACTATCTCCTAACATACATTTACTAAAACTAACCCCAATATCGAGCACAACCGTAGGTACAAATATATTTGTCATTGGTAAGTAGAGTGTATTGTCGGTATGGAGAATTCCGCCCGGGCTGCAGCGCGGTAGCCAATCAATTAGTGTGCACTAATCGAACTGTGAAAGTGTTCATTCAACAGTACTAAACAGGTAAACACTAACGCTTTGTATACTCGTATTTTGTTTTGAAATTAGTGACACGAATATAAAATTTAATTAATAACAACAAGAGTAGTAGACTTTAGGAAATATTGCCTTGTAATAACAATAGAGAGAGAGCAGTGATGGCCCAGTGATAACGAGCTAACTTATGAGTTGTAAGTCGCGGGTTCAAATCCAATTTGTATCACTACTGCTCCCAAAAACGATGAAGGAAAACATCATAAGGAAACCGGCATGTCTTAGAATCAAAAATTGGAAGTTATGTGACACTAATTTGCACTAGCTCGCATAGTGAATTACGGTTCACTCCCTCTCCTAGAGATGAGGCCTGAGTCCCAGCAAAGGGAACATTTTAAGACTGATAATAATGTTCATATGCTTATGACATAATATTTTAGCATTATTTTGATTGGTAATTATACCTACTATATGATACTATTTTTCTGATTTTTATTTTAAATTTAAAAAGTACGAACTGAAACTTAGACCCTTTCCTATCTCTTAATACTTAAACAACCCAAGTAAAAACTTTAGGCCAAATGGAATCATATGCGACCCCCGAAAAGGATCGTCCACCAAACGACGACTAGCAAATATCCAGCATCGTGCTCTTTTCCTAACAAAGTAAACAAAACTGAAAGCGAAGCCAAGCCCATATTAACGGTAAAACAAAAACTGAAAAAGTCTCTCGAAAAAGGATTAAAATTCACTCGGCAAGTTGAAACCTCAACCAGCTTACATAATATTGACACTGAGTTCGCGGGAAACGCACACAAACAACAACTCTTCAGCTTCGCCAAAAGTCATCTTGTAAAGGGTGGCTTATTTTTCAAGCAAATTGCTTCAGGGCACCCTGCAATGGGAATGTTAACAGTGTAATTAAATTTTTTGGAGTAAATGCTGCTACGTTCTGCAACGGTATTGTTCTTCTGTTATGCCAATGGCAATTACTAGAATTTTGTATCTAGGTCTGGTTATTCTGCTTCTAAGTATAGTTAAGTCAAGTAGGCCTTAATTTAATGCTTGACGGTAAAAAACTTGATGCTATTACGGAAACTGTGTTCCTAGGTGTAACAATAGACTCTAAACTGCAGTGGGGTGCTCATATTGGAACTCTCTCTGGTAGATTAAGCTCAGCAGCATATGCAGTAAGAAAAATTAGGCAATTGACAGATGTAACCACAGCCAGATTAGTGTACTATGCTTATTTCCACAGTATTATGTCCTATGGCATCTTACTGTGGGGGTCTGCGGCTGATGCGGAATCAATCTTTATATTGCAAAAGAGAGCAATCCGGGCTATCTATAAAATGGATCCTCGCGAGTCCCTTAGAAATATATATTATTCCGTACTCATTAACTGCATTATTGTGTAAACATGTCTATTAACTGCTCCATGTTTGTCTTATTTTATTTATTTACTCAAGCCATTGCTTTTGCAATATTTTTATATTATTCGGATCCCAATCACCTTAAATTCATTAAGTCGTGATTTTTTTTTTGTGTTAACATCTCATAAGTTGATAAGTTTTATACTTGTTTTTTTGTTCTTATATTTATATAGCTTCTTTCGTATAATGTGAATGAGTGGGCACTGTAGACTACAGATTTTAATTACTACCTTTTTGAACCCAGTTTTTGACTAATTTTATCTTTATTGTGGTTTTGGGTGCAATATTGACTGGTCTACACTGTCCTCGCATAAGTGTCTGTGTTGTAATATGGAAATGTTGTAAACCCAATAGTTTTTTGAAAAGAGTAACCATGGAGTTTCTTGCCGGTTCTTCTCCATAGGAAACGACCAATTTGGAACCGTGCACTAGTTTTCGACGTTTTATAAGTGCCCATGTAGGCCTATGTGAAATAAAAATATTTGACTTTGACTTTTAAGTATTTTCTTGCTTGATTTAATTAAACTTCATACCTGTATAGTGTTAGATTAAAACATCTATGAGTGAGCCCATCCCTCCGCTTCCCATTGCCCCACACAGCTATCATCTTTGAACAGTCAAACAGGGAAATTGAGCGCCCTTTTCACGTTATTATTCTTTTTGAATAGATGTGAAGTTTTAATTAAATGTTTCGTGTTAAAACTGCGTTTATCCTTATTAATAGGTATCCTGAAAGGTGAAGCAGAGGTCAATCGATATTTTTTTATACCTATACATTTATAACATACTAGTGCGATCTTCCCTGCGATCCCCCCTGATGGTGAGCAGTGATGCAATCGTTTATGGTGAGGCGTAAAGTAATAGATATTGTGTTAATTTTATTGAAATCCTATATAATAAACAAGCCTATTGCTAAAACTATAATTCTGAAGACTTTTCCAAACCCGGAAATAAAATATTTATTTAATTAGTTTGACAGAGAAACCTATTTAAGGGAACAACAGGAAGTGTTGACCAATGGTAGGTCTGTTGTATCTGTGGTTGTCTCAAATGAAGGGATCGTGTTTGTGCAAGGATTAATTGAGTTTGCAGTTTGAATAAACTAATTGGTCGGTGATTATGTTAATATTGATACTCGTTAATGCACACCCAGAGTCAGGTATGATTGGGACAGCAGCGTACTAGCTACTTGGGAATAGATTATTAGGAGTCTTCAAGTCAAGAGTGAATAGGTTACTTCTAGGCAAGCGAGCTCCATCGTCGCCCCCATCATCGCATACCCTCAGGTGAGATAGTGGTCAAACGCGAGGGTGCATGATAAAAAAAAGATTCTCATCTATGAGTATTTTTTATGTTGCAATAATTACAATATCGTGTCGTGTAAACGATATAAGAGGTCTTTGGAGGGTTTGTAAAACTGTATAAAGCCCTGCAAACCTCTTGAAAAGGGAGGATCCTAAGACTAGGGTGTAATCAAAATCAGGTGGGCAACTGCCCAATAGATGAGTTCGGGCTGTCGTATATATTCTCGTCGCGCGTAAAACTTTAATTGCGCGATGCAGGATTATAGTTATTAAGTGACAAAATACATAGATGTCGCTATGGGTCTAAAATGAAGGTTGAAGATGAAGGGTCTTTGAAGGTTGGTTGGAAGATCAAGGGTCTTTGAAGGTTGGTGAGATATATGTGAAAGAAAACGCATGCGCTGACTTGGCTGGGCGCATAATTAATTTGAAGGAGAGGGGCTAAGAGGGACTATCTGGCATATCGTTCGAGTGCGGTTACTGCCCTGCAGTAAATGATATAGATCAGTATTCATTTTAAGTAGGGTCCTGATACTGCCGCAATTTTTATTTAATAAAAAAAAATCTCTCTGCTTATTCGTTTTTATTTAGGCATATTTAGGTTAGTATCAATATGATTAACTTCATAGAAGCGATAGTTTTTAACCAGTTGTTTATAGATTTAATAGATGTTCCAAGAACAGAAAATGCGAAGAATACGAAGAGTGTCGTCATGGTGGACGTGCATTAGTTGCGAGCTATGCTAATCCTAAAATTCTATATGAAAAAAAAGAAAAATTAAAAGAAAAGTTTTTTTTTTAAGATTGAAGAGGCATTTCTACACATACGCAAACCATATTGAAATATGGAATCGGTTACCCTATGTTTTATAATAAAAAGTATTTTTTTATTTTATTAATATAGTTGTAGCCAGAAATTTCTAGCCAACCCACTCGTCATTTTATTTAATATATAAAATATTTTTAATTCAATAAACAGATGGATGAAGGTGGTTCTAAATCGTATCCTTTACTACAAAAACAACTTCAAAAAGCGATTTCAGGAATGGAGACCGCTTTGCCTTTTCTGAAAATTCTCGGAAACTTACAACAAATTCGTTTCTAAGATCAAATAGAAACCTGTACAACACTGCAGCGTCTTCTTCAGAGTTTGCTTTTTGTATTCAGGAATTGTTGGAGAATGAAGAAAGTCTTGTGTTGCAAAGCTTAAGACAATAGGGACACTTGCATCAGATTAATTAATCAGATTATTTCTTATTTTATTATAACTAAATTTTAAGCGCATGATCGATTTACTGTTAAGTCATTATAAAAACCTGAATATCTGATAGATTGCGTTATTATTATATACCGAAGTGACTTATTTCCTACAGAGTTAAAACTTCCCTTTATTGCTAATGATATTATCAGGCAGTTGATTGCGATCTCTGCACTAGTTTATATTATTAAAAAAACATGACTTATAAATGGCAACTGTTCACCAGTTGCTGATTACGATAGTCACGTAGTCAAAAAGGATGGGCAGATTATGGCCAGCTTTCGTACATTGCATGTTTTTTTGTTTTAAATCAGCCGAAAGACGTCCACCGCTGGACATAGGCCTCCCACTCCAGAACCTTTCGTCCTCATCGTCCATCTGTTCTACGAGCAAAGTGCCGTACCCACTGCTACTTAACTTTGGCGATTCTACGGGCTATGTCGGTAACTACAATGCTCGTAGAACAGATGGCCAAATCAATAATTAAAGACAAATACCATGATTAGCAGTATACGCACAACACTTTGTGGCTGGTCGCCGACATAATAATAATACCCTTTGAGCGCGCAATGAGCACGTCCGCGTCCTGGCAATTAATTGAATCAACAGGCAATTACGAGTAATAGTGC
The DNA here is from genome assembly GCA_030763345.1 of Mythimna separata. NCBI lineage: Eukaryota > Metazoa > Arthropoda > Insecta > Lepidoptera > Noctuidae > Mythimna > Mythimna separata. The sequence continues at coordinate 23,457,373 of CM061177.1, read as the reverse complement.
ACACGCCTACAGCGTGTCCGTGTTTAGCAAACACGCTGGCGAATTAGGATACAGACTGTGGAATAACTAGGTCATTGGTATTGATTTAAAATATAAAATAATTTACCTCTACATTAATGATGTTGCCCTTTAACTCGAATCCACCTTAAATTACCACTAGGCTTGTGGTCGGCGAATAATGGGTAGCTCCTCATCCGGCCGTCTAGTAACCATCCGGACCAAGTCCAAGTCGTCGACGGAGCGTAGTATTACACGCGCACCTCAAAAAGATGTCATCAAACCGTTGGGGCTCAGCAGGGTTAAAGCCTACTGGAGCCATGGGTTGTATGAATAAGAACCTCTGGGCCCTGAACCGATGGCAAAAAAGGAACAAGAGTGGGTTTCAGTCAGTCAAAGCCTTACACGCTCCGCACAGAGTCATAATTCATTGCATGGAAAAAAGTACTTTAAATAGATTTGAAATATGGACGTTAGTACAAAAAGTTCAGTTTAAATTAACATTTCGTGTTATCGTACCAAAAACACGACGAAAACGTTTTAATAATTGTATAGAAAAGGCCTCTTTTAATTGTCGAAACTACTATACTGCGTTATTTACGAGTATACCTAGCGGATTGTCACCAATTGTACTATATCATTGGTTCGCTTTGTCGGTCTCCATCGCGATGCTTTCCGATATGCGGTATTATGCGTGTGCATTCATTTTATTGATCAGAAAAAAAAATCTGGTGTAAGGTGTTTTGCAATTTTACAAACAAAAAATTCATATGTAAAAGTAATAAATAACATAGAGAGGAATACAATAGAAAATAAAATGATTTATGTTTTAAAAATAATCCTAGGAATATTTTTGGTGGTAGGAAATCATCAAATAACTCCTGCTCTGTGTAGTGAGAGAAAAGGAGAATCAGACTTTTACTGACTATAACTCACCTGCATTATTTGTTTCCCTTTACATTCCAGTGCCGCGGTTACTACTTCGAACATTCCCACATTAGTGCAACCAGCTGATCCGATTACAAAAAGTGAAATTGGCACAAGACTACAGTCCTGCATTCTGCTATTTTTATCCCTGAAAAATGCACGTTTTCTGTAGGGCGGGCCGGTGGAGCGAAGTAGCGGGAATAAGCTAGTAATTTAATACTTTGGAACATGTCTGTTGGAAGTTTCCCCAATTTCCAGTTTGTATTATTCTTCAGGCGTGCTGACGAGGAACTCTTCTGCTTGTTTACGGTAAACATGAGTTCACTTAATGAGTTGCCTCCGAGGCGCGGCTCGTGTGACTACTTCAAAAGAAATGCCCGAACATTGGGATGATTCCCTTTGCGTGGCTGTAAGTGGATTTTCTGTTTCCTATGTGGGTTTTTATGAGAAAGATAAAAAAAAATCTGTATCTAAAGTAATAAAGACTTCCTTGTTTCTTACTTTCGAAAGACTAAAATAGCCTCATGATTGATATAACGTAAAAAATAAAACTAATAAAATGTTAGAGGTAAAACATGACAATGGTATCATTATTACAAAAGTTATTCTAAACGAAACAACTAAATCTCAGAAGATATTATAATAATTACAATGTTTACCCACATCTAAACAAAACGACGGGTCCGTTTCAACAAACACGCGATATTTTTATTCAAACTCAACAATTTAACACAATTATTTACTTAATTTTCTGCAACCCAGATCCCGTAACACCATTACTCGGGCGAATCAAGTTCAAAATTAATTTAGTCTCTAAAGTATTATACATAAGCGCCATAATCGCTGGGGCCATGCTAAAGTAATAACACAAGAAAGATAAATGGAATCATTCAAGCGTCGCTACAAGGGTCTACCTTTGCAGAAACCTTTTATGTAAGAGGAATATAAAAAATGTGCTTTATTACTATGTAAATAAAGTTATGATTCTAATTTGTGAGTGGGCAGGTGCTACGAAGCCCCGTAGGCGCCGTAGCGCGTAGCAGCGTAGCGGCGTAGCACACAATGATTTGGGTCACAATGGCGAGGCGATGTTATTCATCTTCCGCTGTCGCTTTGTGTGACCATCGCAAGACGTGATGAAATTCCTTTTATTAATTTTAAACTTAAGAGAGCCATATTTTAAGGATAAATGAATTTAAAAAGTTGTGATTTTATGAGCCATTAGGCTTCATTTCATTAATGAAACAGGACGCAATTAGCTCATCCAAATTGTGTTCAAAAGTCGATATCCCTTAATAATACTGACATTGAATTTCATTGGTGTTTGTCCTCAATTTGACTTAGCAACTTGTGGTTGGGATCTTATCGTGAAAACGTCAAGATATTTCATAATTGGATAAGGTTTCTGTACACAGAGTTTGGTTACTCAGCAAGCATCTGGTTTGGACTGGTAAATACCGGCTCCGTTATAATGTGAATCATTTATGTACGATACATAGTACGAGTATAGTATATGTGTGTTGACATTGGCGGTTTGCAATGTACATATTAGATTGGGACTTTTAGAAAGTGTTATCTACAAACTACAATTTGTAGGTCCGTTTGTTTTACGTTTGACTATTAAAATACACTCTTCCTACCAAATCCAGTGTAAATCTTATACTTATCTATTACTTTGACATCAGCTGTTACGTTTAGATACATAGCAGGTACTAAATAAGTTTAAACTAATATTTTTATGGGATACGAGTATTATGATACGTCCATTGCGCTCTCCAGAAAAATCATTTATGGAAGCACAAAGCTAATAAAGAAAATTCTTTCATAGATAGAAAGCATAGCATAGCTTCCTTGAGTTTTTGTTCTAATTGTTCTGAAACTAGCTTCTGCCAGCGGTTTCGAATGAAATGTAGCTTTCTAAAGGTGAAAGAATTTTTGAATTCGTGAAAACAAGTAGTTTTTGAGCTAAATCGTAACAAACAAACAAACATTAAATGAAATCTTTCCTATTTATAATATAAGTTTAAATCTGAAAAAATAAATAGCTCCTGTGGAATAAATTGGGAGAGAGAAGCTGCGGGGAATACCTAGTCATTAATAATCACTGGAAATTCCCCCGAAATGTGACAGGCGTAATATTCATCACATTTCGTCATAAATCTATGAAGCCTTGTGTAAATAAACATAGTGCGGTACCTGCTGGTATGTTTATATACATAATTTTATTTTAAACATTGTATACTTTACTCTTTGATATTTCAAGTGTGATTTATTTATTTAATTAATGTTAAAACTCGTTGCGCAAACAGTGCAGCTGAATAAACTATCATTAATACCTTTGGTAAACGTTGCTTTGTGTGATTTTTGATTATATTTTATTGCTCTATCGTGATAATTATATTGTGCATGTTGATATTGCTATAAATAATGACATGTCGCATGACAGATATTATGCAATTTAGGTATTCCCAAGTTGTGCTGCGGGTTTGTTTGAAAGATCTACCGTGGCCCTGGAATGCAAAAAAATACTAAAGAAATACAAGTCTAGTGTCAGACCGAACTTGAATTGTTAATGGTACGTAGTATCCACGCACGCCTTAAGGTGATGTCAGCAAAACCATAGGGAGCAAAACTGCATGGTCGAAGGCTTCTGGATAAATGGCTTCGCGTCTGAAAGAAAGCCTCAGGGTCCTGGAAGGCAAGGCAATAAGGAATACCTATAGGAGTATGGTTCAGTAAGTTAAATTTTGACAAGCCATCTCGCTCTCCGCCCTAGAGCGGGGGTACACATGGTTTGCCACCTAAAAAATGGGTGTTAAGTAGTGAAAGTCTGAGACGTCTTTTTCTTTCCACTCAGTGCGGAAAAAAGTATTCTGAAGTTCCTAAAAAATAATACCTGTTCTTAGTCAGAGATAATATATTATCAAGTAATACGAGTTTTAAAGTGATAAGTAATGAAGTAGATTTTTCCAGATTTATCTCGCCTTAGCGTTTAAATGATGCGCCAAAATAAAAGTTTCACGCGAAGCCTTGTGCCACAATAAATCTAGCCGATAAGGACCACAACTGAGATAACAGTATAAATCCTACGCTGATTTATTGGAGATATCCTAGTGTTTTGTTTCAAGATTTTGGAATTTTTATCTAATGATTAATCGTTAGAAAAGAATCGAGAACAAGGAAATTCGATTTACTTATTGTTTTGAGTGAGGTTGAGAACTTATCTGCTGGATTAAAGATACCGGATGAACATTAGCATGATAAAGTAATCATTAATATCATCTCAGCCGATAGATGTCCACTGCTGGACATAGCCTTTCCCAAGGTAGACTAGTGACCTGGTTAGGGTCGTGAAAATCCGGTGGAAGAACCACACAGGACCGATGATTGAGTTGAAGCTTGGAAGAGGCCTATGTCCATAATGAAGTATTTTATTAGAATTTTAAACCTATTCAATGCATAAACTATTTCAGTGGATTTTTATTTGATATTTCTAAGTACCTACACCCCAGTTGCTAACTTAAGAATTTCATATTAAATACTCGGCATACACTACTTTTTCCAGTCAAGTGACAGAAAGACAGCAAGAAAGAAGCGACCAAGTCGACTTGCTACAAGAAACATTCCTAGTAAACACGGACACCAGCATCCCGACACGGGAGTAAATCTTATGCTAGCAGTCGCAACACAGTTTGCTTAATTAAACGCCCGCCATTACAGTGTCACACGCGTTTGATTCATAATCCCCTGGTCTGAGACTCTCGGAGACTCTGAGCATAACAATGCTTTTTATATATATTTGCAAGATGGTAGAAGCGAGAGAATAGTGTATGCTCGTAAGGCTAATAATTAGCATTAGTATTATGGGCATTGTAATGTTGTGTTCCGCTGTGACTCACACCTCTTCTTTAGGAGAGGAAATGGACGCAGTTCACCACGCAAGCCTAGTGTCGAAGCTTATTGGCTTCATTAAATACATAACGCTGAAGAGTCATACAAATTAAATGCGAATGTTGTCTGGTATTCGCATTTAATATGTAGTAGTAGATAATAACGATACTGTATTGAACTTTATAAATATTATTTGATGAATTCACATTTAGAAATATGGGTTTAAATATAAGTTTAAGCCTCAAAAATGGGTTGTAACTTGTTTAACTAACCTATGAACGTAACACTCCGTTTGGCCACTAGGAAAGAGACGTGAGAAACGAATATAGCTCAAAATCCCTTACAAAAGAGCCTCAAAGTAAGTTGAGATTGTATTTACTACAAATAACTGCAGTATATTCCTCAGTCAACAAACTTGTTCAAACGGTAAGATTAGTCGCACGTCTCATAAAACCAAGAAACCACACAATATGAGCAGATTGGCAGAAGAGCATAATAAAGCGTGTTTATTGTTATGTACGGAACTTCAGACGATACAACTGTTATGAACTAGTTGTAAATCGTATAAAGTGGGGCAGCAAGCATCTGCTGGGAAAAAGCCATTTGTAGTTCTTCCATTATAACAAAAAGTTGGCATTATTATACTGTCTTTATGGAATATTAACTATTTATATTATTTACTGGTGATTCGCTCGGAATTCGTACTCGTACATAGCAAAACTATATTTATAAACCTTTATTGCTTATTGGTCTTTCTACTTATGAAAACAGCATTAAAATCTGTTGTACCGTTTGGGAGGAATTAAAGGATGAACCAACAGACTTAGCGACTTTTTACAAATTGTTATAAACCTGTGTTTGACTGCAATCCCACCGATAAGCAGTGATGCAGTCATTGATGATGAAGCACTTCTTGAAGACACCTAAAATATAATAGGATGGGAAGACCGCAGCAAGCAAATTGTTCCAGTTCTTCGATGTATGCGGTATAAACAAGGAGGCGACAAGATTAAATCGGACCGTAGAGGTGTCAACAATGTAAGGGTTGAACACACGACGTTCGGTGTTTCGAATACGTTTACAAAGCACCGAAAACCTGGCTGCGTTTCTCCTGTGCTCCAGGCTTTGTAGATGTGATGTAAAGATACACTCACCGACAATAAATGTAAATTACTACAAACTTATAGTTAAAATAAACCAATCTACATAATTATATGACTTTCAATGTGAATCAAAACAAGTAACTTTACATCTGTTAATTTGTATATAACGTTATTTTTTAAATTAACTCGTGTGTAAATTCCAAAACTTGCCGTAGAATTGACCCAAACTGAAAGTTACAATTTATTTAGTTCGCAACTTAATACCAAACTTTTAAACCAGCTCAAAATTAAGGTTTTGCCACCTACCAGAGCGGCTGGCTGTATGAGAGTATGCTTCTTGATTTTTATAGTTTTAAGCCAGAGTTAAGTTATCTGTTAGTGGCTTTTTACGACACTCTCGAGTTAAGATGAGTGGCTGTAGCCATTATGGGAGTACCTTAAGGATTGCAGACGTCACGGAGGCTGCAGGACTCATCAAAACTCAATAGCATTCTCTTAGAATAAAAACTCGTCGTGTCAAGTCTATTGAAAATGCTACAACCACTAAGGTCTAGTTTGGTGATAGTAAAGTATGGTGACCCACACTGATTCTAGGTAGGTAGCTATATCAAGGGCTTGATTCATAATACGGTAGGTAGTTACTCTTGGAAGCGGCTTACATAGTTACAAGGTCCTTCTCTTTGGAGCACTACCCACCAGTAGTCCGAGTTTGTTCCCGATGTCGGCGGGTTTTTTTTTTTGACAATTATATATATTTTTTTATTCATTGGCAGCAAAGAAAATTAATGTTATAAATGTACCTACACTGTAACTGGCTTTGACTTGACTGAATGTCAAGTTAGTTAAAACGATATTGCGTAGGATTAATTAAAGTCAAGTTCGTTAAACAATCTTCACTCAAAACCAATGCTAATAGGCTTTGTACCTTCTTCAGACAATAAAGTAACAATATTGGTTAAATAAAGCCATACTTAGCTGTTGCTCATTACATTAATTAATTATTATATAATATTCACTAATTAATCTTTTGCGAAGAGCAGTGGTGACCCAGTGATAACGGGCCCGACTTACAAGTTGTAGGTCGCGGGTTCAAACCTAGAAATGTATTACTTTGTGTAGTTAATTTCATCACTGCTGATGCAATGCTCTCAAAACGATGATGGAAAACATCGTGAGGCAACCGGCATGTCCTAGAACCAAAAATTCGAAGTAATGTGAAATCGACCAACCCGCACTGGGCCCGCGTGATAGATTACGGTCCATTCCCTCTCCTAAACGGGAGATCTAAGTCCCAGAAGAGGGAACATCATAAGGCTGATGCTATACTGACGTTTTGGTTAGGTACAAAATTTTCAGATTGCTGAAACCTCTCGATGCTCATAGATATGAAGAATGAGACTGATCTCAATGCTCTCTGACTAAGCTCACAAAGTAAACGAAGAATTCTGCGTCCTTAATGAGTTTTAGATGTAATAAAATTTATATTAATTTCTTTAGCGTATAGAAATGTTCGTTGAGCCGGATCTTAGCCGCTTTTTATATGGAAAGATAATATTTTCTTCTTCGCACTAATTATAACGATATTATTAAGACTCTTGAATACTGATGACGATGTATATTTATATGTAATTAAGATTTCGTCTAGTTTTCGCTTAGGATTTCTTAGAAAAAATAGGTATGACCTTATTTTTTTTTTGCCAGACCTAAGAAAGAAAGTTATTACTGAGTTTTCTTAAATTACCTTACGCTGATATTTTTTCTTTTTCCTAAAGTTATTCTACGCTTCGGTTTTGCCTGTGTAGCAAGTAGCAAGGCCCTAACATCTGCACACGCTCTATATTAGTCTCTATACTGGGTAAATTATATCCAAAGTTACCAACAAGTACATCTCTGTAGATACTTAAAAAAAAGTAGTCACTTCTCTAGATTATAATGAAGATCTAGGTTATAATGAAAGTAATCTTAATAGACTAGTGTGGCTCATCATCAACGTCAGTTGGTTCTAGAACACTCCACGATTGCCTTGTTGGACATCGAAGTGGTTTTCAAATCGCAAAACAAGTTATTCAAAGCTTTAAGATACTTCATATTATGTCTGATATCATGTGACGCTATTTCAAAACGGATGACTAGGTTGATTGGTAGAGAATGCCTACAGAATAAATCCACCTGTGTACCTTTTATGTTGCATGGAACACATAATTATTTTTTAATTGACTTCAAAAATACCAGATTCTCTGTTCGGTTGTAGTCTTTTTTGTTATTCTATTAACTAATTAACCGACTGTCACATTATAAAATACACATCTATATAATTATTAAAGGAGAAACTGACTGACATATAACAGTAAAACCAAAACTACTGGGACTAGAAGCGTGAAATTTTGCGCATTTATGACGTAAGCAAGCACTAAAAGAGGATTTCCCAAAATACTCCCCCTAAGGGGATGGAACGGCGGCGGCGGTCCAAAGTTTGTATAGAGAAGCCTACTTTTAAGCTAGTTTAATATACCTAAGTGGCTTGATCTAGCCGGTCCATTCTTATATCTAATATTAAGTAGAACGTGTTGTTGTGAGTATTTATAATCTATAGATACAACCAAATCAGTCAAAATTAGCAGCGCTTCGAAATACTAATTGTCAAACTAAGACCTTTCTGTCACGGAAAATAGGACTTGTATTGATCACCAGCAATTTCACTTGGTTACTGCTAGATAAAATTAAAAATAAACATTGAATGCATTGCCTAATGTTTAAACACAATTACCCCACAAAAATAACTGTAAGAAAAAAACCGAACTAAAAATAAACGTCCTTTGGTCTTTGACCCCAGTTTCACGCCCTCAGAATAATGTTTGAGTTTGAAACAAACTTGTTACTACTACACACAGACAAACCCGAAGCACACAGCTAGACAAAGTTAACACGAGGTTTAATGTTACTTTACTTCTGAGTGGCTTTCTGAGACATTCGTTAAAAATAGAATCACAACTTAACTAAACAAATATCAACTTTTACTTCAATCTTCGGTTTTAGGAAGTTTGAAGACGTGGTAACCACTTTTGGTTCTTATTTTAGGTTTTCGTGGAAGACAAAAAACATACCATGAAAATATACTACCGGTACAAGAAATACTAAGTTCTATGTACTTCATCATCATCATCATTTCAGCTGAAAACAATCCACTGTTGGACATAGGCGTCGCCACAACGAGCGGTCCTGTGCATTTGGCATCCAGTGGATTCCAGTGACAACAGGTCATTGATCGGCTTTCCAACGCTGTTCTTAGTTAATTTTTGATCGCGGTTTAGATTTTATCCAAATTCGTTTAGTCGCTAAGACGTCAGAAGGACAGACAGACCCCATTCTGAAACATAATTTAGAATTAATTTTATCCTGAGAGTGTTGCCTTGAAATAATTTCTGACTTTCATGCGAATGAAGCTATAATATTTGTCTTATTACCTACTGCTAAAATAAATCCTACAGACACGAACGCTATCTACAGCAAAATAAACGATTGCAACAAGAAGTATTGGGTAAACAGTATCCCTCTATTACCGATTCCCAACTAATCGATTTCACAAAAAACAAACATCCCATCATCCGTTCAATATTGAAATATTAGCATGGAATAAAATCGTTGATTTCCATAATAGGTAGCCAGTAGCGTCGATAATGTCGTAATTGCCGCCCGGACAATGGACGTGAATAATACGCGCTCATTAGTCCGGCTATCGGAAAAATGCCAGAGAAAGGAACACTTGAGCCATGAAAAGAGGTTACTTTTAGAATTAGGTACCCTTCTGAATAGGATAGGCTATGCTAAGGCGACTGTAGGTGCAGAAAACCTCAAACGGTGTCAAATATAATAACCTTAATGATAGTTCAGAGACAGAAATAGATAGGGAAATATCATAAAAGTTAAAGGCTGAGAAGTTGAGGTCACGGCCCTCAGAATTGAGGGATACGACGCAAGGGATTGGAAGTTATATGTTTGATCCGTTAGTGGTTGAAACAGGCCTTGGGGTTTGGCTGCTCATATCAGCAAACAGCTGGTCGATTCATCGCCTGACCAGACGGCTGGGCTTTTCTTCAGTCAACGACACAGCATTGCCATCCAACGTGGCAATGCTGCCAGCGTTCTGGGCACATTTTCCATTGATATCGATGTGGATGAATCTTTTGATGCCCAGTGAGTTGTTTTGCTACACGTTTGTTCATATTATTATTCCCAGTAAGTATATATTTAGATCATATTAATATTTAGATCATGATTAACTAAGTCAGAATCCAAGTTGGCATAACATTGAAAATGATCTGAAATTTTCTTTGCGTGAGAAACTGAAGGCTGTTATTTCTGAAGGAAGCTCTTCCTTAAGGCTATAATTAAATTTGCTCAATTAACAAACCTAAAACAAACTAGGCTGAAATAAATTTTAATCCAATTAGATATTTTTAATTCTTGATTTTAGATTTGAATTAAGTTAAATTAAGTTTCTTGCTGTTTTAGAATTAATTTATTAACAGTGTGACTGTCTGTCACTTACTCTAAATTAATAACAAAATATTATAATATATTTATCTCTAGGCATCACGCACGGCGCCATGGGCCACTTTGAAACTCATCAATTATCCTTTTAATGGCAAACGCACAAAAAGCAAGGGCCAAGCCAAAGAAATACTTAAACATAATTCTACGGAAACAAGTGCAATATTCGACTCTTTAAAACTAATAAAACATGTGGTAAACATAAAACAGACGCAGACGAAACCCTTAAAAAATTAGACAAAAACGACCATTAAGCGATTCTAGAAAGTTCGGAAAGACAATGGTGAGATACCACGTGTGGCAAAGGCGCGTCGGAGAGATGGCCGCACCACGAGGACACTTGGCTTGGGACCGCGATAGGGCTGCACGCGCAACGGCAGCAAGTTAGAATAGGACACTTAGCTTCAGAGCCCGGGAGAGGTCGGACGTCCAGCATTAGCGAGTTAGAATAGGACACCTTGGTTTTTGGCTGGCGTAGAAGTAGGACGCTCAGAAGCAGCGAGCTAGAGTTACTTGACAAATACCATAGGGCTGAGTCCGTTGTAATTTTTAGGAGTGCCAAGTCCAGATTAGATTGATCTAGTATTTAAAGTAGCAGTGTGTAAGTGAGTGTGTTTGTTGGCGTGAATGGGTGAGTCCTTTATTATTCTAATTTATCCTAGAGTGATTTGTTGTTATTATACGCGCAAGAGCGTCCAGCAGCAGCAGCGAGCTGGCTATCTGACTCGATGAATACCTTCGGGCTTATAACCTGAAATAATTCTTAGAAGAGCTAGTATTGTGTTATAATATTAGATACCTATGGACTAAGTCCAGTTTAAGTTTGTTTAGTACTTATAATACAGAGAGTTTGCGTTAGTTGAGGGGCGGATGGTCGAGCGCTGATTGTTGTTTGCTACTAGCGTGATGTGTGTGAGTACGCGAGTGAATCTCAGCGACCGTGCTGGTGACTGAAAGGATGAGTGTTGTCGGTTTCATCCCTTACTTTCCTTCCTATGACAAGGTGACCTGAGCTTGCGTTTGGTGTTAGGGAACCTGGGGAAAGCCATGCTTTGGAATGAACTTCACATGGAATGTACCTTACATAGTCCTGCAAACTTGACGCTTATCAGCACGCTTGAAAAATATCAGCATATTTGACATAATCACGAACGAACTGATGTTGTTAGGAGGCTGAACCGAGTAATAATCGCTACATGTTAGTGCCAGATTGAGCTGTAATGAACTACGAATCATCAAACGCTAGTGAAGGCTACCTACCCTAAGAACTGACTGACAGCAGGATACTTACATTGCCCTTGGTTCTCGCGCAATTCCGGGTGGGGTAGAGAACCCGGAGCACGCCTAAACTGCAATTATAGACGTTCTAAGGAACGCTAGGGACCGTATCTCGTTAAAACAAACCCATGGCCCTACGGAGGCCCCCACTGATACAAAAAAATAATATTTAGCGAGATACATCATATGTAAATTGGACACTTATCATGAAGCCTCCCGCAGCTAGACGTAGCTCGGTGACGTGGACGTTATGTTGTCCTCACTTGGGGAGAGTAAGGAAGTGTGAAGTGACGATTGAAAACCACTTCGGCGTCAAACAAGGCGATTGTAAGTAGTTCTGTGACGACTGACGATGCGTCACGCTTGTTTAAGTTTTATATTGTTTTAGTCATGGAGTTAATTATGGGAAGTGTGTCTTATCCAATAGCATAGGCCTCACAACCCTATGCCGTAGGATTGGTCAGGACATACACGAGCGAAGAGAATCAAAGCAATTCTTAAATAGTATAATTTGCAAATACAAGCGGCACGTGTCATACATACCCTCTTTGCTGCCCTCTCAGTCTCATAACTTTCATAACTTAAAAGTAAAAGTAGATTATCCTTCCTTATCACCTTACCAATGGATTCCCTACCCTATTTGAAATTAGCATTGTTTTCTATCCTTCCCTTCCTTGTCCCTTAGCTTTCTAAGTCGGGGCAAAGAGATACAATTCTTGGGAATCCATTTCATGTCGGCGGGAGTTTACCCAAGTCATCTGGATGAGAACTACGGAGGCGGGCGTATGGCGGGGCTCGTCTCTTTCCCCTTAGGGGAAACCGACCTTAACACCTTCATGTAGGATAATTCGGGAAAAACGAAAATTTTATCAGCCTAGGGTCTTTTAGGAACAGTCACAACAGGTATCTTGTAAAAAAAATTGCCTTTAGTGCAGCTGTACGATAGGTTAATTTTTTATCCTGTTATACCCAATCCCTTCATACATTTTCGATTTATCTCTAACTTATCTACTTATATATATCTAACTAGCTTGAACCAGCGCCTTCGCTCACAAAAGTAAAAAGTAAATGGCCTATGTTACTCACTAAAAATGTAGATTTTACAAAATCGGTCAAGGAGTTTTTAAGTTAAATTGAAACATAAAAACAGGCAAAACTATAATATTAGTAAATATATGTTAGTTCAGCTTGCTAACTTTTTACGGTTGCTGTTGGAAACTTAGGCATAATCAGGATTCCTAAAACACAATTCTAAAACCAGGTAAATTATTCAATTTCCTGAAAGCCCCAACTAGAACACCTCAAGCCATTCCCGTACACTTCCACGTACATCGAACTACAAACAAAGTAATTTCAATTAGTGGCGAAGTTCGTAACAGCGTGAACTCGGAGCTTCTTAACGATCCAGTCATAAAATTAAGTTTTAACAGGAGCTGATTCAGGGGCATTCAACTGAGACAAGATGTAATTGCAACTGGATGTAAGCGCGAGCCACAGTGACGGGCTACATAGTAAGATCACTTCGTGTTGTTGATGAAATATGGAGGGTGTGGCTAATTTGCAGAACTGGTTGGAAATTATAAAGAAGACGTTAAATCTTTTTATTTCTACTGTATTTTCGACGGCAGCTAGTTGCTCTTATTGTTAATAACGAATACACTGACGATTTTTTTCAAATCCAGTTAGAAATATAAATGTAAAAATCTTCCTGTTCGTAACCGAATAATTGGTTAACGTCATGTGCTTCGCGCCGCCATGTTTATTTGTTAATTCGTTTGTTGTCGAATGTAAACAGTGTGTTAGTGATTGTAAATTGATCTCGTATTCGTACATTTTAATTGATATCGAAATTGAGCTCACAGATTTAGAATTACGTGTATGAAACTATTGTGAAAGTAAAAGGAATCTGTGATTAACCAAAGAAAATATAAATTGAATGAATAAATAAGTTAGTATTAGTCACCGAACATAGACTAGAACACACATATCAGACGCAAATAATGTAAGACTGACTAATCAGGGATAGCTTTCGGACAGTTGATAACCAACCAAGTGCTTTATAATCTTCAACGGTGTAACACGAATGTTATAATACAGTTATTATTGTAATTTATTTCGCTGGCCTACACACCTCCACTACTAGTTACTCAGATACCCGCGAAACGAGACACAAAAGTAAAACAATAACAGCGCGGTCTCATAGGACCGGTTGGGGATTCAAACGCTAGACTCTACAGACTATGTCATAATGTCATCTGTACGCCTCAGAATACTTAAACCTCCTCGGCCTAGAGACGCATGCACTCGAGACAAATAATAGTACACTCAAATACACTACAAAATAATAAACAAATGACAGTCAAAAGCCACCGATGTTAAACGGTGGCTTTTGACTGTGCTGCTGCAGGCACGGGACAATGTCTGTTTATTATAATGAATGGTCAGCTTCCAATAGATCGAATACAGGAATGACTTGCTTAAAACATGAAATACTAGCTGCTACCAGCGGTTTCACTTGCGCGATAGCAGAAAATTGTCCCAAGGGAACTTAGAAAAGTTTCCTATTTATGTTATTCTAGAGTATGTCTACCCATGTACCAAGTTTCATTGAAATCCATTTCAAAAGTTTTGTGAGTGAAAGATTAACAAATATCCCCACATCCACACATACATACTTTCGTATTTATGATCGTAGGATTAACCCTTGCGATTTTTATCATTTTTCTCGATCCTTGATATTAATAAAATTCATTGTAAAATACTTGAGATTTGTTCTGGATCCCAAAACACGTAGCGAGTCCCGGGATTGATAAAATGCCGGTTGTTAATTAATATATACCTACCCTTACACGTGTATCATGTAAAGATATAAATTTATTCATTCCACTCTTGTTATGAAATTTAAATTAGTTATTTAAACATTATTACTAAAGTAAAGCAAATAAATGTTGGTAACATTTATTTGCTCACTTTTCTGGCCCTCAAGCCATTAGGTATTCAAGCCGACGACGCAGCTTAGCGCCACTAGGAATTTCTGAATAAAAATACCAGTAACAATACTTTTATACAAATACTCTATTAATTAAAAGTTCAATATTTATCATACTCCACTTTCTACTTTAGATTGAAAACTATGAAAATTTAGCATTTGTATTAAATTTAGAACAGCTCAATGTTAGACTTCACATTCATGACACAATCATATTAGACTGGTCTGTTGGTCTAGTGGTCAGTGGCCCTGACTGCTAAGCTAGGGGTCGTGGGTTCGATTCCCACCCAGGACAAATGTTTGTGTGATGAGCTTGATCATTTGTTCTGTGTCTGGGTGTAATTTATCTATAATATATATTTATTTAGAAATATATAAGTATGTTTATCAGTTGTCTGGTACCCATAACACAAGCTCTGCTTAGCTTGGGACTAGATGGCGTTGTGTGAATAGTTGTGGAACATATTATATTATATAAAAATTTGAACTAAGTATCTGATCAACATTTTTGCCAGTTTTTCCGTGAAATTGTTTCTAACAAACTCAAACTGACTTACTCGTCAACTCGTCACTGTGGCGCATCTTGTGACGTCTTTGTGCCGCGAACAATGCAACTGTTCGGTAATCCTGCGGAACCCGCGTCCTAATGAAACCCGCGCCGTGTCCCGTCAGCAGACATAATCTGCGTATTATGCCAGTGTCGCGAGGAACCCCAACTTTTACTGCACTAGTGTGTAAAGAACTCCCTGTTACATTAAAGGACTTGGTTTGCATAAAAGATTTGCTTAGCGGTTGTCTGGCAGTTTGTTTTTGTGAAGAATTGTAGAAATTTACGAGTATATGTGTATGTGGCGGGTAAAATATAATTTTACTTAGTAGGTACGACTGTGACTTCAATCGTCATGCTTAAAAAGGAAAAACGTGAAATTAAATTACATCTTAAGTAAGGAAAAAATGTATCGAGCATTAAGAACTTCCAACTTAATTTACAAAAGTATTTTCCGTATCGCAGACCCTTCGTTAAATAACAAAAAACATTCCTAAACAAAACGAATTCCGAACCCATTCGTTATCTAAGGGGAACTATTACAAGAATGTTTCTTTATTTATCCTGTGCTTGTCCTCGCATCCCGAACGTAATGAGTTGAAAGAGTAACCAGCTAGAAAGGTGAACTCTTTATAACGGAATAGGCATTTAACCTTTCGAAACCCTTCCGTGTACCGCTCTCAACAAAATATTACGAGGAAATAGTCTGTTTTCGATCGCAGATGAGAAGGTTAACCAGTTTATTATTTAAGTTTAATCAAACCTTTTCACCGCAAAAATAGGCAGGAGGCAGGTAAGCCAACCCAATTTACTTGAACAAAAGGCTGGAATTGGCAAATTTTCCTTGTGCATTGGTTACAAAGCCTATTATTATTGTACACCGTATAAATAATCGGCGCCAATTAATTCAGTGTTCCGTGTATAAGCTCCATTTCGTTTATAGCTCATTTATATTTCGTGCAATGGAAACTGCAAGGGTACTCAATTGTGCAGGGTTATTCCGGTTTCACTAAAATATGCCGTACGGCGTCCGGTGCCGGGCGTCCGGTTCGCGTCTAATCGCTGGATCTGAACCGTCCGCGTCGCATGCTTGCCACTGATTACTTGTTCGTGATTTGAATGCGGACACAGCGGTAGCAGCAACGGGTACGAAGTGTAGGAGATTGTTTGAAAGAGTCATCATGACCCTGGAATGTAAAGAGTAATTGAAGGAACACAGGTTTTAGTCAGCAAACGTCTGACAATTCCTTTTGGTCTACCTAGATTAGGAAAAGTTGTTTTATTTAAATTTCCTGTATGTTATTTGGTATTCGTAGATCTTTTGTAAAGATTTTCTGGCGGATACGTAACTGTAAGGTTCAAAGACGGTGTTGATTTTTTTTAAATAGGCCTGCACTTATAAAACGTCAGATCGTCGTTGCCTGTGGAGAAGAGTCGACTAGAAACTCCATGATTACTCTTTAAAAAGATGTTTTTTTTTTAGATTTATACTCACAATAAACACACCATACACACAAAACTCGAGCCGCAGTGTCTTATTCCGGTACCACATTCAAAAGACAAACGAGGCAATATTTCGGAGGCAAGTGTGACAATAACACATGAACTAATGTCAGTAATTAGGCGTCCACGGCGCGCGTCAGGACGACAGGTTGCCATCGCGACTGATAACGAGCAATTTTCCTCAATTAATGTCTATGGCCGTGACTGCGACAACATTTACGCGTCAAACGGGTAAACGGCTTATTATGCTCTATAATAGGCCATTTACAGTTCACTGGCAATGTGTGTGCGGGAAAAGGGAGCGATGAAAGGTGCTGTTTATGTCATGTTATCAAATCAGTCGGTAATTTATGAACTGTTTCGTATGTCTCACTAGGATTATAACACTTTTGATTTTGTGATTAATCAGTATTCTTTTTTACGGCAAGAACAACTATGCTGTTCATTTAAATTATTAAACACGAAGGTAACTCCGACCGTCTGTTCTGTGAGCTTCGTACCCTGTAAGCTTGTCACTTAAACTAGGTGATTCTTCAGGATATGCCGTATATTCGTAACTTTGTTTTTCCTGAGAATATATTAATTTCCAATTTGATCACATAACAAAACTGCCAGCACAGCCCTTGCATCTTTTAGATTAATCTTAGTGACGTTACTCTGGCTGGCTAACTGGCTGAGTAGATATTGTCAACACTTTTATCTTTATTTAAGTAAATAAAGATAAAAGTGTTAATACTCTTTTCGGTAAACCTTACATTCAAATAATAACAAATCATTCTACCATCACACTTACGTCCAAGACATCTCAATAAACCAGACTAACGATCTCATAAGCACGTCACACATCACAGCCGGCCGCAGGTCCAGCCATGTCTCGTCAACATCCCATTCCTTCGTCAGATTTCAATTAAGATTACGCCATTCCATTACAGATACAATAAAAATGAAATGATAACCCTGTTATGAAATTCCCGCTCGCTCCATACATTGGGCTTATTTATTTTTATCATGAAGGAACGGGGACAAAATTGTAATCCCGCCGGATCGTGTGGATCGGTATTAGTATGAGTAGCTGTACTGTACTGGCCACCACCCAATGTATTTGGGCCATGTTCTCTGGATCAAAATGGATTTTCGGATGTGATGTGGTTATTTTCGTTGTATTTATTTTGTTTTGATTGCTATTGAAATGGGATTAGATCTGGTGTTGAATAGAAAATTGTTTTTGAAAATTTGGAGCGGATAAAGTACTTAAAGGGTGTATCACGGCACGTAGAGGAAGTAATCCGTAAAATATCACGGCAGAAATTTTCCAAAAAACAGTCGTTAAAGTAAAAGTATGGTTGAAATCTAGCACGCAATTCCTCATCAATAGGAATTCAATATTTATGATTGCGTTCAGCTAGCACTGGGATTCTCCAACGCCAATGTAAAAGCCTATACAGAACCGGAAATGAAAAAAGGATTTCACATTTCATACAGGCATCCCATTTCCATTCGTTCTGATTAACAATTCCTCGCAGCACTCCCATGGCGGTTCGAGAAGCCTAGAAGTGTTTTATAAATACCCATTTATGTTCCGAAGCGTAGTCTGAAATATATCTTATTTGTTTTACGACAATCATAAATATGAGTAATAAAAGCAACGCTTACGTGAAGAATTGGCGCTCTGCCGGATAAAATATCTACACGCCTTTTCAGAATACTAATATCCGTATAGGCTACTAAACTATTTCGAAGAACTGAAGGCTTAAAGTCTTTCAGATAATGTAGTTTGATAAATAAGTAAATTTTTCCCCCTTTCTTATAGCAATGATTGCTGCAGGATCTATGTCCTTCCACCTCCCTTATAGAGCAAGAGCCCGCGAACGCCAGACCTACGTTATTTTATAAAAGCTGAAAGTTTGTCAGCGTATGCTCCCAACATGGGTAAAAACGATGGACAATTATGAAGTTTGGGTTGCAGTACACGGTACACGGTACCAAAGTTGTTTAAAATGCCGATCTATTTACGTCAAATAATAAAGTTTGATTTTTTGGTATTACCTTCAGAACATTATTAAAAATCACGTTATTCATTGCCAGACACTTTACATAGTGGTGTTCATGAAAATATATAACTATTAACTTTTGTACCGATAGAGGTCGATGGTTCGTCATCTACCACATGCATGACGACATCGAACGCATTGGTAGATGTCACATTTTTTCCGACTCTCAGTTCAAGCAGGGCATGCCGATTTTCTCAATTTTTTTATTCCACCGTTTGAGAGCAGAAAAACATAGACGATAAATTGAAAAGGTCGGAGACTGGATCTGTAAAATATTACCCAAAGGGCTGAATCTTCATCCAAGGGGCCAGTTTACTAACTAATGCACCCCCACCCCGGGGTGTCATTACCCCCATTACTGCCAGGTGTCGCGCTGATTATCCGAAGCTTTTTAATGGAACCCATTAACAGGGTGACGGCCAAGCAATTTGTTTGATTGATTATATTTTCTCACAATATTATTAGGCATCAGCTATTTTTGGACGCGTTCTTTTGTGAGTTAAAATTGAGAGGCAATGTAATTATGTGGGTACTGGTTTGAACTTTGCTATTGAAAGTTTGAGTAATCGTATTATATTTCCGTATAAAGGACGTAATACGTACCTAGTAAAGTGCTTGAAAAGGCGAGTGTACCTCACAGAACTTAAAAATAAAATGAATGAATGGATGGAATATAAATTAGTTGAATGTGGCGCTAATATGAGAAGAGTGTGTGTGTGTGAAGTACATTTTAATAATATAATCTATCACCAGCAGAGAACGACTGAGGCTGTTTGACAAGATAGTGATTGAATCTTTGTTTTCTCTGCATGATGCGGTTTAAATCAACTAGTCGATGATTTGTAGCTTGTCCTAATTCTCTGTTACACCGGAACTATATTGCATATCTACTAAGATACTCGTATATGTAATAAGGTTCCGGTGTCGCGATCAGTAATATTCCTGATGCAAGTTTGTAACAGCGTGGGTAAACGAAATTATATGAACAGATTTAGCTGACATTTAGCACAGCGCTCAAGCCTGTATCCTGGAATAACACTAGACCATTCTCTACATACACGCGGGCGAAACCACTCGCAGAAGCAAGTAGGTAAGTATTTTTTTACATAAAGATGGGACAAAAATCATTCTTCATAATCTCCAGTCCTTTCCAATCTACTCCTACATAATAATCTTCCTATCCCTTTTTCCTATAGCGCCATAACTTTTCAACCCAGCTTAACGATATTATTATTTCCACAGAGATTCATCTGATCTTTAATACAAAACTATATTTTTTGTTGAACAATCAAAATGCCTTACTAAGCGTTTCAGTAATCGCTTTAGCTATTTAGCTGAGTAACGCTCCGGTCTCCTGACGCACTACGACTACGCTTCTAGATGAATACTGAGACTAAAGCCTGGCTTTAATTGCTCTAAAGCTTTGCTAACTAATGTTTAGTAGGTTTTGGTTGTTGAAGCTCATAAATTACATAACATAACCTAGTTCAGGGTTGTGGGATTGTTTGAAAGAAACTTCACACTCCTGGGAAGCAAAAGGGAGCTGAAGAGCCACGAGTGGATTCTAATAATCTATAAACGTTTAACTCTCCATCTTTTTTCACCCAGAGTGAGAGTAGTTGTCCCACCTTAAAACAAAAGAATAATAACCTAGTCACGGAAACGTGATACAGTGACAAGTTACGTATGCAAATCTTTGGTAATTTACGAGAAAAATTAATCGCAACTATGAAAAAATTTGCAATTTTTCCAACACTACTTGTTGATTTGGCGATTCTGTCTGGAAAAGTATGATCATTTATTTCACTTGAAGATTTCATAAGTAATATTAAAATCTTATCAAAAACAGCCACCTAGCTGTTGAACTTATTACTTACTTTCAAAACAGCATTCTGCACAACAGTAGTTGGCATCTTCGAGTTAAATCTCAAAAACAAATAAACATACAAACTCAAATAACACCCGAGCTCGCTACACCTGCAATACAAATTGAGTTTTTAGAGTTGCTAAAATCCCGTTTAGCGGCAAGGGGCTCCAGGAGGTTTACTCTCAACTTCGGCAAACTTCGGCAAACATCGACACATACCCGACCTGTTTGAATTTGGAACTATCCTTATGTGAACCGTGTTTGGACATCCGATCGTTGCTTTACTTTTGAAGCTGCATCCTGGATTCCAGAAATTTCGGACCGAGAATTTTAGCTCCAAAGCGTATTTGATTAGCGTAGATAGTTGGTTCCCGGAAAATAATTCCGTTTGTAGTTTTGAATTTTGGTAAAGTTTTGTACAATCAGGGAAAAACTCTATTGTGGTTAACTATAATTATATTAAATAAAAGTTTTTTTTTAATTTTTTCTTTTAAAATAACAATCCAACAAATAGGATGCTACAAACTCTGCTAATATAGTATTTGTGCGAATCAAACTTTAGTAACAGAAACAAAATTGTCTCTCAATCCTTTCGGTTCTTTGATATCAAAACATAACAAATTCATAGATCAAAAACCATCTAATCTAAATCAAAAAGGCATCTCAAAGAGCCAACTAATATTATGAAAGTTTCCACAAAGAAAGATTTTCAAGTATTCAGATTTTTGCCAAACCTGGACCTTTGTTGGACCTCGAAAGGTCCAACTACTCAGGCACCAATAAAAAGTTTTATTATTTGAGTTTCGATTCAATCTTGGCATCGAGATAGAGGATCGAGAGTTGTTAAAAATGTACGAGTGGATGTTATGAGGTCGAGAGGCCGGTGAGTGGACGAGCTCGAAGCCTGATATCAATAATAGTGATGTGGACAAAGGTAGCGTGGAAAATAATAGTGGACTCATTAAATATTATCTACGTGCGTCATTGGTGATATTTAAGTAAATCATTGATGTATTTTCACTTGTTCAATTTACTTGACATTTACGAAAACTTCGGGTTGGGTTAGATAATAATAATAATAATCAGTTAAACCAGATGCAACTGAATATTAGACCACCACAACCCTGAAATTGGAGAACATTAGATCCCTTAGTAAGACTAGTGTCAGAGTTCCTAGCTTTAGCTTAGATGTAATGACTGTTTAAGATCTATAAATGACAGCCAGCATCAACAGTTTTACGGGCTTTCCGAGGTATCCATAGACCGTTATCGGCCAGCGTTGCTTAACCGCAACTGTTATTTTGTAAACATGCTTTTCGTTGTTTCATTTATTACGCAACAAATACATATTCCTATATATTTATAATTTTTTACAAAAACACAAGGCCCACATCACTTACAGCGTTCATTCCACACCATTCGTTCATTACCCTTTTCTAAAAAATAACGAACTGTCCAACATTTCGAGATTAACTTTTCAGCTAAAACAATAAACTTCTGACACGAAGTTCAAATAAAATGTAAACAAAACTAATTCAGTTCCATATTTGTGAGCTTCGTATCCGAAGCAGATAGAAAGAAAGAAAGCAAACAACTATTTTGTTTGAGCATCAAATACGTCCTTCGTATTCGCTATCAGTCATAATTTAAAGCTCTTGGCCGAGATACGCAAATGTCTTTCCTGTCTCATCAAATATTTACTCTACTAAGGATTTGCTGAATATTATGTAATGTTGGCACAAGTTTTCATAGGATATTACTTGCCATTTTACTCTTTTGTTTGTTCTGCGTGATAAATATTTGCTTTTCTCTCATATTGATAACTATTTATACATTTAAATTAAGTAGTAGTTATCTATGCATATGAGTGTACAAATATTGCGGCGTGACTTGGAAAGATTAAACGTGATGAAATAATGCATTGGGTTTAAAATTTGTTTTCATTAAAGGGTCCATTCAGACTTACCACAAACACACCACGCAACCATGTGAGTGATACCGACTACACCGTTACCATATCGTGTCCACATTGCAAGCACCAGCGACATCGCGAATTAGTGTGTCTGTAAACACGGACTACAACATAACTACATATCGCAACCATTTCGACATTTGTAGTTAATGCAACGCTACTGCAAGAAATTGTAGCGACACAATTCACATGTAATAAACCAAGGTTTTTTGTCGCTGCGATGTGGTGTAGGTGTGGTGCGTGTGTATAGAGCCTAACACAAAACAACACGATACAGAATAGTGAATGATAAGAAGTTTAAAACATAAACAGAAACTTCTTGATACGAGCATGATGGTTTAACTTCAAACAGTGAGAAGATGTGAGAACATTAACAGTTTAAACAAACTCAACAAACCTAACTTTCTTCGTTTTAATCCCACTAACACGTCTCAAAAACATACTCAGCTAGCTAACATATAACTCTAAACTTTCATAAAAGCGGAAAATAATTTCCCTTTTGCAGCTCAGTGAGAAATTAATATCAGGCTCTTGGTAAAGTGAAGAGGCTCGTCTAGACTGGGGGAGACAGTGTAAATACGAGTGGAAGGCTACAGGAGCTCTGAGGCTCTATGGGGCATTATTCATGTGGGCTGCAGTGTGCGGCTATCATTATTGCACTGCTAATGGCTGGAAAGTGTGGAAGTAGGCCTTTGTGGGGTGTGCAAGAATTATGCAGTGTGAATGTTTGATGATGTCTAATGGGAAGTAATTTTACGACTAATTGCACTCCACATGAATGGAATTTTTTGTGTGGCGTAGTATGCATTTCAGCTTAGGTTTTACCTTTGAATTCATTTTTACTAGTAGGTATTAAGTATAATTTTATTGATAGCCATACATTTTGAACCGGCAAGGTAGATCGATGACCTGGTGAAAGTCGCGGATATCCAATAGATGCAATGCGAGACGCACAGGACTATTCGTTGTGGCGGCGTTTGGAGGCTATAATGCCCAGTAGTGGACGTCTTTCGGCTGAAATGATGATGGTACTATTTACCAGTGCAGTAAGGGGGAAGTACAGTCACACTATTATTCCAAAGTGGATCACAAAGTTGGCTCATCCCATCAGTAACCAGAACATGTCTGCAAGCTTTTCAGCAATCACACAAAATATATGTTACTCATCGACACGCATTTATTTTTCTCTAACAGACAGACAAATGGTGAAATTCCGTTGAAACACGGATATTCAATTTAGAAAAAAGAATACATTTTGAGAGTAGCCGTAGGTCAGCGGCGATCCCATTGATTCCTCTGAAATATACGAGGAGCCATTGATCTTGGCACTTGATTGATGACTACCTCGCGCTGTGCGTCTGACCTGCTCATTTCTACTTGGATTGGAATCTAATATTATTTTTATGGGATTTGTAACACTTTGCAAGCATTTTTAAAGCAAAACACCGGGCAATTGAAAGTCGGATTGGCACATTGAGGGTTCCGTACATATTATGTAAATAGGTTAATTCTCGAATTGAGTAAGTGTGTATTTATTTTGTGACGTTACTACAAATTTACAGTAGGTATTGTAATTTTTTCCTATATTTGTGCTATGAGACCTTACTTCATGCAAAATTTCAGGAGTCTAGGTCAAGGAAAAGAACCCTATAAGACTTTAATTTCCTAGCGAGTGTCAAAATATGCTACTAAACGGAGCATAAATTACTTTATCTTTAGATTGCTTTGACTTAGAAGTCTTATTTTTTCACTACTGCAGCTGCTTTTTGTAGCATACCTATGAAACTGAAATTCGATATTAATTTCAGCACTGCATGTTATGCCGGCCATACACGCTACGGTCTACCGGTGTGGTGACCTGCGCAGGTGTCATTAGAAAGAATTGAATTTCGATTTTACTCCGGTCGCCTGCGCAGGTAAAAAAAACTGCACAAATCTATTCTCATACACGCTCCGGTCTACCTGCACAGGTAGACCTCTCCGGTACACCGTAGCGTGTATGGCCGGTATTAGGTTAAGTTAGGTTAAGGCCTCTCCCCAAATCCTTCCAGACATTTTTCTCCCGCACTGCCTCAAACCTAGGCGGTACCATAGTCTGAAACTATAAGAATAATTACGAATGGATTTCAATAAAGATATGAGATAAGCAGTTGCTCCATACAAAATACTGATAACCCGTAACATTCCAGTTTTTGGGCCACTGACCCTGACATAATTAGCAGAAGGCTAGGCAGGCAGTTTACTAAAGTAACGTTTACCCAATAAAAGCCAATAAACAAAGTTAGAACAGTTTCATAAGAGAATAGTTTGAAGTTTGCCGGGGCCGCCGGGCCGCCTCCCCCGGGGGTGATAACGCTGCTTATTGAATAAATCCGTCATGTAGTTCTACAGTATACACTCTGTGGTGTCCTAATCACCTCGTTATTTACTCTAAGTATTAAAGGGGTTTTGATAAGTTTGTAATGAAGATGGGAGGAGTGAATGATAGGGGGATATGTTGTTTCAAATATAAAACTTTATCTACGTATTTAATAAAAGGAAAAACTGATTGACTGACATATCCACGCACATCCCAAACTACGAGGAATATAAGAACGTGTTTTCCATAAGGTTTCCTTTTATGACGTAGGCGAGCACTAAGAGAGGATTTTTTTAAAATTCTTACGTTATAAGAAGAGGAAACAGGGCTAAAATTAAAATGAGACCTATTTTCATGCTAGGAGAAGCTAGTTATATTTTAAGTGTTCATGCGAGTTTTTTGCCCGGTCTTATAAATTATAGGAACTTAGTTCACCTTGGAGCTTCATTTCTCTTCTTGTCCATCTGACTCTTAAGTAATTAAAAAACGTTTGTATGATTCAATTGCGAGAAACTTTAATAACTTTAATAGTTGTAGCAATCAAAAACGTAAATTATTTTTACAAATTAAAGAAGAAATCACATAGCATGTTTATGTTAACAATAGAGAGAAAAACCATTTAATTTTCTCAATGTTTTTTATTTTGTGAAACCTGCCAGTTATATTTTCATAAAACACGAAAGCCGTATTCAATTAAAGCAATCTCCAAATCAATTCATTACGTTCATTTTGGCTTCTTGACATTTCGTGCGTCCTGGCTGCCGACGTAATTATGATGAACTATGAACACGGACAAGTTATGGAGGGCCCATTCAATTAGTTTTTTTTGTTGCTTTTTACAACAAAACCTAACAGTTTTTCTAACGGTTGGCATGTTATATTGGATCAGAAGTTAGTGGAACAATTTGTCTGCGAGGACTTCCCGTTCGATTATAATTTAGGTGTCTTCAAGGCTCTTAATAAACTAGTGCGATTCACCATCAACAATCACATCACTGCTTGCCATCAGGCGGGGTCGTTAACCAGCACTCGTTTATACTATTTAAAGCCAAAATAGTACTAGATAAAATCACATAGGCAATAGCGCAAAACTTTTTTGATTTTGAGGCTTATGTTTAACGATGGTCGTCTTTCAATAGAAATGATGATGATGATACTCGTAGTAAGAACTTTATACTTTATCACACTAACCATTCCTCCAAACGTAGTTTTATCAAGGAAGTATAAACACCGTATACCTGGAAAGCAATGAATTAACAGCAACGTTGGTGGGTGTTATTGCCTATCTCGGCTTAGCACAAGGTCGCCTTTTACGACGCGAGAGACAATCTTCCATGGCCAGCTATTAACCTTTTCCACAACACAATAAACCCCACAACCTATAATAAAGATAAAAAACCAGCTTTTAGTATCCCAAATAAAAATTAGGTGTTAATTATCACAATCCACTTGAGCGGAGCACTTCCCGGACTGCTTCAATTCATTTCTTCACTATCTGGCTCCTTATCGAGCCGTATTGTTGGGCCATGCCGTGACGCTATCGCTGGGCACAATCGCGTCTTTGTTGCTCTGACCTTTTGTATGTATATTTGAGGGTCTTTGTGAAGGTATCTGTCTAAATAATTCAATGTCGAGTTGTCTGGTGAGGAGGGTCGCGATTGAGCGGACGTGAGCGGCGTGGGGGCTACGCGGCCGTGTCGGCGTGCCGGGCGCGCGATTGTACGAGCGGAGGGATTGCCCTCTATGAATGGTTGTGGCATTGAGGAACGTGTGTGTGGAACTGACAAGAATAACAAGAGTTATAGTTATTTTTAGCAATATGACGAGGCTTGTTTTAGGCTTGTATGTTTTATCAACGAAAACCTTATTTTCTTTCTTTACTTTCCTTAGTTAACTCGCTAGGTTAAAATTTTATTTTAAGATTTTTTAGCATAAAACACTAACTTGTATTTTTTGTTCTAAAAAGCTAATTTATGTCTACTGAGTTCTAGTTTTATTTTAAATTCATAAAACGTTCCGTTAAAATTATTTAAGAGAATACCTATTACCTAAAGAGTTTTCACTAACTAAACAACACAGACAAAGGACTAAAAAATGTTTTCGATTCTTAATTTTAAAACTGCCTAATTAAAAAAGTAGACTATAACAGAGAACGAGCACACAATAACAGCACCATCAATACATCTGTTCTCATTAAAGCAACCCTCTCAACCAAACAGGAACCTACAGAACCCAACACTTGTAACAACAGGATTCTACATCAAACCGCTGCGAGTGGTTCCGTACAAAGGGCCCACAAATTTTTACGAGCAGCCTCCGACAATAGACGCAATTAACGGTTTATCACGTCCGACAGTAAAACCGGTTTTTATATGAGTTCCTGAACTTCAGGTGGGAGTGATTTAGATTGCTCCTTTTGTGGTGGGAGTGTGAGGTTGCTGGCTTCCGTTACATCTTGCGTGGTAGGAAGTGAGTCGTGGGTGGTATGAGACATGTGTTATAAGAATTGTGTTTCAATACTTGAAGGCTGGTTAGTGTGGTAAAGCTTGGTGGTGGTTTATACCCAGTTGTGGACTTAAGTCATTCTGTGAAATGAACGTTTTAGTTAAAGTGAATGTGCAGTTGTGGACTTAAATCTGTCTATATGAACTAAACGTTTTAGGTTAAAGTGATGACGATGAAGTAAGGGTGAGTAGGGAGGGATCAGAGTAAGAAGCTAGTTGGAGGGTGACTATCGAGATTAGGGTTAATATAGATTGAAAAGATTGAGAAGACAGATTCAGTCACAAATAAATAGTAATAAGTTCAAGAGCGAATTACAGGTAGCCTCGTAAGTACCGCAAACCAATTCTTTTTTAATTTACTTTAGTTCGTAGAAAATCATTTTCTTTACGAAAAAATGTGTCACACTTTGGCAAAAGAAAGAGAAAATAATATAATAAATAATATACAAATCTACTGTAGTCTGAGAGTGTCTCTGAAATACAAGATGTAGTGATATCTCGAGCAATCATTTGACGCCAACGAATAAGAAGTCATTCCTAGACTAGACTTGTGCCTTGGAGTATGAATAACGACAAGCTGTCTGATATATGATTGTTAGTCACGTTCTCTTGATTTTATAGTGCCATTGGTGTTGATACTTGTAATAATGAACAAATAGTTTCAAAAGAAGTTCATTGGAAGATTACTTTACTGAACTTTTTAGTATCTCACGTTGCATTTTATATTTCATATTTTATGTTACTTAAAACTATTGTACCATTGGTAATTTCACAACATTTTACATTTTTGTATATATTTTTTCATAATATGTGATCATTCTAAAGAGTAATATAACGTGGATACGACACGAAATAAAGTACGTCAGTTAAGTATATTTTGAACAAATCATTGCATATGTATGTGGTTT
This sequence comes from Mythimna separata, assembly GCA_030763345.1. Lineage (NCBI taxonomy): Eukaryota > Metazoa > Arthropoda > Insecta > Lepidoptera > Noctuidae > Mythimna > Mythimna separata. Next base: position 23,428,926 of record CM061177.1, on the reverse strand, counting down.
ATCTAATTCATACTCAAAGATTTATACAGTACCTCGAAAACAACTCCCTTCTCTAAAATTCAATCAAAAGCAAAGCTGTTTTATTCCCAGAAGACGTCTATAAGAGGAAATCTTATTCTGGAGATGTAAAAGGATTAAACGTCGCAATCCCTCTTGCCTCCGTTTGTGTTTACTTCAATTATTCCGACTTTTTTCCCATTAACCTGTTTTCTATGCGAATTCGTTTATTCTCACTTTTTTGTAAGCCCAATTCGATAGGATAAACGTGGAATTAATTCCCGTATGTGTAATGTAATTTGTTAAATAATCCCCATGCTATTTATTTTGGTGGTTGGGTTCGTTCTGTAGGCAATATAATTAGAAATAAAATGTGTCGGCACCAATACTCCTTGCGTATTTTCTTTGAATTCCCTCCATTTTTAAGAGTTATCGCTCGAATTCCTGTCCAATTTTATCCGTTCACAAAACCTTAAGTTTCGACATTTCTATTGTGCGACAGCAGAATCTTATTAGGATTCCAGGATGGAAATAGACTTCCCCGTTCCTTTCCATTTACGTTATTTTTATACAAGTGCATCGGACTGTCAACAGAGCTCTACTACGGCTATTTTTATTTTACGCCTTCGCCTCGGGATTACGGGCTTTTGATCTTTATAGTCTTGAAGATCTGTCACTTTATTTTTATGATGCTTTGCATTTTCTCACTCGATTTTGGGCGTACTTCTAAATTATTGTTCACAGAATTTTGTACCATGAGGGTTTCAATAGCCTAGCTAACATTTATAGGCCACTAAAGTGTCCCTGCCGAGTAGGCAGGCCGGGGTCTTAACCGCGAAGGATTCAAGTCGGGTGTCGCCGACATTACCGACCTATTGTTTTGATACTGTGATGTTAGGCTGTAGAGTAGTATAAGCGATGGCAAAAATGTTCAAGAATGTCATTTACTTAAACTTCATTATTCAAAGTTAGCAGATAAACACGTACATAAAACATTGGTACTTCTAACGATAAACTTTGATCTGTTGTTACTCTTTACAGACAGTGGATACTAACAACCTATCTGCTTGAAATGCAGATAGTTGCACCTAGCTTCAAAAAGCTTATAAATAAAGTTTATAGATAGAAAAAGTTTACTGAACGTTTTATCACAAGCCAGTACGAGATTTTCCAAAAAAGGCACCGCAACCCTGAAATGCAATGGCATAACTGAAAGAACACGGTTAGTTACTCCATCCAGCCTCAAAATAAGGTATGTAACTAGCATGACGAGCATGGATTTTTCGATTCCCAATTTTTCACAGTGCTCTATTTTTCATAGAGCAAGTCGAAATAACCTGTCATTTGCTTGTCGTTTCATAAAAATGTCAATAGTCGTGAGAAATAGAAGAGTGTAAAACTTGCAGAACTCGGGGTAACAACTTGTTGCGTAAACTTAACTTGTAGTTTAGATGATCAAGAAAGTGTTGTTGAATGTGTTTTCTGTTGTTGGTGCTTGATGTTTACCTTTCCGGCGATGTTGTATCTTCCAACTGTCCTGAAAAAGCAAAAACTGGCAATTCAAACATTTATAATTATTATATTTATTTACGCATTCTTTATTATGGTAACTCGTGTTACCAAACGATACAATATAGTGCACCTCAGCCTAAACAGGAAAACCACGCTAGGTTTTCCTGTTTAGGTTACGTATTATGTAACTTGTACAAAAAAGTTTTATAAACTTTTTACCCCAGTTTAGTACTCACATTAAAATAAATAAAAAATGTTTTTATTTTACATAAGCCTACATAGGTACTTATATGCACTAGCTTCGACTTATATAAAAAGTCGAAGCTAGTGCACGGTTCCAAATTGGTCGTTTCCTATGGAGAAGAACCGGCAAGAAACTGCATGGTTACTCTTTTCAAAAAAAAATTTATTGGGTTTATATTTTCACATTACAATACAGACACATTTTATAATACTCTGCTCTCACTCTAATGGTGGGCTAGTAAAACAATGGTTGGTGCCTTGAAATCGCGCGACAGCGTCACGACAGACCAAAAGAAAGATGGCGGGCGGGACGAGTTAAATATTGGCAAGTGGCTCAAAGTCGGAAAAAATAGAAAAAATGGCTGGAGGCCTTTACCTAGCAGTTGGACAATACGCGTATAGTCTAGATAGATATAATAATAATACTGTAATGATATTGGTGGGCCGGACATGTCTGCCGCATGCCGATCGAGCGGTGGGTCGGTAAAACGCAGGGTTGGTGAACTGACATCGCACGACGGGGTCGTGGCAAACCAAGAAGGAGATGGCGGGATGACTTGGATGTCTTCCTTAAGAATTGGCAAGAGGTGGCTCGAAGCCGGGATCGATGGAAGGAATGGAGGGAGGCTTTTGTCCAGCAGTCAACTATACCTACTAAAAAGTAGAAATCATCAATATGACTTGTCCCGCTCCCACTTCTTTTCCATCTTTCCAGGTTTGCTTTCGATTTCTATTGACTGTGCTGTGGCAAACCCTATGTAAGAAAATCATTAAAAACTCCCTAGATTTAAGATCTACAACTTTAAATAACAGAATCCAAAGTAAAGTTTGTTGTGGAGCGGACGCTCAACTTGAACAACGCTCGACCTCATAGGACGCACTAATCGAGGGCTCAGCGCGCGTTGTTGACCCTTCCGGCAGTTGCGGTAACTGCCGCCTTTATACTGCTCGTTACGTTTCACTGCCGAAGGAATCATGAGCCCGCTGTATTCTTGTGATTTTGTTTTCTAGGAATTTCTTTACTTGTTTAATATAATATTAAACTAGCGAAGATTACTTCAATGTAAGTCATTTAGAAACGTTTTAATTTTAATGATTTTATTTATAAGAATCACAATCTTCTTCTTCTCTTCGTCTCGATGCTCTCATTAAACTTTTTCTGAACCACAAATCACAATCACAATTAAAACGATTTTCATTTGTTTCAAGAAATGAAAATCATTATAATTATGACAAAAAATAGTTTCAATTAAATCTCATACAGAAATTAATTTATATACTCGTAATGTTGTTTTATGGAAAATTATAAAAATCAGGAAGCTATTTTATTCTCTATTCGTTACCACACACATAGTAACCACGTGCATAGTAACGTAGCTACTACGAGATAGTGCTGTTACTCACCGGGACGGTATTATCAAGTTGTCTTGTGTCGTTTATCTAGAAGTTTATATTTACTGAATGCATATAATATATCGTAGTCGTAGTAACTGACGGTATCACTAGCTGTTGATTTAATAGTGTACTGCTGTTTGATTGTTGCTTTAGTGACGCATACAGGAGACCTATGTAGGTCTGGGTTTCTCTCTTAGATTATTATCATCTAGATAACCTCCATGCTTGGCTTATCTAGAAACAATGGGTGCTATTGTTACCATGATAATAGTAGTCATGGTTTCTGAGTTTTTCAGAGTGTTTCATAGGTCAGACAGTTTCTTAGCTTCCTTTTTCTTTTACCAATAATCTGTCAAAACAGCATTGAATGTTTTGGACTCCTTTTTACTCGTGATAAATAAATTAAATGAACAATTAATTTCCCAGCTGAAAATTCACAGAAATATTTTTAAACAATTCCCATAAGCCAATAGTTTACATCAAAATAATTAAATGATTAAATTAATGTCGTGTCCAACATTGTTTCAGAGTAAAGCACTGATTAGCGCGATATGCTACCGTTCGTGCAGAGGGTTCATAAAATCAATCAGATTGTTATTATGTATATTTGATAACGCTGCGGACTGGCCGCGATTGTACCCAGCGATACACGAGTTATGCTACGGTATTGGAAACCTTTGCCACCGTGGGTTTCTGTCAACTGATAGGAAAAGGCACAGACTATTATATGAAATAACCCAAAGTTTTTGTTTATTTACATGGGTAAATCTAGATCTATACACAATGTGCTAAATACAATATTCAATATCTATTACCACGTGAAACAGAAAAAATATCCTAAAGATAAACAAAAATTTTGCGTCGAAAAACTGCTCATTAGAATTTATCAATTTTATTGGTAGTGTGGATTAGACAGGAGGCAATGCCACGTTTTATTGCAATATCCTCTGGCCAAGATAAATGCAATCTATCATCATCATGACCTTATTACAGCAGTCACCTTTTTCTTATCCTGAATATCTTTTGCTCAGTTCTACCTGTGTTTCTTTGGATAACAGTAGAGGGTTTGTTCGTGTAGGTATCATCATTGTCATCATCTTTCAGCCAAACGACGCACGTCTACTGTTGTAAATAGATCTCCTAATCCAAAAAGAAAGGAAGGGAGGAAGGTTTTTATTTATTTTAATCTCAAGTCAACGAACTCCCAAACCGAACGTAAGTACTGTGCGTCTTCATCGGATTCCCGCGACCTTCACCAGGACATTGGTCTACCTTGTGGGAAGCCTTCCAACACTGTCTTCCGGTACGTGATTGCCAAAACAAAACATTTTGGCCCCTACCAGTCATGTTTTTTAAAGCCCTTCAGATTTATATACATTTGTACATATTTACCTACACATGATGTAGCAAAAATATCGAACTGAAACTCAGATTGATTGGTTTAAATCAGTTTCTTTTAAAATTTTTGGTAAGATTTCTTGTAACAAAATACTCAGGTCCTTAATCGTCCTTTAAATCAATTATGCATAAGTTTTAATAAATGTACCTCATAATTACCAATTCAAAGTGAATATTAATTAGCACGCTAAAAGTAGAAAGTTTTAATTGATATTTCTTTGGCTTCTCAATACAAACACTTGTAGAGCAGCCAATTTATTGCGAAGTGCTGAAATTGCACTTAAAATATTTCACTCAAACAATTATTATGAAGTGAAATTAAGTGGTATGGATAGACGACGCGTTAGTATTCAATTACTGATAGATATAGTAGGTTGTCAGAAAAACAATATATATTGACGTATCATTCTGTTTTACCTTCAGATATAGGTATATATAGGTACCTTTCGTGAAAGTTACCGGTATTTTTACAGGTGCATGGTGAACATCCAATCCATATGTACAAAATGTTTTAGGATCACCCTGATTGTACGTATATCATACTGCTAAGTGGAGATCCCTGCCGGAGTCTGTGCGTCCTGATTGCTACAACCTAAGGGCCTTTAAATCAAGAGTGAATACTGATTAAGTCACTTCTAGGAAGCGTGCTCTACCGGTAACTACATCATCGCTTACCATCTGGTGAGATAGTGGTCAAACAGAAACCTTTCAATCGTTAAAAAAATGTACTTCTTCTTCTTCTTCCTGCCCTTGTCCCATATTATTTGGGGTCGGCGCAGCATGGTTTTTTCTTCCATTCTGTCCTGTCTTTAAAAAAATGTACTAACTTATTTTAATTAAGGGAAATACTATTGAGCTCAATATCAAAATAAAAAGAAGACTTCAAAAGAAAGTTAAACCGTTAAACCCAAATTATTCCATAGAAAATATACACATAACAGTACGAGTAGCACATTACACCATCCGCTTTTTTACCTAAAAAACCCCAAAATCTTTGTAAAATCAAGCAATAAATTAATTAAAACTTTATGATAAATGGGATAAGTCAGTGTCGCGCCGATTATCTGCGAATATTGTCGCAATGCAGTTATACAGGCAGACGCGACGACCCGAACTCCGTGTTAAAGAAAGTTGCCCACTACGCCGTACAGTAAAACGATCATACCATGACCGTGCTCGAAACGGATCAGGCAAACCCATATTCTTACTAATAAAAAGTTTGAGACATCCGACTGTCACCGTCGCATGCCATGAGAGAAGTGTTAACAATTATTGTTAGTGAGAATATTTTACAGTATACGGGTTGTAACCGCTTGATTTGATGATCGTTCTAACCCTGTCATAAATAAGTTATCACTTGTCTGACCGCTATGTAACCATAATTTTCGATTCGATAGGTACCAGAAAACAATGTTTTGTACAAGAATATTCAATTGCACACTATGAGAAATGGAATGGAATTGGGTTTAGAATACTATTGAGGCTTTCTAGTGAACACAATATCGTGTCCTGTTTCTATCTGAGTTTCATACGTTCCTAGAATAGGCATGCTGTGATACGATGCAGTGGGCAGAATCCTTTATCAATTTAATCAATTTCGAACTTACAGCTTCCAGTTCGATAATATTACTCGCTATGAAAAACAAAACTGTTATTTTTAAGTTATCAAGACTGGTTAATATATTCCGACTTGTTAGCTAAAATTCACTTCCCGTTGTTATAATATGTAAATGTCCATCATAGTGTTTATAAGGCAAACCTATGCAGGACCGTTTACAACAGAAAAAGACTTACGACGGACCAAGAATATGGGAGAGATACATAAAAATCAATCTGTGATAAAATCAATTTAACACCACTGTGTTACCTTTCAATGCAATTACTTTGTCTTATTATACTATAGACTATTACGTCGACAATGTTCTAAGAATAATAAAAGATTTAGGAGCTTGAAAGTACCTATACAACTAAAAGTCATAGTCATCATCATTTCAGCCGAAAGACGTCCACAGCTGGACATAGGCTTCCCCCAAGCGTCGCCACAACGACGGGTACAGATTCCCGCGACCCTCACCATTTCATTGGTCCAATCGGTGAGAGAGCTTCCAACGCTGGGTCCGGCACGTGGTAGCCAGATCCAGAACCTTTTGCCTCCATTGGTCAATTGTTCAACGAGCTTAATCCTAATCCTCTTTTATTTGACCAACTCTTGTTGGTACATTACTTTCCACACAATAAATAAGGAAAATACATTCCCTCGCAATTCACCAACCTCTAAATCCCTTCGACCCTCAAGCCGCCCTTGACCTTCCAAACAGTTTCCATGAAGAGTGGCTGCAGACGTGCCGTTCATGACATCCGGCACACGTCTGCAATATGCGACGAGCTCCGGAAATTATGAGGGAAATCGGGGGAGGCGGGATATTGGGCCGATGGCGGCGCAGCGACACGTGTGTGGAGCTGATTTGCGAACAGGCTTGCGCGATGTATGTGGCACGAAATGTGTGTGTGCGATCTAGCAGTAGGACTAGAGGGTGGATGTAGAGTGACAGATTATGGGTGTGCATTCTATGTATATGGATCGGCAAATATGTGGAACGAAACATGTGTATGCAATTTAGAGGGGCTATTTATTGGGTGGATGTAGAGCGACGCAATATAATTGTGCAATTCATGAATAGGGGTATAGAACAATAGATTATTGAGTTAAAATATTATTATATATCTCTGAAAAATTTGCAGAATGAATTGAATCAATGATAACTATTGTTTTCAATACAATAAAACTATGATGGAACCGGCCGCCCTTTCTGTTTTCGAATTCAATAGAAACTGTCGTAGCCTGATATTTTTTAGAGACTAAAGTATTTTTTCATACCTAAATTATTCAAAAGTAAAATCCATTTTCACAAGTCTCGTGAGAATTAATTAAAGAGTTGTTAGCTCCATTCCATCTTCGAATTCCTTGGAGTAAGTGTCTAACTGAAGGCAGGTATTTTTAATTTCTGTATCCATTAGTTACTTCAGTCACAGCAGTGCCTATTTAAGTTCACGAAATGTTCAGATTCCTATCATTCCTCTATATTGCTGCCAGCAAATATTTATATAGAGATATTGTAATCCCCAGACTTGTATCAATATTTACTTACAGCTTCTGTACCTACTGAAATAATCACGTTACTGGTGCGTAATAGTGACAGTAAGTTTATTGATAAAGCGGTTGCTATATCATGTAATATTTGAATAACGGTTTTGCGTCATATACTACAAAACTGGAAAGTTTTTGATCAAATATGACATAGTGCAAACAGTAATAAATCAGCGAGTACGGAGAGCAAACATTAGAAATGATCTCTTTTTGCGGATATATTATAAAATATTGTCGCAGATTTAATGTTCCACCCAAAGAGCAATGGAAAGGGCTATGCTCGGAGTTTCCTTGCGCGATCACATCAGGAATGAAGAGATCCGCAAGAGAACTAAGGTTACCGACATAGCCCGAAGAATCGCCAAACTTAAGTGGCAGTGGGCAGGGCACATTGCTCGTAGAACAGATGGTCGATGGGGACGGAAGGTTCTAGAGTGGCGGCCACGTACCGGAAGACGCAGCGTCGGAAGGCCTCCCACAAGGTGGACCGACGACCTGGCGAGGGTCGCGGGAATCCGATGGATGCGAGACGCGCAGGACCGGTCGCTGTGGCGACGCTTGGGGGGGTGGCACGACATTGGTCAAGTCGGTAATTCGTCAAGTACGCAGTTCGTCCAATTTGAAATTGGTCAAAGCTGTAGTTCGTCTAATCGGAAATTTGCCAAATCATGGAATTCGTCTAATACGCAATTGGTCAAGTGATTTAAGTACAGTCGGCTAAAAAATGAAAGTGCCAAGGTAGTTTATATTAACTTATTTATTTTATTCATATTTACACTTATGTACATAATGTACATAATAATCATTATCACTACTTACTACATAGTATAAAAAAACCCGCTATCTGTCCCTATGTATGTTTAGATCTTTAAAACTACGAAACGGATACGTAAAGGCGTGAAACACTAAATGTAAAAATCCTGATTACACTTTTAATGTTCCATTAAAAAAAAAAGTTTTTTTTTATTTGCTTAAAGGGCTTTGTCGCTTTGCGACCACATCGCCCAGTAGAGAAAAACACAAAAAACTTACAATCTACCTTAAAATTAACTCAAACAATTGTTTGGCTTTATCGGACATTGGAAAAGAAAAAAAAAAGTTATGTTATTATGTGTTACAGTACTTGAAACAGTTTTGTTGCGTATTAATTATTTATACCCAACATAACTGTTTTAAGCACTGTAGCACATTTAATTTACCATTTAATAACTGTTAGAAATCAATAATATATATAAATACAAAAGTGATCATCCTAATCGAAGACTATTCACCCCTGCGTTCCTATGTTCCGCGTTTGATGGTACACGTTTCGCGTTTGATCGACTGTACATGGACTTGACCAATTGCGTATTAGACGAATTCCATGATTTGGCAAATTTCCGATTAGACGAACTACAGCTTTGACCAATTTCAAATTGGACGAACTTCGTACTTGACGAATTACCGACTTGACCAATGTCGTGCCACCCTGTTTATCAGGGAAGTTCACGAGGAGGACATAGCCGCTTTGGAAAGTTCTCGTGAAGTACCTACCGGTATACATGGAGCCGACTCTACACACTTTTGAAGAACGTTTAGCTTTTGGGTTATGCAGCTTCGTGACCTTGGCCGGTGCGTCGTCAACATAAATCTATAGACACTACGTCGTCACTACGAACCATAAGACCTGTCGTTGTGGCGACGCTTGGGGAAGGGCTATGTCCAGCTGTGGAACTTTTACAGCTGAGATGATGATGAAGCGATACATATATTAATCAGAATTATGATGTACGGGATTCAAGCCTCCTCTTTAGAAGTAAGAATAGAAATCTTGTTCGTAGGGTTGCGACTCATGATCCCTTTGTAAACAGGGTATGAAAAAATGTGGGAACCTTTCTTTGAGGTGAGCAATGGGTAGTTTGCCTCCTGGCCGTCCGATAATTAATCAATCGAGCTCGAGTGGTCGATGGTGCGTAGTGTTCCACGCGCGCCTGAAGATGTCAGCAAAACCGTAATGGCCCTAGCTGGGCCATGGTCGAAGTCTACGGGAGCCATTTGTTATGAGAAAGAGAAACCTGAGGCCCTGAAACGAAGGCAGTCTAAAATTACTTTCCACTACGTTTCACCTTTAAAAAAACAGCAGAGACTAATCGAGAGGAGAGTGAGAGAGAGAGAATAATCGAGAAAACTTGACTCTTCTACGGTTGAATGACAACTAAAAAATTGCATAGTTATTAACTGACAGATAATTTGGTTTGCAAATATTTGTACACGTGCAGTTATTGGCTTACACTGACTAAAATGCGGTGACTGACTGGCACGTGCCTCGTAAGTAGCTATCGAATCACTATGTACTGAACGAGATAACGTAAGGAACATGACCCTTAGGTACACAAACCTATTAAAAAACGATCAACATGTAAATAGAAAGTAATTTATGAACACGTTTATCTCGAGTAAAACGATAAAACCTTTTGTAGAACAAATTGGCTGAAACCTATTGTACCTAAATAAATTTAAAATCTAAAATGTCTCTACAAATGTAGAGGCCTAAAGTCAAGTGGGCTGGAGATCAAAGAAAATACTCATATAGAAACAATAGTAAATCTTGGATTAAGGTAAACACAAATAACCCTAAAAATAAACTTGATCCCTGTTTTAGCCGACTTCAAAAAACAAGAGATTATTATTATACTGTATTTTTTATATATTTTCACCAATTTCGTCCCAATTGCAACCGATTCTAAAATATATTTTTTTTATTTTTATTGAAAGACTAGCTGACTAGTCTTCGTACTGCCGATTTGTTTTTTTTAATTTTTCTCACCTTTTAAACCTTCCCTAGACCTCCACGAACATTTCAAGACGAAGATAAGATAAATCCGTTCAGCCGTTCTCGAGTTTTAGCGAGACTAACGAAGAGCAATTGAGTTTTATATACATATATTGATATTGATTACACTCTCAAATTGAAATAGAAATTACCCCGTAGAAATATTGTTATGATCTAATAACAAACTTCGAAGCCATGTCTTCGAGATTCATTATCAGATCATAAAAATATTTCTGATTACTCAATGAAACTCCTCATTGGATCACATCAGAACTGTCGTAACAAGCAAAATTGCTTTGTTTACGTCTAGTTGATGATTGACTGAAGGAAGAAGGGAGGAGAAACATCAAACTGATCTGATGATGACGCAGGCCGAAAGGTCGACCTCAAGGTTAAGCAGAACGGTTCATAATGGGTGACCGTCTTAACATGATCTTAACAAACCGAGATTCTTCCTGTTACCACACCGAAAAAACCGTGATGCCGATACGTGTGTACCTACCTACCAAATGATATCGATTATACTATATTTTTCTGAATGATAATGAAAAAATGCTACGATCCTTTTACATCAGTGCAGCATAAGTAATATTATTATATACTTGATTAACATTAATAGAATCAAAAGTCAATAGATACTGGCTAGAAACCAAAGTTTCCATTCAGTTTATACAAAACATCTTTATGAAAACAATTGTTCTCGTCCGCAACTAACACCGCTCGTATTGTAGGCACCTAATTGATTGTAAAACCATCTGGACTCTGGAACAAATGAACGCTACAGCAAGTCAAACGGATGTAAAGTGACGATCAATACTAATCCAGTCGGTACAAGAAAGCGCTCGGCAGGAGCACTTAGCGAGCATTTAATTCGTATTTCTTGCAGCCGGTTCGAATCCTCGCCTGTACTCCCACCATTTATTTTCGTAACTATCTCACGATGGAACACGGTGTAATCTACTCCTACGTTCTGTATGCTTTTAGTTAAATCAAAATTATGTATGAGTGAATTTCAACAACTATGATTTGTTACCTAATTTTGGTGGAAAAGTTTGTTTCAGGTTTTTTTAATAATCTAAGATGTTGATAAGCAAGAGATACGTATTCAGGTACATAAAATGTAAGAGAAATTTATTTATTCCTGAAAGCTTCTAATATATTGTCGACACCAGAATTGGTACGACACCAAAATTGATATCTAACACCAAAATTAGAAATATTGACACCAGTTTCTCTTTCTTTTCTTCTTAACTTCTCTAGTTTAACGGGATCATTCCTAATTCTTCCTTTTCTCTTCCTTTCTGTCATCCTTTTCCTCTCCAAGCACTCTGCGTGTGTCAACTTTGAATTTCTTTTCTTTGTCATGCTGGAAGACAAATAATAATTATCTAAATTATTTTTTAATGCTATTGAACGATATTTTCGTTCTAAGCGTACAGTAAACGAACATTATACATTTTCTTATTTCTTCGTCACTCCCAAGCAACTCGTAGGTATAATATACCTACCGTACTTCCAAACCGAGTCATCTTATTATGATTTTTTTTTTATTTAGGTGGGAAAATCATCTAATGACATCTTCCACTCTTGGGCGGACCGGAGATAGTGTCAGACTCTTACTGACTAAAAAAACACTCCTGTCCCTTTGCCATTATTCCAGGGCCCCGGCATCACTTTCACATCACCCATAGCCCCAATAGATTTCTACCCTGTTGGGCCCTTGCGGGTACTGACAACTCTTTGAGGGGCGTGTGGAACACTACGCGCCGTCGACGACTTCGGTTCGGTCCGGACTGTTACCAGACGGTTAGACGACGAGCTACCCATTGCTAGCCGTCCGCAAACACGCGCCTACGGTGGCCGGAAACCGGGATCGACATCCGCCGGGCTGGGGCGCGCGGGCGCGAGGGCCATTGCCTCGCACTTGCAGCCGCCTCTTTTGCTAGCATTACTACTTGGCAGAAGGAGGCGACCGCCTGCTTCTCCTCGCACCGGACCATGAACTGTACCAAGGCCTGGCGCTAGAGGTCGCTGCCGCCAAACAACCCCACGAGGATATGGCGTTGCTCTACTCAAGCGGAGCACAACTCTACCGGTCGTGTCCTCTCAGCGGTCCGCACAATGGTAACACCCGGGCGTTTTATCCGCACGAATCCAGTATAGGAATCTTCCGAACTGACCATGTCCACGTGAGCACCTGCGTCATGCGGAAGGTAAGGACACCATGAGGTCTTTCCAGCCACTCCTCAAAGAGGGGGCTTGCCGCCATAATTATACCGTGCCCAGCACTGGGTTGCGATAGTCTCTGTCGCCATTACACCATGAGATGCATGCAGGGATCATCATGTCATCTCATGCCTCAACTTGGTGCGTCAGAGGCGTTTCGCCCCAATAGTGCATCTTCACGCGCAGATCGTACATGCGAGAAAAGGACTTTTACCTCCAAATCCCACGGTGGCAGGTCAGTAAGGAGGCTCGCCGCTTCGCGGGAAACCGTGTCACATCCCCGCACCATCCGGATGGCCATGACCTTCTGGCTTGCGTTCAGCTTGGCCGCTGGTCGCTTTGACCGAACGATTTTATGACCAAACGATCTTATTATGATTCGTTTTCGTTTGTCTTTGAATTACCTACCTACATAACTCTAAAAACTAATTTTAGTGTAACTAAGCAATTTTGGTGATTGGTATAACACCACCAAAATCACCAAAATTGCACCACCAAAATTAGAATCTTGTTGAATATGTTTATTTAAAAAAAAACTACTAAAATTGTACTCTTTATATTTGTATACTTTTGAAAACATACCTTAACTTTTTTATTATAAATTTAAATTACAACACCGACCTAACCATAAAACGTTTTTAAAACATTACACCAAAATTGCAGGTTTTTTGTCCGATTACTAAGAAAAGACTTACTTACGTTTTTGGCGGGAAATCACAGCGGGATGGCACACGTCTATCACTGCTGCGCGTGAGTGCCTGACTTAATGAAGTTTACGTTGGGAGCGTTGTCCGTCTAGGTTTATTCTATACGAGTCAATTAATGATTAGATTACTCCCACCAAAATTTAAAATTTCCTGCGGACAGTCTTTTTTCATTTTCACTAGGATAAAGTAATGCCCTAAATATAAAAATAAAACTGTGATTAGATAGAAAAAATAATGCTGAATACAAATAAAATTAGTAACTTCTAATAAACTAGTGTAGTTTCGTTCAAGCGGTGGTCATCCCCAAAAAAACAGATTGTGGACGCGCCACCAAACTTAGAATTATGCTAAATAATTATTTTTTCATTTTACTACAAAAATGTTATCTACAAAAATATTGACAGCCTGATCAAGATAAGTACGTCTTCTTTCTAAAGAAAAAATAACTTTGTTGTACGTTTACTTTAAGATATGATTTTCAGCTGCACCGCTTAAATATTATGCTTGAGAAATTCACTCGTATGCTACTCTATTTAGTTACATGATCGCTTCTAGATTTCTTCTTTCATAAATGTAAACAAAATACCAAGTTCTTTATATGGGGCTTTGCTCATTTACCAAACAAACATTATTAATGAGGTGGATTATGAATTCGTTCTACATAAATTCATGTTCAATGATCTACCTATCTCCATACGAAGGTTTTAACTTTTAACTTCCTAAGCCATCTGGAAGTAGTTTAAACTTTTTATGGGTGAGTGAGAGAGTCAAAGATAAAAATAATCATTTTTAGATGTCGTTTGCTCGTTAATGGTTAAAATTTAAGATTTGAGAATATTACAAATGTTTTCTATACCCGCAAAATCATAAGTGAAGTAATAAATAGTAGTAGTGAAGTAGCAATAACTTTAAAATTTTGAAGGGGGGGGGGGGGGGTTGAAAATCGTCGTTTTAGAGTGTCACTTTTAAGTAAACGCCAAATAAAACAAAACACTTTTGAGTAAATGCTAAATAGGACGTAGATTCTAAAAGGTGAAACGGAAACCCCATGACCGCGTGATAACCACACAGAAATATTGACCCAGCACAAACAAGATAACGCAGTAAAATTACCTATGCTAATGAAAACAACAGCTATTATAATATTCCATTTATTTCAAGATAGTGTCAGCTATGTAGAATCAATATTTGTTTAATTTTAGTTAAAAATATCTTTTTTATTGTTGACAAGCAGATTTAATAATAGTTGAATACAATATCGATGGAGCTTTCTTTAACTTAATAACTATTAGAGTTCAAATTAGAAAAATAAACTTTTTTAGTAATATAAACTACTGCATGAACACGGTCCCGCCCGATGGTTATCAGTGGTGCAATCTTTAATGGTGAAGCGCACTAGTTTATTAAGTGCCTATACACTGTAGCCTTGAAGGAATCTACGTTATCATCGGACGGTAAGACCGCAGCAGGAAAATTGTTCCAGTCCCGTATAAATGACGAGGCGAAAAGTTTCGTTCGGACCGTAGAAGTGTTAACAATTCAAGTTCTTCCAGTAGTTAAGAAAAATTGTATGCACTTATTGAATCTTTTTCAAGAGCAAGCTGGACTGATTCACACTTTTATAACAACGTAATTAAACCTGTGCTTTTCGAAATTGCTGCCGTTGACAACCCAACAGAAAACACTCCATTTAATCCTTTCCAAACTATGATCTAGATCATCATAAATGACAGCTTTTAAAATAAAGTCAACAATGTAACCTAATAAATTATCTTCCAGGCAAATAATATCACGCAGTGCACGAAAGTATTTGGTACAAAATCTAAATCAAACATTTCATCAGAACATGAGTATCAGTCGTCCGCAAACAGAAGTCGGATTGTGGAACACACCCTGAAAGTAAACATACGTTTGTAATAAAAGCACTTTCACTAAGTATATCTGTACCATTCTCATTTAGTTTCCAAAGAGCCGTACGCGAGTATGTAGCATATTTGACTTTGCTCTAAGTACGCACTTTTGAAACAATTTGAATAATTTTCCATAGTTTACAGTTTAGATATAAAAAGTCACAATGACTTTCAGTGGAATCTCAGAACCTAAAGGACATACAAAAGTGCAATGGGCGGTCACGATTTTATGTAAGTTTAGTGTTCAGTAAATTTTTCGTGTTCTAGTAAAAAGTAATGCAGGATTTACCAATAATGCAAGCACGTTGACAATTTCGAGTGGTAAAATTTGTATTATTTTAGTGGATCGTGTAAAATTTAAAACAATTGTTTAAAGTTTACAAGCTAGGTCCCAATAAAATTATAATTAAATATTTTATTTCTTCTTTAGGCAACATGTCAATGCTCACGTACGGTCTCCAATGCGGTTGGATGTCTCCCATGACAAAGGTGCTGCAGTCGGAAGAATCTCCCACTGGGAGACCACTGACTGACAGTGAAATATCCATGATAGCCAGTGCACCATCTCTGGCGGGAGTCCTCGGAGTTCTCATGTTCTTACAAATCGTTGATAGATATGGGAGGAAAGTTAGTATTATGGTCATGGCTGTCTTTCAAGCGGTAAGTTTTGTAGTGTATTGTTTTTTTTTCGTTGTTGCATGCTCTGTTTCTCTGTGCTCTCTTATTTTAGCATCACGTAATTCTCTTTTCATTCGTTACATCTTTTTTGTTATTCTTATGTTATAGTTCATAACGAGAACAACATTAAATAAATCCAAAACACATACCTTAGTTTCCTAACTATTTTTGTTTTTTTTTCCAGTTGGTATGGATAATTACATTGCTACCAGCTAGCACAACAAGCCTCATCGTAGCTAGAGTATGCTGCGGCATTGCCGGCGGTGGCTGCTTCCACGTCGTTCCTATGTATGTCAAGGAGATTGCTCAGGACAGCATCAGAGGCACCTTGGCATCTGTAGGCGCATTAGCTCAAAGTTTTGGAGTCCTCTTTATGTATATAATGGGAGGATTCTTGGATTACTATACGGTGTTGTGGATTGTTGTTAGTTTTCCAATTGTGACGTTTGGACTCTTCTTCAAAGCTCCAGAATCTCCTTCTTTCTTAGTGAAGGTTGGAAAGGATGATGTAAGTGTAAATTTTAGTCTTTACTTTTTCCCTCGAACTTATTATATTTTACAATTAAAATTTGAAATACGCACTGGTTGAAAATTCACATTCTCAATATTTGTTTTTCTCTGTTATTGTTTTCAGATTGCTTATGTTGTGCATATTGTGAGTAGGTGTTCTCTGAATTGTAGGAAGCGGCTGCAACTCTAGCTTTACTGAGAGGAATGGATGTCGATGACAAAGATATTCGACAAGAAATTGATGCGATCAAGCAAACTGATGAATATTTTAGATCGTTACCTGATATTTCTATTATAACTGTTTGTGAGTATTACTTTGTTTTGATTTAGCTATATTATAACAATAATCCAGTACAACAAACAAATATTTTTTTGAAAAAAGATTAGCAAATTTGTCCTTGGCTATAAGTTGCCCATGAAGTCAGTCAATTTGTATTTGTTTACGAGTGATTTTTATACCACTTTATTATAAACTTGACTGTGTAAAAGTAGAAGGGTACATAAAAAAAAGTACTTAACTGTGAATGAATCCTGAACTTTCGTTAGACCACTAATATATGATCGTATCTATTAATTGTCTGTTAAACAGACTAGCTTTTTAAATTTTTACTTTAACAAATCTAAACCAAATTTTTCATCTTGACAGTCAAAACCAAAGCATGGCGGAAAGCCTTCCTCATCATGATCATGGTAATCTTGGGTCACGCCCTAAACGGCGGCTTCTCTATCATCAACTATGCTGCAACTCTCCTGGCAGACTCTGGAGTACAGATCAGTCCAGATCTGCAGGCTCTCAGCATTCCCATATGCATGACTGTGGGCTCGTTGATCACGATGGCTTGCATTGACAAACTGGGCAGGAGGGTAAGAATATTACATAATAATACTAAAATAAAAAATAACGAAGTGAAAATTTCACACTTTGTCTTATACTCGTTTTGAACTCCATATCTAAAACTAAACTTTATTCTTTCAACAGCCGCTCTTAGGAACCGCCTTTGGCGCCACAGCCGTGGTGTTTGCTTACCTGGCGACCTCAACACTGTTGAAGCAGTACGGATGGATCACTCCTGGCTGGATCAATGTCGTCTCGATGATGATCGCAGTTTGCTGCTATGGTGGAGGTGTCTCTCCTTTGCCTTTCATTTTGATGCCAGAAATATTTAATTTCCAGGTAACCATAAAAATGTTGAACTTATGTTTTACCTCTCGTTTCGAAATGTGTTTGATATTTTTTTTGTTCAGTCATTCTTATTCTATATTACCTAAATCACTGTTATTCTTTTTCTTGTTACATCAAAGGTATATTATGGTTATTACTTTCGCCTAGTTACGTTACGATCACGTTAGTTGTACTCATTAGTTTCTCGGAAAAATATTGTGCATCAGTTGAGCAATAGATTAATTTTCTTTCATAATTTTGTCACTCAACTCACACTGGCTTATTTATGGAAAGATCTTTAAATTCTCATTTTACCGAAAATTGCATTGATTTTGAATTATTCTATTTCAAGATAAGCAACACCTTTTGTACTTCCTTATCTGTATTTTTTTTTGTTATTAATGTTTGTGAAATAAATTATTTTTCATCTTTCAGATCCGCGCCAAACTCATGGGATACTTGGTGATGCTAGCATGGTTCATGTGTTTCGTTCAGCTCATCGCCTTCAGTGCACTCACCTCCAACTTTGGAGCTCATGTAGGCTTCTTCATGTTTGTCGTCGTCAACGTGTTTGGAGCTGCTGTGGTCTTACTAGTACTGCCTGAAACAAAGGGGAAGTCGGTTGAGGAAATCGAAAGGGAGTTAAGAGGAGAAGTACAGAAGGACATTGAGAAATAAAATTTGTAACATTGGGGAGATTAACCGAAAGCATTAGTTATGACAATATTTTTTATTAATTTGTATGAAAGGAAGTTTGAAATTAGTAAGAATTTTTGTAATTTAATCTTTGAATAAATGATTTGTTTTAAAACTACTGTTGTTATGTTTTATCCGTAAATAACTTTACTGATTATTTCGAATTTATTTACTGAACCTGCATAATGGATTAAAATTAAGATTTTGAATGTTATTAAGTAGCTTGATCGTTTAAATCTTACTAAAACTATGAGGCTCTAGAGCTTAACAAATATGGTTGTGTATTTTGGAAGTCAAGTTATCTTGCTTGACGACGATTAGAGCATAGGATATTTTTATCACAATAGTAGGTTTCATTTTCAACTTCTACACGAGTAAGGCCGCTAGCTACAGCTAGTCAAATCATGACGGGAGAGAGCAATATATAAAGCTTAGCCTCGCCTGAGTCGCGGTGAAGTTGTTTGGCTGCACGGCTGTATAACGCGCTCATCATCCGCTCAGTAGTTCAATGCGCTCGTTAAACTGTCCAAACTTGTGAGCGCTTTATCTCTCACTTTGATAGATGGACATTTTTTCCCCTGCTTTTTTACTTGTTACAACTTCCAATATGGGATTTGATGGAGTGAGAATTATAATTCAGGAATTTGTCACAAAGAGCGATGAAAACATGACTCATAAATCGTTTTTTTTAGGAATCTTATTGTATAATCGCTAACACAACATAATGCGCTTAACTCGATTGAGAAAAATGCTACTTTTGATATAAAAAATGGAGATCGTCAGAAAATTATAATATTCCTCTCAATAAAATATTCTAAATACAAAATCGTGATTTCAAATAACGCTGAAGGCCTCGTTGCTATAGAATCTTTGGGGATAAAGATAATCTTCAATGATGAATTCAAAACAATGTTATTGTTATAATACCTGCTCTATAAAATAATGAAAAAACGGGGAAGAAGCTAATATTTTTAGATTGAATTCGTTATAATTTTGTAGGGCTTTTTGTTCCTTTTTTATCCTTTGTCGGGTTGAATAATTGTAACAATAAATGTTTTGGACGGAAAGACGATCCCAGATTATACGAGGTCTATTAGTCTGCGAATGATTAAATAGTGATCAGATTCTCCTTATAAACACCTAAACTGATTTTGAAATATATTTGGGTAAAAGATAGTGAAGAATAGTCTCTTTTAAACTACTTATATTAAAATTTCTTCTGAAATCCTATCAACAGGTAAGCAAACAATTTATAGCCTTACAAAAGTCACGAGAAAACTGTAATGTATGATAATCTGTACGAAACAGACTGTTGGTTATAATACGGAGAAATAAAGTGTTCTGGAGGGCGATAAATCGGGCCTGAGGCGTCCCGGCCTGACATAAATCACGGCCCAAAAATGAGGCCCAGCCCTATTCTGGCCTAAGTGTGTATTGTCAAATATGCTATTTATTATTCTCGTTATGGCACAACATGGCCACTTACTTTTTGAGCCCGCGTCGGGTCTTGTAAACCGAGCCTTTTATAACCTGCTTATGTCAGGTTTTAAAATAATGGGACATTGGATAGGGTTAGTTAGTGAAGGAAGCTAGCATTATTTTTCGCCTCATTAGGCCTATTTTTTTGTTACTTTACGAGGAAGAACAACTCCCTTTAGAATATTTTTTCTTTCTGTGACAATTCAAAAATTTAACTTCTGTGTCAGTTCTATTTTAACTTTGCCTCCGTTCTTATTTTTTTTTCTTTTTTGGATTGGTTCAGCGTTTTCCTTGTCACTTTTTTCATTTTCATTCCTTCTTAGAAAGTATTTCTAATTTAAGAGTTAAGAAGACTTTGGCAATCTTTGAAGGCTTTGTTAACAGTACGAGTATATCCAACATTCAATGCTATTATATCAGATGAGCAGTTGCCGATTCTCCCACGTTTATGGAAATCGTATATCCACGTAGTATACATAGATAATATTACGCTATCGATGATACCGATCAAATATTTGGCATTCGGTATTACATCCGTGGAGCGTCAGATCAAAGACGATACAATATGAGAGCGCGCCTTGCGCCCGGAGCGCGAGGGTAGCTGAGGTAACGACTGTGTTTGCCGGTCTCATCCGCGGGGAACTGTGACCCACTTTCTGGCGAAATACCTAAATGGTTTGGGACAAGGGATTTTGTTTGGGTTTTGGTGATGCATTTTGCTTTTAGACTTTTTTGTGCCTTCATTTTACTTTGAGCGTGGTTTTTGACTATTGTTTGATTTCCGTTTTTTGGTCAACAGAAAGTTGCTATTTTGTGCTGGATGGTGAATTAACTGTTGAGTTCAGTTATCGTATTCTAAAATTCCAGTGTGAATAGAAGAAACGGCAACACTTGTGTTAATTTTTATCAATTAATTTCTAAACTAGGTTCGACAGATACTGAGTTTTTTCGTGGAATTGTCTACTTTTGCAGACTTTTACAGTACTCTCTTTAATATCATTTGAATATTTCTGTTAATTAATATTAATCATTTCAAAACATCGGTTTTTAATTGTACATCATCAGTGCATGTTTGTATTTCTTCTGCTATTATCTTTGAATCAAATGTGTAATGAGATATTTCCACGTTATCGTCAGCACAGCTCGCATGTTTTGAACCGGAAACTCTCTAAATCGATTCTATTTCGATTTCCTTTTACTTCTTAAGTACGTATGAGTGCTGTTGGGGCTGCTTTATACAATTTCACCCAAATTCAATCAAATCAAATTGCCTAACGGGATGGATCGCACAAAATATATTTCAGATTCTGCTTAAAACGATGGCAGCGTAATTTGTTTCGTCTTCCTGACTTTGAGACCAGGAATTGATATACCATTCACTCTCGTTAACATTATGAACGTAATGAAGGCTTATTTAACATGAAATTAATTAACACTTTCATCTTTTACACAAACGAAATCAAAGCCAATGTTATCACCATATTGAAATGTAACAAAATACCGAATAAACCCGATCTCTTTCACATAAACAAATGGCTTCCCCCTACGTTACAGGATGCGACGACACTATGCAGGAGGATAACCAGATCCATTATAAGACAGATTCATTTAGAGGGAGACACTACAACTCTTAGAACTCGCTCACTGCACGGTAATTTTCCTTACGAAGGTAATTGACGAGCTCTGAATAGGAAAGAAAGATAAAAACAAAAGAAAAAGGCAGCCAAGTGTAATCAGATTTACACACTAACGGTTCCGTACCATTATTTTTGATATTTACATGATAATAAGTAACGTTATGGGTTCGTGGCTGAATAAAAAGTGCCACAGTAACAGATCGAGGATCATTTTGCCAGGTCAAGGCGTAAATGATTGACTCAATGGGTCTCCTATTTAGGAGTATCTCAATAATCTGTAACTTTGTTGATAACAAAAAGTAGGTATTTTACTCTATTGGTTGTCAGATACCTTTGGTTAGACTAAAAGTCAACACAACTGCGAATTGAGCAGACGATAATAAAATAATTCCATTGGTACTATCATTTTCCCCAAATACTATGATAAATTCAAAAGGTAATTAGGCTCTTTAATAAGCTTTATCTTTGTAATATAGAAACAAACATAGTTTGCGCAGGCATAATAATGAATTGGATTCAGTTGGCTTAGAACGGAACCCTAAAAAGTATTTCTAGTGTGGCGTTTTTTACGCACGTTTGTTTGCCAACATCTCGTGCTTCAGCGTTTTCCTCGTGTGCTTATCCCACATTAGACAATGTTTTATTGCTGGCTAAATTGCCTTGAGGTATTTTAGGGAATGCTACTCGTTTGAATAAAATTTATGGTGGTATTAGAATAAGGTAGAACGGGTTGTGTTGTAGAACATTCAATAAAGGTGGATGTAAAATCAAAAAGTGTCGAAGCCTACTGGGGCCATGGGTTATGTGAAAAAAAACTCCGGTCAAAGAAAAAAGGAGTGAACTTTTGCTGGCTAAAGCCAGCAAAAGTCTGAAACACCCTCCCACTACGCTCTAGAACGAGAAAAATCATTCTACTGATGATAGAAATAGGCCTAAATTCAAAGCTTGGTGTGGAGTAGGAAATTCCAATAAATCAAGAGTATTCTTCATTTGTTCTTGATTCACAAATGAAACTTGATGGAACCTAAAATGGCGGACGGCCCTCATAAACAAGCTTTCTTTTGTTTTTAGACACGATAAAATTTTTCCTTAATTTTTTACAAATATGTATAGACAAAATAAGGAAAAATTTTGTTGTTGGTAAAGAGGTTTTTTAACGTCTCATTCACTTTTGACTTATGTGCGATGATTTTATTAGCACTTCTCAATGATTCAATTAGTTGTTCTGAAGGAAAGTGTCAGAATTTCTGCCTGTATTAAAACAATTTTCCCCGCGGCATCGCTCCAGCTGTCTGTCCCACAAGAAAGTTGAATTGTTGCTTTATATCAATTAAATCATTTTCGTTATCGTATCAGTACTTTCAGACAGAATAAGCACTAAATTAAGAACAAGATATTTACTTAGTGATGATTTTTTTTCCATCTTCATTATATTATTTTGAAGTCCACGTATTCCATGCAATGCAGATAGATCTATTAAAAATCACACAGGGTCGAAGCCTGCTGTGGCCATGGGTTCGCTTCTGAATGGAAAATTCGGGGGCCCTGGAACGAAAGGAACATACGAGCGGCTTTTAGTCAGCAAGTCTGACACACCCTCTCGCTTCGCTAAAGAGCTGGAGAAGTCATTAGATGATTTCCCCACCTAAGAATAATGTATGATAATAATTAAAATAACTATCTACGGAGATATACGAGTACATAAGATAATAGCACCAATATGTGTCTAGTATAATCTTTTTCTGAAAAACTCGTTGACGAAGCCACAGTTCAAGTTTCCTAACCCGCTTACGTGTTTTCTCTCCGTTTCAATTCACTTTGATGTTTCATATTTTCTTGGAAACCAAAAACTTGGTCCATAATGGTAGATAACTGATGTCACGTTCAACCAATGACCTATAATATCAAACTGAGTGGGTGTATCTGAATCCTATTAGAATATTCAGACTTGTAAGCGATGTTTAATGTAAATATATGACACAGTATTACATCTTTAATCGTATGTTTTACGTTGAAAAGGTTTTAAAGTTAGGTAATGAAAGTAAGCGATGAAGTAAAAAGATATTGAAGGGTTTAAGTGTGAAATAGGAGCGTTATTAGATTAAGTACGAACTAAAGTCAGTAGAAAAACGTGGATAAAATTAAATAGGAAAAATCGTGTACTATGACCGTTGTTTAAACGGTACAATAAGGGAGTGCTAGGTAGACTTGATGTTGGGGTTATCCCAGCCATGGGACATTAACTGCTTTATTAACTATATTTACTTAATACATTAACTGGATCACTGCTGTCCAAATTAAATTAATTTTTATTTGACAATATACGAGAGAGTTGCGAATCTTAATACCCTGGCTAATTCGCAGAATTTTATAACAATTTAACAAAGCTTATTCGTACGCTTGTAGAATGGATTCTGAGCGTCCTCACTGATGATTTGAGCAGCTTGTACATATAAACTGTGACTGAATATTTTTCATATATGTAGGTATTTGTTTAGATATTTACAATGTACAGGGTTGATACAAGGTAAAATATAAAATGAATATTTTGAAATGGCTATCCTGTTAAAGCCATTCCAAAATAATCTATATACATAAGCATTAATAAATCTCTATGTAGCAATCACTATTTACTAAAAACATAATAGGATTTAGTTTTAAAATAAAAGATTAAATTTTTGACATTTAAGTGTTTTTCGAAATTACTTATATTTAAGTTACATAAAGACAAGAATCCAGATCCAACCATTTAAAAAAATAAACGAGTCATATACAAATTTTAATAAAAAATTACATTTTTTTCACAAATGAAAGCACGTTGTATTTAACCTTTAGCAGTAGCCCACGTTTACAGCACTTGTGGTTACGGCCGGAATGAAACGCGCAGTAATTGCTGCCAAAAGTAATTTCATTTTCGATTTAAGATTATTATACAAGTCACGATGAAACAGCGAACATCTCCGGTCGCCGAGTCCGAGGTTTATTTCGTTTAATTCAACAACACGAACATGCAAATTTCGGACATAATATTACTAAAGCCCCTGTTAATTCAGAATCGGGAAATATTAATACGATCCAAGAGCGCTGTGTACATTAAATATTAAACAGAATCCGTCCGATGACGATCTCTCAGAGTTGCGGAAAAATAAATTATATTATCGGTTCGTGGATTTCATCAAAATTGTATTTAATCCACTCAGAGCTGGTGAAATATTATGTAAGATTTTCAGTTTGGGGTTGCAAGCATTTGTGCTGGTTTAATTAAGTCTTTCTGCTAATGAAGGTGCGGAATCATTTTGTCGTAGACTTCATTTAAAATGTCTTATTTACGGTCAGTTTTGTAAACATCAAGTGGCTCAGTGTATATATTTTTGCAGAGTTTTCAGAGCATACCAACGCTTCTATTTTCCGAGAAGGAAATTCATTCTCGTCCTGATATGTAATTGCATTGCCATTGATCAATCGCGTGTATTATATGGCTCATCAGTATTCAGATTGGATGGATGACGAGGACTGGTGCTCGATCTATCACAGTCAGCGATAGCATCGCAAGGGCGCGAGCGTGTGAAGGTCGACGTGTGCCATTCTCGCTTTGAAGTGAGCGAGTCCATGACCGAGCAAGAAGGTAACGTTTTATTGAATCGGACACGATAAAAGTGGCTATTAATAGAAACGATTCTTGTGTCGGGGTTTTCGTCACTTTAAGTGTTACGTTTTCTATTAGGGTGGTTGACCTGATCTTATTTGAAAAGTTTTTATTAGAAAAGTCAAGTAGAGAGTAGTAGGTACCGTATTTACACTCGTGTTCTATAATAATGTCGGCGTCCCGACAAGGAAACTATTTTTAGACCCAATTCGAAGACATTCTAAGTCAAGCACTTTGCCGTTCATAATTGTAAGTAAACACCATTATTTATGCAAAAACCCTCTTCAATGTTAGAGCAATTTATTCGAGAGAGTCGGAAAAGTCTCGGAGATTTGTGTGACTTTTAATTTATTTTTAATTGGCCCGGAGACACGCGTCAAAGCCGACCCCTGCACAGTTTATCTGCACAATTGTCCACCCATCTTAACATTTTCCTATTTTAATAGCTTTTGTCTTTCTTCAGGCTCGTCCCCTTCGATTTCCTCAAATGATTCGGTCCGGTACTTAAACTGTGAAGCGATTGTTTGCTGAGGTTGCAGCCCCTAATATTTCTATTGTCAGAACTCTTTTAATGGAATTATTCTAAGCTCCTTTAATAGAATGAATTTCGACTAGCACCCTCCGGGTGACTGAAGCAGAAAATGTATTTTTACTTTTTTTAAAGTTGAGTTCCCTTTATTTCTCGCTGGGGGTTCTGACAATGGGGTTGTGTTCGATATCCTAATGATGCCGCATAATATTTTTAATTTAAGAGAAACGTTGATTTTTCGTTCCTGGCGTCTTTCATATTTCTTATTAACAGATAAAGTATCTTGTATTATTTCAGAGATTTTTTTCTTGTGTTCATAATAGCATCACATGGACATTGTGAGTTTTGGTTAGATACCAGTAGTACAGACAAAAACATCAGTTGAACGCCCCTCTCACATTAAAAAAACCTAGAACCCCCTTGGTAACCAGTTGATGATGCTGTCCATACATCATAAACTTCACCCACTAAAACAGTTTAAGGACCAAAATTTCTCCCATTTACCTCAAATAAAGGCAGAAATACACACCTGGTATGACCCAATCTATATAATTTTCCCAGAATTCACACAAACACGGGAAAATAAGAGAAGTAAAAAATGTTCACATTCATCTTATGAACTTGTGGCGTCAACCGTCAGCGGTGACGCTTGTAGAATGATAGTTACCATTTACCAGTTACGATTTGTAAGAAAAAGATTGTTGTTTTCTTGTCACTAATAAAACAAATAAAAGTTACCTAGTTCAAAATGTAGGAGTTAAAAAAATATTTTCTACTGAAATATAGCTTAACTGGTCACAAATCATTGGTTGACCAACGTTGTTTGGTAAGTAACCATCGTAATTAGTCATTTATGTCGAAAGTACTTAAGATCATATTTCACATACTTAAGATCACTGTCCTCCAAACTTGGAAATAATCCTGTATACAATACAGTAACAATACAGTATTCCTAATCACACTTTGTCTGTTTTGAAATCAGTATTCTCAATTTTACCAAATCCACCGTAGTCTACGTCTATCTTGTTATGTTTCTAATTCCATCGTGTTTTCACTCAATAACGCTGTGACGAATGTTGGCTCTGTTATTGTTATGGATTATATTTGTCAGCCCCGTCCCCGTGCCGTCATCCCGTTCGCCAACACACGTAACGGACTGGATGACGTGCCGTACGTCTGCGGGTGACGCATCTGTGACGCGGTATTACCTCGCTCGTCGTGTACTCCAGGCAGATTGTCACATCACTACAGTACTGTGAAGGTGTGTACATAATACTGTAGCTAAAATTAGCCCGCTCGAGCAACATTAGTCTCCGTAACTAATTTGTTTCTCACACGAGTTACGGGATTGTATGAAAGTGCGCACATGCATCATCATTATCATCATTTCAGCCGAAGGACGCCCACAGTTGGACATATACAAGTGAGCCACAACAAACGGTTTTGTGCGACACGCATCTCTCATCGACATCGCCATCATCTCGACTCTCACCAGTTCATCGGTCCACCTTATTGCAGCACCTCATCCCACCTATAGGTAGCAAATCAAGCGATCGCAAGTCGTCGACGCGACGGTGTGTAGACCCATTTGCTCTTCAAAGTAATGTCAGCTAAACGTAGCAGCAGGGCCAATGCGACACGAGGCTTTTCCAAAAAAAAAAACTCATGGCTTTAGAACGCAAAGGACAGTACAGTGTGATTTGAGTCGGCAAAAGTCTGACATCCTGCTCCACCCTAGTGCGTGCGGGAAAAGTCAGTCTATAACTTCGAACCTCAAACAAAAAAAAACGAACAGTAATGGATTAATGGATGGACGGCATCGAACAAAACTAAGGGAAAATAAAACAGATGGTATATTCTACCAGGAATTTCTGAGTATTGTAACTCAGGAACAGACAGGATTAATCATTATTGACCCATATATAAGTTAGCCTATGCTTAAGGGAATACGCACAAGGACATGTCACAAGGTGAAAATATATATTACTATCATCATACTCCAGTAAAGGTTCAATTACATTTGGTCGTTAACTTGTATTCGATTGCTTATAGAATTTCGAGAAACGACTAATTGTAAATGAACAGAGTCGAGTAAGTACCTATTCGATCAATTTTCGCATTGGTTACCCAACGCCGATTTCCTTTCAATTGTCAAGCAGTACTTTGCCTGTACGTTTCAACCCGAATGCGGGCGCAGGGTCGACAGTGTTGTTTGCCGAACGTGAGTCAAACAATGTAATTAAATGCATCGGGTGCCCGAATTCGAGTAACGTATTTCGTGCACCCGAATACAGTCTAACGACCAAGTGTCATTGCGCCATTACAGTTAATAATCCTAGATAATAATTTCTCTTTTCACACCCCCCAAGGGAAATGACGTGATGGTTTACCCGCAGCTGGACCACACAGAGAGGACGTATTAAATATAACGTTAGTGGCACTGACTGACTGCCAGTTCGTTTTATAGACGTAGTAACAGTAATGTACTGGCAACACTGTTGCTTACATTCGCGTAAAACTTTACTACTCGCACAGTTTATGAAGAGGAGTTAGTACCTTATTAAGATATGATACAAGTTATGTCATACTTTAACGAGATGTCGCTTCCGTGTTCTTAGATGTGTAAGTTCGTTTAGTTTCGCAATCAGTCGAGTTTGTTGTTAGAACTAAAGTGTAAAGTTGAAAGTAAATTGTAACACAAATAATGCGTTTGTGTGTTTGTTTTTGTAATTGTACAGATGTACGAGTATTAGGTGGTTTAACATCCATCACAGTAAAACTTTACACATAACATAACATTGCATAAAATCAAGCCTGTGCTGTCTGTGTTCTCCAAATATTTGGGCTCCTCTGCCCGAGAACATGAGAATAATTTACTCTAGCGAAAAGTTGGTTTAATCAACTCTCGTTAGTTCACGTCATTACAATTATGAGAGTCCTTGTCGGCACGGTTAGCACAGTTATATAAGCAATTGGCTATTGCATTACGTGTCATAAGTATGTTTTCTGCACGGAACAATTGTATGAATGATCTAGACGTATCTGTTCCGGGTCTGTGTGTTTTGTGAACGTGAGTTTACATACTATACAAGTAATTTTTGACGTGGAGATTGCTAAACGCTTTCCTTTATTTTAATGTATTTCTATTACGTTATTTTCTTTCTTTTTCTTGCCCTCAAGCGGGTATAAATCTAGACTACCAACTTTTGAGAAATTCCAGACATTAAAATTCAATAACACTAGGTCTAACCGCAATAATCAAAATGAATAACTAGGTGCATTCATAGTTCTAGTAATCTTGATAGAATATGAGCTTACGCGTTGGTAAGAGCAGCTCTTGTTTTTTAATCAGTTGACAAGCAATATACTGAACAGTTATTGTTTTCTGGCTATTCCTTACAACATCTAGACATAGAAATCAATAACAATATTGTAAAATACAAAGCAAAAGTCAATTTATTTTGAAATGGAGCCGCCGCCATCGCTCCCTGTTTATTTCCGGCGCAAACCGCAAGTGACCGCAAGCCGATTTCCTGCACTTTTACGATTTCTCCGCTCTGTTCTAAGGACGAAGCTTTATGTTTTATATTTATACTCGTACATCTATTGTCTCAAATAAGATATTTGAAAAGAACGTCAAACTGGACGTTGTAAAATGTTCCATCAACTTGAATTGCGATCAAAATCTAATATATAAAATTCTGATGTCAGTGTCGGTAGCAAACTCTTCCATAACAGCTTATGAAACCGGCCGTATTTTAAGAAATTCATTAGGTGTGTGAATAGGACGTAAACTATTTTTTGTTTCCCTCTTCCCCACCCCCCATTTTACTTTGATAATTTATATGACAGAACAACGTTCGCTGGTTCAGTTAACATTTCTATAAAAAACATTACACGTTCACCTAATTCAGAAAAAAAAATCGTATACAAGGAAAAGTTGTACCTAAGGTTAGACACGTAAATGAAAGTATCTCTAATATATAAACTCTTTAGTCTATTGTTGTATTCAATATGTTATTACATATGAAACTACTGAACCGATATAAATACAAATATTAACCTCAAAAATCCCATCCCTCACACAGTCCCAGTGTGGAACCGCTGCACAGGACATGCGTCATCTGCTATGCCCAGTACCCATCTGCTTTTGAAGATTTATCCGAGGCCAATCACAGAGCTATGCAAAGAAGAAGAAGAAGAACTGTATAAAAATCAATCTTATACCGTTTCTTTGTATAACTAGACTTAATGTACTGAACAGCTATGTTTTTACACCCGGTTTTTGTGCACAGAATCCACATTGTATATCAAGCCAAATTCTTCGTACCATATTTTTACCTTGAGATAAACAAATAAATATACGATCATTAAAACTTAAGTACAGGTGGCTTACACAGAAGCCGGTATTACCTATAACGTTAAATACAAATAGAAATAGACTTTAACCAATCGGTAAAATCTATTCGAAACTGACCTTTATCCCGGATCATAATTTATCAAATACACCATTTAAATAATCCAGCTTCCAAATAACACAGGTATCGGAAAACCATTTCATATTCATTTTACTTTTACTACATCTGCTCTTAGTTTATTTAATATCCAGCTAGACTTTGAAAGATTTCTCAAATTCAGATTCAGATTATGTTAAAGCGACTGATGTTTCACTGAAAAAAGAATTCTAGTATAAAATAGTAGAAAGAAATTTTATAACTATTTTTACATTGAAATGCTGAACGTTAGTTGAAAATCCTCTTTTTATGCCGTAATTAACGTAGTTTTTGTTAATACGAAAAACGAGACCAGATGACAGCGATGTTCGTTTTTGTTAATATTATTATGTACATTTATGGAATTAAATTATAAATAGTTCGTTCATATTCAAATCATTTATGTATATTTAGTTATTACCTAATACACATTTTAAGTTACTAGATTATTAGAAAAGTTTTTTTTTATTTAATTAAATTACAACATTAGGAACTTTTCCTAACAATCTAATGATATTGTGCTTTTTGGAAGAATGCAGAGAGGTAAACTACTGGAGAAATGGGAAGAAGAAGTAAATTGAATGCCGGGAAGTGGCTGAATTACTGAAACAACAGATAAATGGAAGAGGCCTTAACTGGGTTTCTTTTTTTCTCGTTGTAAGTTGATCAACAAATTTAAGATAAAAGAATTATAAAATAATAAATTATAATTTTTTAAGCACGTTAGAGAGTAAGTTAATAATCATTTTTTTAAAGAAATTGTATAAATATTCATTGGATTGATTAAAAAAAATCGTATAGAATTGCTTCTTGGATAATTTTCCTGGTTTTGTCTCTTTCAAATCCGTAGGTAAACTGTTATATTATAATCCTGCGCCCTCACATTTTATGTTCTACCTGCTGTAATTTGTTCCGGGGCTAGGGACCTCTAAATGGTTTAATTTACTGCTTCGGGTGTTATATTTATGGGTTTCATATTAAACGATATCTGAGAGCGCGTAGTGTTTGTTATTATCTTTTGAGTATGTCGTATTGTGTTTATTATTATGATATTTATAGAGCTGTTATGTGTTAGTTCTTGTTTGCTGTGTTACAGGCTTAATTTAAATAAATTATTAATGATTAATATTGACTAGACCAAAATAATGAATTTTAAAATAAGATCTCGACGGGTACTTTAAATATTCTCTTCTTGGTTTTGAAACAGCAATTTGTTATTCTTGATGTCTGAATTCAATTTAATTATTTTCTACACAATGTTGTGATGTTGGATATCTCCAACTACATCTTTATTCATTCTGGTTACTTCTGAAAAACCAGATTATTTATATTTCGTCATAAGTTTTTTGATAATTTTCTTAACCAATTTAAATTATTGACATGTATGTTTCTGACATACTTTCCTACAATATCTCGTAGTTCAAAGCTTCGTATGAAGTTTTTTTTTTTATTTTGTTGCATGTCTGAATTTTTTTATTCTTTGAGCAAACGAGATAATAATCATATATTTATTCATTTAGTTTTACCCAGAACTATATTAACCTTATTATATTGCAATATATTATAGTCGTCATACAAAAGGTTGATGGCCACACAAAAATATTAAGAGTTCGTATTCGTGCAACTGTGCCGAATCTGTATTCGGAGCAGGTAAAAAAATTCAAGATGTGTATCTAGGGAGTTTTTAATATTCATATTGGGAAGTCTATAAATTGCACTTATACTTCCGCGTAGCCCATAGTTATCCAAATACAGTTGTTGCCGTTATTATACGCATTATTTGTAGTAAATTTTAAAATAATTTGGAACCAGAAAATTTTCATGACTTCAGTATTCTGTCTTTATTAGAGAAACGAGTGGAAACAAGGAGATAAACATAATACCTTAACGAGAGCTCTATAAGATTATCACTATTATTCTATTTGGCACCATTAGCCAGCTATTATTCTGCTTTGTCTCTAGTAATCCTAAGACTAATCTTAAAATCCGAAGCTTAGAAGCACTTTTAGCAAATTTTGTAACAACTCCACAATTACAGTCCACTAGCTTATTTGAAACAAGCGTAATCCTCGACGCCGTCAACTCAGAACTCCCGAACAAGCCAAACATTTAAAGACTTTTCAGCTTATTTAATGAAATTGCAAATTTTCCGTGCAGTGGCGTCGAAAGCGATTACCCGTCGGTGTAAGCGCGGCTCATCAGATTTGCGGCCGCCATTTGCATAAATGCATCGTTGTAGTACTGTAGTAAGAGGAGCGCGGCTTTGAGCGCTCCTCACTTGTATGTTCTGTCGAATGAGGTCTTGTGACCAAGTTTATTGTGTAAGTGGAGCGACAAGTTTGTACTCTTTAAATACATTACATTATCTAGTAATTGGTTTTTAATGTTGTTATAGTCTTTTCACAATGTTGTCTGTAGCTTTGAAAACTGCATTAATATCATTCAGAATTTCCTGTTCATTATCCATTCTTACAAAAACTTCCTCTGACAATATCATGTTACGTTGGTCCTAGATATTCCATGCCGAATTCCGCGAACTGTTGACTAACAAGTAACATCGCGCTACGTCCGCATCAAACACTTCAATACGACACAACGGTGACACGAGTTCGGAAGTCATTGTCTGCCTTATTAATTAGTTAACTCGGAAATGTTCGTGCGGAGCTCTGGAACTGCTGCGGAGGTTAAGCAATACACAATGTCACAGAACAGATGGAAACAGAATGCTAAAAACTACAACGAGATACATTAACTGTACAGTATGTGATGTATTTATATGAACACATTTAAAAATCTGATGATATCGTATTTGACTTCAAGGTTAGACTTAATTAAAGGTAGTTTCGTCTCGGTCGTATCCTGTCGACCAACAGAGTTGTCATTTCTGCAGATTCCGGCCTAACTAAATATTTAGGAGACTAAATTAAAAGCGATCAAGAAATCTCCAACAAATGACATCGTTTGACCACTATCTTACCTGATGGTAAGAAATGATGGAGAACGCTTGCCCAGAAGTAGCATATTCACTATTGACTTAAAGACCCCTAAGTTTTAGCTATAAGAAAACACTAACTCTGGCAGCAAATTCCACTAGACGCACAATAAATGCGTCCATACAGAGCGTTTGAATTCAATGTACATAAAGCGGGTCTATGTACGTGTGCATTTTCGCTTGTTGTATCAAGCTGTTCTTCTGTGTCCATGTGTTCTTTGATGGTCCAGAGCAAAGGTTGTTCATATCACAGATTCACAGCGATGAGACAACTTGGTGACGCTTAGCCTTTGTTGCTAACTTGTTTCACTACTACTGTTGTACTGTTGTTCACTTGTTTCCAGTTGTGCAGTCGTCATACTGATTGTGTGTTTAGTTATTAGCTAGACCTTTTACAAAAATGTTGTTGAAAGAAAAAGTGTGATACCTATAACATACTCTACAAGGCGTGTCTGAGAAAGTCCGAGTTAATGAGCTAAGTAAATCGGGGTTTCGAGGAAAACAAATTACCTACTAGTAGTTGTCCAACTCACATAAAGTTTGTAGAATTAATCACAACAACAACTACAGAGGAGACTAAAAAACTTCAGCTCATTAGCTGTGTCGCACGTAATCAAAACACATCAAATATTCTGAAGAAACTTGGTCCGAAAACTTTGTCCCAAGTTGTTTATTTGTGAGAATTATTGAGCAGGAAGCTAGCCTAAGGACCAGCTTCGTTTTATTACTTCCGACAAACTTTGCGAATAAAATATCAAGTGCTTGTAAAAATAAAGACACTTTGGTGTAATATTACAAGTAGATTATTTGCATTCTTCTCAATTTTGTGGACAAAAAAATTGTCTAACAACTGTTCTGTTTATTTTCACGTAAAAGGAAAGTAACTAGGTCACTGTGCCGCAAACACATACAGTTTTTATTTGTACACTATTGCAATATTTTAATCATATCGCAGCTGGAACTCAAACAGAAGCCATTATATCATGCTATGTGGAAGCCCCACCATTGTACCCTAAATCCGATAAGGACAATCTTCGATCTGCAATAAAAAATGTTCCCGAGGAAAATATGAACAGGAAAATGGAAAGATTTTTCTGCATCAAAGGAACGAAAAGATTACGAGAAAGGGCGAAAGTCAGCAACATCGTAAACAGTGTAAAAATAATATGTAAAATAGAAGGAAGGACCGTATTTGTCTTTCGAGTATCTTGAAACTAAATTTACTAAATATAACACATTAACCGAAGCCAACTTACAAGGAAACATTTCAGCTGAAAGACGTCCACTGCTGGACATAGGCCAAAACGTCACCACGACAAGTCCTGTGCATCTTGCATTCATCGAACTCCCGCGACCCTCACCAGCTAGCAAGCAGAACGCTGCGTCTTCTGACATGTGGTCGCCACTCCAGTATC
This sequence comes from Mythimna separata, assembly GCA_030763345.1. Lineage (NCBI taxonomy): Eukaryota > Metazoa > Arthropoda > Insecta > Lepidoptera > Noctuidae > Mythimna > Mythimna separata. Next base: position 23,394,341 of record CM061177.1, on the reverse strand, counting down.
TTCCGTCCCCATCGACCATCTGTTCTACGAGCAATGTGCCCTGCCTACTCCCACTTAAGTTTGGCAATTTTTCGTGCCCATTTAAGACTGTGAAATAATTTTTATTTATTTAATTGGTTCGAATTGAATGACTCTGATTAACTTCAGCAGTTTTCTTTAACCTTATCCGTTTTTAATTGAAACACTTTGAATAAATTCAATTCATCCATTGTACAGTTTCCAAAAACCTACAGAACAAATTAAAAGATGATTGCTTTGCAGAGGTTTATATGAACAAAAGAAAATGGACCTTCACAAAATGGATTAAGAGTTATAATGGTTATTGATCTTGGTACCTTTGTTCTAACTTTAATGGTAAAGTTTTTGCAGGGAGGGTTTGTGAGGGAATATGATGAGCGCTTGCCACGTGACCGGGCGCGGAGTGCGAACACGCCTTCTGCTTGTTAGAGTTTCCAAAGTATCTTGCAAGGAGGGCGCTGAAAAAATCTGTAATAGTCCGCAAAAAAGGTGTGTTAAATGCCAGACTGAACAAAAGATATTGTCTGCAATACGTCTGAAATATCTCCAATTATTAGCTTGGAACTTTGCCAATGGATAGGTTTGCAATTTATGAAAGAAAACAATTATTTTAGTTAGTAGTAGCCCATCACATAAATATGATACTCATAATTATTTGTTTATATTGTTCTAACTTTTTCATTATATATTGACTACACATTATTGGCAACTAACCCAGCCTAATAAATTGGTCTAGTATTATATTAAAGCTCAATGCCTATTACTCTGCCCCAGCTTGAGGCCAATTTATTTATTGGCACATTATTATATATTTTAAATTATATAAAATGGAAAAAAATACGCCTTCACCTTGCAAACCGTACTTTACAAAAAGATAAAAAAATGAAAGTTTTTAATCCAAATACCAAAATAAAACGCGCTTGTCTATGCATACTCGTACCGTTTGGGAGAAAACATAACATTATCCGCAGTACACAATTTAACATCCGGATTAAGACAATAATCCGAGCACAACAAGGGCTGGAACGCTACAATCTTTTCGGGCGTTACCTTGAATAATTCACAGCAACGAGGAATTAAATTATCCGTCTGCATTAAACATTCAGAGGCTGTGATGAAGAGTAGCATTAAACTGCTGACTTAAAAATGTATGAGATATTGCGAGATTTCTGTACAGAACAAGTTTTCTGGAACGTTTTCAGCACATTTTTTTTTATGTGGAAGTCATTCATTTAACATCTGTAAGACTACTGAATACTGAATTTTAAAGCACTTCAGAGATTGGCTCCTTTTAAACTAATTTACTTCCCTTACAATATTAGTAATGTAAAGTTAGTAAGTCGTTGAAATATTGGTTTGGGCAACATTGTATTCCCAGGAAAACATAAAGTTTCATCGTTCGCTTTTATTTTTACAGGACAATTATTATTTAAATACTTTTAATTTAATTAGAAGCACATTTTTCCCGAAATGGTTAATAACTGTAAAAGCGACAGTACTTCAGGAAGTCAAAAAGGTTTTCCAGAGTTCAACTCCGGGGAAAATACGATCCATAAAATAAAACCCAAATTAAAGCTGTTTTTAACTTTACGGAAAAAATATTACTGCGAAATAAAATTGAAGTTTAAATATACACTCTGACGTTCATAAAAGATTCTTGTTACAATTACAAGTCTTTTATGCATGCAAGCGTATGTCGACGAATACCAAAATAAATGTATTTTAAAATGAAATTGTTCTGAAGAAAAAATTGAGAATGTTGGACGTTTGCAATATTCAGCGAACTATACTGTCCTCTGCAGGCTGAAAGTAAATTGTTTGACCTTTGTCTTTATGATATATACGTTTTACTGGTATCTTTGGTCTCGTGGTTGACATTTAAACCGGGGGTCCAATTTTCGGGTGGAGCAAAAAGTGCTACTGAGTTTTTCCAATATGAATGACTCTGTAGCAGACCGGAGTTTAAAAGATGGTGGTGTGATACCCCATGCCTGGGAAAGCACGTAAAGCCGTTGGTCTTGCGCCTGATCTCTACTCGGTCGTGTGGGATTGCCGTTAGACTACAGGACTACACACGTGTTCGCGCACACACTTGTGCACTATAATATCTCCTGTTTACCAGGCTAATCTCTGTTGAGATTAGCCACCGTGATCAAAATTTGGTCGGGAGGATTATAAACGTAAACATTCTCTGAGTTTAGTTATGAGCAGATTTGTCCTTGTTATCCATGGTTATTTTTCATCAGGTATCCTGAAAGCTTAGCTAGCGATGTGTGTGTTCCTGTGTTGAGGCAACTCTGTATTGGTTTTGAACGCGGTGAAGTGTCTCAACAGTGGGGTATATTTAAAAATCAGGGTCAGCCCTTTCTGTTTTTATAAATAGTGTTGTCCTTATGTAAGTTTATTTTTGTTACCTACTAAAATAAGCATTTAAGAGTATGTCTTATCTACATGTATTAATATTATAAAGCTGAAGAGTTTGTTTGTTTGAACGCGCTAATCTCAGGAACTACTCCGTCCGATTTGAAAGATTCTTTCAATGTTAGATAGCCCATTTATCGAAAAAGGCTATAGACTATATATCAACACGCTAAGATTAAACTAATTCTACATGTGGGCGAAGCTGCTGAAAGAAGCTAGTAAATATATATTTTCCGAAAATAAAAATTTGAGTAAAAGCACAAACCGTGCGAAGTCAAAAAATAAAACGTAATCTGCCGAAAGGTCAGCGGAATATTTGGTAATATTTAGTAGTAGTCTTGGAGTGTAGGTCAGAAGTGAAGTTTTAACGAGCGCTCAGCCGGCTAACGACAGGCCAGCAGCTCGAAGGCTCAGTGCTCGTGTAATCATCGTGTACCTAGCTTTATTGTTTCCACGTTTATACTATACAGATCTGAATATGTTGTGCATTTATCTAACTTTTGTCTTCTTATTTTATTGAGATAGTATGTGTATCACAAGATTTATATAGATATTTCTAAAATTTTGTTTTTAAAGTTCCTACAGATCCTACTTAATTTAAACAGTAAACGTAAGCACTTAATTTACTCTGACACCTAGCCGGAGGCAGGAAAAAACACATAGTTTTTATGTATAGATTCCATTCGAAAAAGCTTTGTAACATAGCATTTTGTTCATTTCAGCGCTTCGCTGTGAAACATAATATCCACATCTCTGCTGGCTGCTGCACATCTCCGGCGAGCTTCGAGAAAATATTCTAATATTCAACAATGAAAGGAGTTCGTATTAAAATGCTCGCAGCATTCAAACGAACACAAAAGGGCTACACTTTAGTTTCCAACAAAGATTTACAAAGGCTAGAAAATTGTGTAGAGTTTCTTTGATCGATCAAACTTAGGTCAAAATGATAATGTATATTTGGTGCTTGGCGCGCAGCCAAGGAGCAATTACGTATGCTCTTATTTCTTTCCACTGACCAATATTGCTCCAATATATTCAGGACTTGGTAGTAAAGTTTGTGATAGTGTGTGACTTGTTGCTCATAATACGTGGTTCGACCGCAGGGGAACATTTCCCGGACCCAATGGCAGTTTATCTCTTCTGGGCACAAACTTCGCGTCGAACGTACAAACTTCTGATACAGTCAACCCTCAAAACATACCAAAACTGTAACACAATTTCAAACTTAAACTTTGAATCAAAGAGTTTGAATTTGGTTGGAGAGGTAGGCTTAATGTTTGGCAGTTTCTATAGGACATCGATGAAATAAAAGGTAAGCCGGGTTCAGGTTAATGTCTCTGTGATTGATCGTCGCCAAACGTAGCGCTTTACGAATTTATTGGCGGCACAAAGGACGGCCGCGAGCCCCAGTCACGAGCCCCGAGCCCTGAGCCACGAGCCATGAGCGGCCTTGTTTGACGGCCTGTGTGCTGTATTAAAATATAAAGTGGTTTCTGAAATTGGGAAATGCGGGTTTGAAGTCGACAAAAACCAGACGTAATAAACCGACATCAAGCTGATCAATGAAAAAACGTAAAAGAATTTCGCAACAAAAAATCAGTCAGATGTAAAAAAAACTGTTTCATAACAAAATTAACGTTTAATTAAATCGTGATCAAATCGCAGTTAAAACATGATTGGATTGGTTTTCCATTTCCGCAGGAAGTGAGATCAAAGGGTGCGAGGTATGGTGCGGCGCGTCAGCCGCGCGCGACATTTGATGGCCGCCGTCAAACGCGTCGTTATTTGAAACCGCCGGCTGACGTGAATTCTTTGACATTTATCTTTTCCGACGTTGGTTTTTTACTGATGTTACTTTTAATTTGAATATATTCCATTTGTAGCTGACTTAAAAAAGAGGAGTTATATGTTTGGCTGAATGTATATTTTTTACGCGTGTTGACTGATTTATCGATCAAAAATGGACCGTTTTAAAAAAAAAACAGTAGTCAGTGTTAAAAACAAAGACACATACTTTTATAGAAACACCGATTTCCGAAATTAAAGTGATTTTTAAGGGTTCTGTACCTCGCACTCGCAATTAAAGTGATTTTTAAGGGTTCTGTACCTTGCACTCGCAATTAACCGGTTTTTTTTAACATTGAAGTCGGCCTGTATTTTTTTGTTAAAAGATTTTTGTCTCAGAAACAATTTTTTCTTTCTAAGCGTAAACCGACAGCTCAAATAAATCAAATCGTGTCCTTAATTTTAAAACCGCCTAAATAACTTAGAGCAAACACTGTCAACAGATCATTTAATCGTTCACGTTTACCTTATACCAGAACCTGTTCATATTTTCACAAATAATTCCTCGCGTCATACATCACCAGATTTTGTAAGGGACATTGAAAAACGTTGGCGAGTTTGTTTAGCTAGGAAAGTGAACAAACATTGGCTCGATGAAAGAATAATGTTTGAGGCAAGGGTCCCTGCGTCAATATTTGAGGGACATTATATAGGACAGAACTCTTCACCACGGGTCCCTCGGTCAACATTGTGTTTTCCTAGTTTTATGACTTTCTTTTAAATCTTTTCCACGTGACTAATGTTTCTCATGTCTGTGTCAACAAAATGAAAATAAAATATTATGAAACTTCCTATCTCTATAAGAATGGGTTTATGAATGATGGCTACCATATTTTTTTCGTGAGACCCAAAGACAAGATTAATCGTGTCGTGGAAGCCTTGTGATCCGGAATAATACTGGTAGAATTAAGGAAAACATTCTGACCGGGACTAAACGGGGTGATGTCCTATCTCCTCGAAATGATTCTTCATACATTTATTCCCAATGTCCTAAAATTTAAAAATAATTTACATACCTATTTGTAAAGTTTACACTTGACCATTCCTTGTCATCAGTACAAGAATGGTCAAGTTTAAGTTTCGAGATGTATCCAGGGTGTTTTATTTATGAATGTATCTAGCTAAGTAAGGAGATATGTAAGTTCTTTTGGGCAGTGTAGTGTAAATTTAGGTTATGTTGAAGAGTTTCAAGCTATTCTTTACTCAGGGCAAACGGTTTTACGTGCTTCCCGAAGCCTGAGGTGTCAGTAAAATCCTAAATAAACTAAGAACTAATACAAAATTATGAATTTAACACAAGAAAACTAAGACTACATTTTTTTATTTAGCCTATACTTTCCCTTCTTCTTCCAGATATTCTTTTCTTGAGCCACCTCGAAACAGCTCCTGCGGTAGGTGTCTAGGACATCTCGCATCCTGTTCCCAGGTTGACCTCGGTGGCGTCGTCCATCTTCTCACTTTGAGAATGCTCTTGCGCAGCGGTCAGTGTCCATGTGGCTGATGTGACCCGCCCAATCCCATTTTAGTCTTTATAGGAGAGAATACTCTATGGAACGGTTGGTGGTGCAAGGGAAAGTTGAGGGCAAAAGATCACGTGGATGCTCTCCAACACGGTGGACTGACCTCATCAAGTCGGTTACACACTGCAGTATTAAAGACAACCCCCAGCTACCAAACAGAGCTGCATGGCGTCGTATCGCAAGAGAGGCGGTGGTGTAGGGTCCGACCAGTCTGTCAAGTATGCACGACTGCGAAGAAGAGAGAAGAGAACACTACATAGAAGGAGCAATACTTACACTCTAAGATGTTGAATCAGCCCTGATAAGCGATAAGTATACTATCAGTAAAAGCATGTTACGTTGATTCATTGTAACTCAACGAGGATCGTCTCGCAATGTATGCCGCACAAAACAGCGTTACCTAATATGTAAAGTATAATGATGATAATTTCCCAGCGGGCTGGCGGGATAATCGAGTGTCGCTCATAGTGATGTATAGTAGGCTCCTCAGCTACTGTTGTACACTCTGCCAGCGAACAATTAGCTTTCACAACAAAGAAAATAATGCTGGTGAATTCTTTATACCGTCTACGACTACTGTATAAAGCGATACCTCTACCAAACATGCTCAGTGCGTTTAAGGTTTAATCGACTACAAAAAACTGTTTCCATCCTATTGAACACATCCTATCATTTAAACATTCTATAAACATATACAAATAATTACAAACCACCATTAATATCTCGACTGGCCGAACGCAAGCCAACCGGAACCTGTGCGGCAAAGCACCAGCCACACCTGGTGCGAATGTGCGTGCCGCTTAGCCGAACACACCGGTGTACATCTCCCGCCTGCATTACACCACGAAGGTGGAAGACATCGTTGAGTATGTGCGCCAGAAGTTGAAGTACACGCTGAGAGTGCAGTTGCTGGAGTCGCACCGGAACGTCAATTTCAAGGCGTTTGTGGTGCGAGTTCCGAACTGTTTTCTGCACCTCGCTATGGATGAAGCCTTTTGGCCACAGGGCGTGGTGTTCCGTCGCTTCTGCGGACAAGTACCACAGGACAGCACCAAGAAAATATAGTGCAGTGAAGTCTTACTAACATAGTTTTAAAGTCGTATTTACTAACAAAACAAACAATGTAAATTAGTTTAATATGTATTAGTTTATTTTTAAGACTAATTTGTGTATAGTGTTTATGGGCCTTAGTAGCCCTAAATAAAGGATTTATTATTATTATTATTTGACTTATCCGATACCACTGGGCCACCAATTCTTTTCTGCAAATAATAATATAATCAGACAAAATTGTCGCGGCGTCACTATAATATTTGGGTTTCTAGTGTTAAAGCTAAAAAGAAATATATACGTACTGAAAAAACTAGGTCCTGAAAAACAATAAATTGAAAAGGCGTCTCTCTCAGCATAATATTATAATACACACATCAAAAGTGTCTAGGGATCAACATATATTTTTGCAATAACTTTTCTCCTGATTGATATTAATTAAAATTTTCTTTAAGGATTCATCAAATAAAGTATTTTCGTTTGTCACAGTAACGATAAACCAAGTCACCTTTGCATTAATAAAGAAATTTGCCATTTTCCTAATAAAGGGATTTTTGACATTTGAACCACTAACATTAAAGTTCGAAAAAAAGACTGAAATAACAGTTTTCTTTAAAATTTTATTGGGTAACTTAAACAATTAATAATCCGTGTTTCTACCGCGAACACTAACAACACAAGAACATCGGTTTGGCATACTCAAAATGAGTTCATCTAAATCAAGCTGTGGAATGGCCGCCCATGTTCGTTGCAACAACAAAAAAAAGGTCTTCTTGCGACTGGATACCCTCCATATTCGGCAGAGCTCTTCTCTGTAGCATATCCCATGCATGCTCAATCGGGTCCAAGTCTGGCGACTGAGCAGGCCAGGGCAGGACATTGATGTTAGCTGCGGCGAGAGTCTGTCTTACAACTCTTGCGGTGTGCGGTCGTGCATTATCATGCATTAACTGAAATAAGGGACCGATTTGCACTTGTAGAGGAACGATGACGTCTGATACAATCGTCTCAGCATAAATTTGAGCGTTGAGGTTGCCTCTGATCCAAATCAACTCAGTTCTTCCGCCGATCCCAATACCCGCCCATACCATGATGGTTCCACCACTATAAGGATGGACTTCCTGGCAGGATTTTAATCGCTGTTGGCGTCCAGGGGTTCTCCAGTGTCGTATACGTCTTGTATCCGGTCTCATACCAAAACGAGACTCATCAGAAAAGCACACGAAACGCCATTGTTCTTCTGCCCAATTTCTGTGTTCAAGAGCCCATTGATATCGAATCCTACGATTGTGCATTGCTATAGGTGGTACCCGTAGCGGTCTTCGGGAATGAAGGTTCACTTCATGCAAGCGGTTTCTGACTGTTTGGTCGCTAATTAAGTTCCCTGAAGAGTGATGAAGCCTCACGGCTAACATCATGGCGGTTATTGTTGGAGCTCTTCGAGTTAAGATTTGAATGTATCGGTCTTGTCTCCGTGTGGTGCAGCGATACCGTCCTTCATGGCGCTCAGCCACGGTACCAGTGCTTCGGTAACGTGTCCAAAGTCGACTGATAACACTCTGACTTGTATTCAGAGCTAAAGCCACAGTACGTTGCCGGGAACCAGCTTCTATCATTCCCACGGCTCTGAGCATTTCTTCCCTGCTTAAATGACGTCGCCGCTCCATAATAACGTTGGTTTTAATCAGTAGTAGGGAAACAGTAGCACTAATAATGTCTTCAATGCGTTGTATGTTTTTATAGGGAAAATATTGACAGCTGATTTTCATCTTTTACTCGAATTTGATTCACAGTTCCTGATTCAAATTATGAAATACACCAAAAAGGATCCATATAAATTTATAAAATCATAAATTTATTACAAAGCCACATCTCAATCTCAAGAAATCCGCATAAAAATCGCTTGATCCCTAGACACTTTTGATGTGTGTATATTGACTAAAAATAAGACGAATACCCAGGTACTTCAAAGAACCAAAAATCCGATAAAACTTTATTCCCTTATCACGAATTGAGCTTTTCTATTTACCCTCTCGCGTAAAAATCACAACTTTTCGTAGAACATGTAAGCTTTCCACAAAAATACTATTGAAAATTATAATATTGTGAAAAAATTCATTGGAAAAATATAACTATTATCTCGGCAAGGATTGAGGAGACTGGAGCTTATTGAGTTTATTTTAGGTATATATGACTGTAGGCAACGGCACAAGCATAAAAAACAGCTTTATAATGTTCTCACGGATGGGACTCAATCCTTTAGGAGAAGAAATGGGCCGTAACTCACCACGCGGCCCACTGGGTGTTGGTTGATATCACATAACTGCAATTTTTTTTAGTTCTAGGACATGCCGATTTCTTCACCTCAATGTACAGTAATTAGAGTAAGTCTATCGATCAAGTAGCTCGATTTTATAAATTCTTTAGTAAGTAGGTATAGTCCAATTTCATCTACCTCTATCTATATGTAAACTGTCATATCATGTACTGACATATCAACGCACAGCCAAAACTACTGGGATTAGGTGAGTGAAATTTAGCACAAAGTTTCATTTTATGACGTAGGCGAGTACTAAGAAAGGATTTTCGAAATTCAGTCTCTGACAGGATGAAACTAGAGTTTAAATTTTGTATAAGCAAACCTTTTTTTACGCAGGCAAAGCCGCTGGCAGAAGCTAGTCTAACATACGTATGTCTATTGTCCATTTAGATTGAGTCACTCGACTTTATTTGCAGTGCCATTTATCTTTATAAATGGGCGTCGTCTACACAAGCGCGCACGGCATGCATATCGTCTGTGGAGCTCTTTATTAAAAACTCCTCGCATTCAGAGCGTCGCGACGCGCCGCACATGGGCACCCAGTGAATGGTAATGTTGGCCTCCCTGCCGCCGCTAATGTGCATGGGGTATTCACTGTTATGAGCTATGGTGCGAGCCTTATTGCCTATGAACTTGTGTTTAATAAAATGGGGTCACTTTAAACTGTGAACATCGAAAGGATCAATATTTGAGCTGTGGTACATCGAATTATACGTTCAAATTAGCGTTATTTGTGAAAACAAACAATTCTGTTTTACAATTTCACAGTAAATTAGGCAATTCAATAAATGCACAACAAACAATTTCCACACATAATATAAAACCGAATATATTCTTGAAATTATTCTATTCTATTCTAAATGTGAGTCGCGGCGCATTGCGCCTCACTGAGATGTAAACAAGATTGATGGGCCCGTTAGAGCTGATGCCGACGCCTGCCAGGACTGCAGGATTGTTCCAAAGAGTTAGGTATCATGGCTCTCGCAAACGACACCTAAAACACAGGTAGGTTTTAGTCTGTAAAAGTTTAACACTCCTTCACGAAGTCGCCCTTTACCCAGAGCGGAAGACGTCATATTTGATCTTCAAATCGTTTCCCACATAAAAAATAAACTTCACTGTGTGCAGTTTAAAATAAAAAACCGGCCAAGAGCGTGTCGGGCCACGCCCAGTGTAGGGTTCCGTAGTTTTCCGTCCGTCAAAATAAGTGCCCCCAACCATACCACCAGTTTATTTTTGCACTTTGTCGACGTGATTGACATACTTACATATTGGTACCAAACAGCTTTCTAGAGCTAACGGTCACAGAGATTAAGCGATGACGGACGGACAGACATGGCGAAACTATAAGGGTTCCGTTTTTGCCAATTGACTACGGAACCCTAAAAAATGGCAATTTCAGTGGCGTTTTACGTCACTGCGCGTAGGCTCTTTTATATGTGATCTCGATAATTATACGAACCACATCTATTGTGACTTGGGCTTGTTGTCCTTTCATACAATAATTTCACTGAACTGCTATATAACTCTATAACAATTGAGTATCTACTGGTAACGGGCTGAATGCAACTATTGTTAGTAGTCGACCTGATAGAATCACATACTCGTTTTACGTCACTCGCGGGAACTCGCCTGGCTCGGCCCCGCGGACCCGCCCGCGCCGCCGAGCACCGCACGCCAATTTAAAATTCTCCACGTTTTGCTGACTGTGACGTCAGGCGATATTGCAAGTTCAAGAAGGAAGGAAAATTCATGACTGAGCAAAAGTGAAATTCAATTGTAAAAATGTTCACACAATCTTTTTGGAGCAGCCCCAGTTTTATGAACAAATCCTAAAAAACACATCCATTCTCCACACTCATAACAGTGTAAAAAGAACAATAAATAATTTATTCTCGTTTCAGTACAAAGAACACGCTCAAAATGCGATTAAATTCTGTGAAACTTCAACATTTTAATTTCTGTGTTAGAGTATGAACATACAATATTAAAATAGCTCGGAACGAAACATGGCTCGAATGTCTGCGTAATAATGTCCATATAAGCTCTTTTATGACACTAAATTCCTATCCTCATTATGTCATATATCAGGGTGATGCATGGCCGGCGAAATATCACTATCCTGGAACTAATGACCTGCCAAGTAACGCTTACACTCCGATCTAACTTTACAGACACAGAAATAAGGGTTATTTTCAGTTGGTTTGGTGCTAGAATAAAGTTGGCTAGTACAAGTCGTGGAGGCCTTATTGTCGCTGAATAGTGAAGCTTTCATCTAGTAATTTAGACCAAAATCTGTTATTATGTTCCGGCTTCAGTCCGCGCGGGCTCCGGCTACTGAGCGCCTCTTTTATTTGAATAGACCGTGTGACAACGTGGCCGCGTGGTAACGAACTCGCCATCCCCATGTGAATTACAAGCGGACTCATGAATAGTTTTGGCATGAAATAATTGCTTGTTTTCGTATTTCATGAATCTAATTTGTCTTTCTATATAGAAAATTGGATGGTAAATGAAACAGAATGTTCGTTTTCTCATTTGTTTAATAATTAACTTGTGTAAATTACATACACCTCATCAAAATCTGTGGCTTGATATAAAGTGGTGTTAGCGGATGAACAAACAGACTTAGAAAGGGATATCGTTTTATTCTTAATGGATTTTACAAGGAAATATAAATAACATATTAGTTAGTATGAGGCTTTCAATGTTTGCAACAAGCAATAATATAAGATGCACTAGAAGTCACACTTTTGTAAAAAATAGAACCTTTTCCATTTAGGAAAAGGTTTTCGAGAAATTATTTATGATTAAAAAGCAATTATAGAACATATGGCATGGCCTCAGTAGATACTAATTTAAGAATGTTCTTGTCAATTTTGACATGAATGACAACGATTTTGAGATAATAACTTTGAATATTTTCTTCCTTACTGCCAATTTCTTCACCAAACGTAACAACCAAAGTGACAGCCAAACTAACGTCATAAAGTAATAATAACGGTTAAATTTGTTTCTTCACAATTTTAACTGTTAGTTTTGTTCTTAACGTTAACTGCTCATTGAAAGGCTGTTAAATCCAAAGTCACTGTCATTTAGACAAAATTGTATAGGGTTCACTGCGTTTATCCCTACATTTTATTTTAGTCGACTTTTTATTTAGCTGTCACTTGGATGAAAACATTGACAAGATGATAGTTGCTATTGACAACAGTAATGGTCAAGGAAAAGTTATTACTTTAGTTTTAGTTTTTTTGAAGAAATCGGCCGTAACGGACGTTTTTCACTGTCGTCTTTTATTGCTCTGTTGACATAACGCGCTTAAATCATTCAGGTACAGGAAAAAGTTTGGAGAGTATTTTTGCTCAACTGTGGTAAGTACTTATCTAGGAACTGATGTAATTCATGACACTTGATTTAATAATGCAAACGACATTTAAAATCAGAAACCTTTTAACGTTAATTATATCCGTGTAATATCCGCTGGCGTCAAGCTACGGGTATTAATAAATTAGACGTTTATTTACGTTATTTTAATTTGCTTTTAACGAAACAATGACGGATCTTTTGTGTCAACCGGGAGCTTTACGATCCGGATTAAAATAATATAATTATTTTGGTTTTATGTTCATTTGAAGTAACGTGAATATTTATACAAAATTACCTTTGTCAATACATTGTAAACTCATTGTTCGTGTCGAATTTTCGTTTGATGAAACATTCTACGAATAATATTGGCTTATGAGTTTAACAGGAAAATGTAATAAAATACATCAAGGGCTCTAGGCAGCCATCATGTTCAATTTTTTTCTCATTCCATCAGCTATTGAGTTACTATTTTCGAAGCGTAAAAAACATGTTCATTTGTATGAAGTTGTCAACGTAACGCGAGTGTGTTGTCCATAACACAATTAGCGGCACGTTGTTTCACATAAATAATTGACGCTCGCCGGCGCCACGGTCCGTCACGGTCCGGTCCGGTCCGGCCGCGGTGACGGACGCGACGGAGCACGATTTATTGCGACGGATGTGACGGACGGACATCCCTCATCGATGCTCGGCGTTTTATAAACACGTATTTTTTGGGATTTCCGGGTTTTGACCTGATTTGATGCTTGACATCTTTCTTTTTTATTAGGTTTGTTTGAGCTAATTCAAATCGTAAACAAGTAAAATTACTTGTTACTTAATTGATCTTATTTTAACTTAATCACGAATAATTCAAAGCATCTCCCATAAGTTTAGTTAGAACTATGAAGCAATTTATTCAACGGTTTGAGCTTCGTTAAAGAGAAACAAATCCATTACCTCCTACTAAACATGGAATTAAAGAACTGTATACAACCGCGACCTAAATCAGTACCCATCACTTTAATGAAGAGTACAACGTACAAAACCTTTTCAAATTAACATATCCGTGAATTACCCTAAACAATTCAGCTCAGTGCCGAAAGCCTGGCCCCGACGAGACCCGACCTAGTCTCTCAAATCCCTCTCCACATAATGTCATCAATATAATCCATTACTTAGCCTACAATTCCTCGTAGTACGCATTTTTAAGAGCGTTCTCATCCCGATCAAATGGAGGCCATTGATGAGGGTTTTAAAAAATTACCTGAGTCTGAATTCGATTTGCGTCGCGGGTACTAGTCGGGGCGAAAGGACGTCGTCATTACCTTAAATGCTGTGTCTAAATTGATTAATGAGATTTGTTTGTAAAGTGTATTTTGTCATTTGAATGCGAATGGCTGGAAATTGTTGAAAGGTTCGTAGAAAATGGTTTTCGGAACAAAAAGGAAAATACTTTTTACAAATAATAATGTAATTTAGGTGTCTTCAAGGCTAGAGTGAATAGGCTCTTAATAAACTAGTATGCCTAACCATTAACGATTGCATCACTTTTTACCATCAGGTGTTATCGTATTCAAACACCAGTTTATACCAAATTAGAAAAAAAATGGCTGTGTTATTGAAAATTCTGTCTATTGTACTTGTAGAGATTATTTTCTTTTCTTCTTGATAATGACTACAAAATTATTTGTCTTTTTATCATTTTAAGAATTCGAACCATGAACCAATTTCAATGTATTCTATAGCATTGTACATGATTTACAAATCCATCCTACATTTTATTCGTATAATTTCTGCCACTAGGTCCCTTAGAAAATCATACACATTCAGCACGTGTAGGTACAACACACACCAAAGTAGTTTATTTATGATCACTTTGAGCGCCTCGTGTCACATCTACAATTACAATCCTCTTCCAATTAGTAAACGGTTTCTAGGAACTTACTTTACTATTATTATAGAGACGAAAGTGTGATGTGGGAATGCTCATTACTCCTTCACGCTCAAACGTTTGTACGTATTTAGATAAAACTTTACAATGAAATACGAGTAACTTAGATAAACACCAGAATAACATAATTATGGACTATAACTAACATTCTTCTTATATCTTTATTTATGAAAATCATTTGATGTTGCCCATAAAGCACCGTGTTACCCCAGTTAATGGGTTGTGGAGGTAGGCAGCCGCTTCTCGAAAAATACTGGTATTCAGCTAAATCCGGCTTGTCTGGAAGCCGACACCAATATAGTTGGGAAAAGGCAGATGATGATGATTTGATATTCGTTGGTCTGGCTTGGCCAATTTCAATATTTCCTGTGTTTTTGTTCGTTCTAAAATAAGGTGGTTTATAAAAAAAAGCAGTTGAAATTAAAATTTGGTAATTTTGAGGAATCCCTTTTTAATTCATGAATCCCCGACCGGGCTCATTGGACCGTACTGTTATTGTTTAACTATTGTGTCTCGTTTCGCGCGTATTGATAGGTTAAGGGTGCGTTATCACTAAAACGGTGCTGGGCGGAGTTGAGCGGTGAAAAGTAGCAAGAAGTTTCCAATGAAGCGGAGCAAGGAGTGAATCAGAGCTAACTCCTTTCTGTGCTCTCCACCCGGCACCCGACTCTGTTCTATCTAACCCGAGGCCGCTTGTTCATTTGTTATATTTGCGAGTCCACTCAGCTCCACTCCGCTCCACTTACACTGTTTGCGAGAGTTTCAAGCACTGTGATTGGCCAATTCGAGGTCCACTTCTCTCCACTCCACCCAGTAAAGGTTGAAATGAATCGCACACAAAAGTGGGTGATCGACGTACGAGCCTTCGAGTACACCGCGGTTTTCAGAGCGTCGGTTTTACTCGCGGCTCGTTGGTGTTGATTGGCCAGAGAGTGAAACAGTTGTATCGTAAAAAATTAAGTAAACATGATAAGCAGCGAACAGGCTCATAAAACCGCAGTATTGCATTAATACACCGGCTAGCTTTACCGACGAATAAGGTCTGGTTTTACTCGCTCGTCGATCAGGCCTTTAAAAGTTAAAAGTAAGTACCTCATCCTTTAGTTTGCATGCGCAAAAGGAAAATATTAATTCCACGTGGGTGAAGACTAGCAGAAGTATGTTAAACCTGACTTTAAGGATTATTTAGTATTAGCGTTATCGGCCTCATAATGTTCCCACTGGTGGGACTCAGGCCTCCTCTCTAGGAGAGGGAATGGGCCAATATCCAACGCGCGGGCCCAGTACGGATTGGCGGATGTCACATATCTTCGAATTTTTGATTCTAGGACATATCGGTTTCCTCACGATGTTTTCCTTCACCGTTTTGAGAGCAGTGATGATGAAATAAATAACACAAAGTACACACAGTACTACAACTTGCAAGTCGGGGCAGTTACCACTGGGCCACCACTGCTCAAGGATTATTTAATTTTATTTATATTTTTATAAACTTAGTATTGTTTAAAGCAAAAAACGTGTTGCACCGACCCTAAATAATATGGGACAAGGGTGGGTTTAGAAGGCATTCTACAAGGTGTACCGATGACCTGGTTTGCGGGAATCCGATGGATGTAAGGCGCACAGGATCGTTCATTGTGGTGACCCTTGGGGGAGGCCTATGTCCGACAGTGAGCGTCTTTCGGTTGAAATGATGATAATGATGATAAAGCTGAACGCTACGCTACATCTGGATATTTGTTTAAAAATAGACTTTGATGCAAAACATAAACTAATTCATATGAAAATGTCAGTTCAAAACAACACTTGTACATAGTAGAGCAACAAACAGCAGTTTGAAAAGCGCTATTAGTTTGAACAGCAATCAAACGATACGATCTCAGATTGATAGGGGTGGCGTGTGCCGACAACACTACTGCCGAGCCAAAGAGTAATAACAGTCTGTAGAAACGAAAAGTGAATTTCAGATCTAAATGATAGATCACTGGGTAATTGGAAGGGACCACTTCTGCATTTGTAACATGCCAACTCGGCATTGGACACAAACCCGTACAAAACAAACTAGTGGAAATGGAATTGGAAACTTGCTTATGTGTCTAACTTATATAGTTTTTCCCAACACCTTCATAATTATGATCCACACTGGTTTTAGACATATCTTGAACATTTCAATGACTGCGTTTTCCAGTGCGTGATCAGAACTCTTGAATCTTTCGACTCCATCGACCATCCGTTCTAAGAGCAATGTGCCCAAAAAACGCACCGAAAACCGATGACCTGGGGAGAGTCGTGGGATTGCAATGCATGCAAGACCTACCGGACCGTAAGTAATGGCGACAATCGGGGGAGGCCTATGTCCAAAAGTGGACGTTCTTCGGCTGTAATAATGAATGGACAAAACTTCTAAGATACTCGTAGTTTTAGTCACGATTAATATGCATAGACCTATCAAAATTGATTCTGATCTCTGCCAAGTCACATCCCTCTAGTAATATCTAACGGTTTTTAAAAAAGTCAATAATATCATTGTATGCTATGTTTTGTTTTGTTTGTTATTGTGCAAATGTCGTCAATCCGTATTTTGGCATTTAATTAAAATTATGCTATCGCCAGTCACTGAAATTTTACTAATTACTAAGGTATATACGAGTATTAATCCCGATTTGATTTAATTATCTGACATTCCGAAAAGATAGGCATTTACAATGCGTTTTGAGCGCCTGATTCGCTTCTGTGAACGCTTATTCTACGAGGACTGACATAAAATGTACAGTACGTGACTAATTTTGTTTTATTCCTGATCCTATCTCTCATTAGTTGTAATACCAAACGTATTACTATTAACTACGCTTTTGTTTTCGGATATAAACTCAAGGATCTCGTGTCTAGGATTTAGTGTTTTATTAAATGGTTTTTACTTACTGTTTTTCTTGTAGACCTGGTTTTATTGTTTCTTTAGTGAAAGTCTGAAATTGGCTTGAAAATTGAGTGAAAACTTACGACTTGAGAAAGTGTTTCTGGAACTTTGAAAGCATACATTAATATTAAGTTCATATTTTCTATTGTTTATAACAAGAGAACCAACAGAATAAACATATATTGTTGGTCTCAGTAAGTAAAGGCATTTAATCAAATCAAAGTGAGTCAATAAAAGCATCTCGCGTCGACAGTAATCACTCGTGTTCACGTCGTAATTAGATATTGTCCACCAGTACACATTCAGATAAATAGCCCTGGGAACATCTCACAACTGCGTGAAAACGAACTACGTGAGCAGGCCGAGAGGGCGCAAAAAATTCAATAACCGAATCACGCCGTCACGCTAAATTACACTCTAAGTAATTGAGTTACGGTTACACGATGGCTTGGCACGCTCTAGTTTATAAGTTGTTTTTATGTGTTCATTAGATCGTGCGTGATAATAGCGACATTAGCAGCAAAAATCTCGTCTTTTGTTCTTGCGAATGTCGCTCGTTCACTCGTTCGCTAAATGTTTAACATCTCTTTTTGCTGAAATTACAAGTTTAGAGACAGACAATTTCATTACTCGTTGTTACGATACACTTTCTTATGTCTACGCTTTTTAGATAAGAAAATTGTCGATCATAAAATTGCGATATAACCCTTAAGAAGTAATAGGTATAAAGATACCTTGGCGAATAAACATCACTTTTTCATTCGTAAAATTGTTTCTGTATTCAAGGCAATAAATTCTTGGAAATACATTCGCTTTTATTAAAATAAGCCAGTCTGTTTTATGTACACCATTTAGTTTGTTTGAATTTACTAGGCGCCAATATATTTTGTGTTCGACGTATTTTCGGTGATAAAATCGGTCGAAAAGCATTCGCATTAAACCAGAATTGTTTCATATTATGTTTCAATTTAGTAATGGGGGTGAATCCAATTAGTCGCCAATGTCCATTCATCATCATCATTTCTGCCAAAAGACTTCCACTGTTGAACATTGAACTGCCACAAGCGTCAGCACAATGACTGGTCCCGTTGTCTCGCATCCATGGGATTCCCGGAACCCTCACCAGGTCATTGGCCCTCCTTGAGGAGGCCTTCCAACCCTACGTTCTCCAGTAGGTACGTAGTGGCCACTACAGAATCTTTCGATGTGAATACATCGAGCATCAGTTCTGCGAGCAATATACCCTGCCAATTAAGTTTGGCTATTCTTGGGGATATGTCCTTGATCTTGGTTCTCCTACTGCTGATATCTTCATTTCTGATGTGGACACGAAAGGAAACTGCCAAACCAAGCATAGCCCTTTTCATTGGTCTTTGGCTGACACACAATGACACAACATGCATACATTACCACAATATGCACGCATTACTGTAACTCACACCTCAATTCGAAGCGCTCATACATTGATTTTTATTGGAATCGTTATCGAGAGCTGAGGATAGGTATGCAATAAAGCTGTATCATCGCATCTCTCACATGACGTGACACGTCGGAATCCCGCCAATAAAACTGGCAAACAGAGGGGTATTTAAAAGGCTAGCAGTTAATCAGATGAAAGGTTGTCGTTAACGAGGCGTGCGGTGCGGTGCGGTGCGGTGCGGGAGGGGGGGAGGGGTTCCCGTCCGACCCATTGAGCATCGCTGGTGTTAATGAACGCTAGTGCCGTAAAATGGAATGAATTGAATACCTGTGTTAAGGGGCTTTTGTTTCTGTGTGGAAGTGGGCTCCACTCAGATGTCCAGTAGGGGTTTGATGGGAGAGGTGCTCCTAAAATAATCAAATGAAAGCGTTATTTGAGATCCTGAACCGCAACTTTATGTTACCTGTCTTTTTCATTATTGTTGTAAGGTTCACGCTGGACTTAACTATTTTACCTGATGGCAAACAATAAAGTAGTTGACGATTGAGCATATTTGTCTAGAAGTTAACTATTCACTCTTTGACTCTATTTGGATGTGAAAGCAAAAGAAGATACTTCACGCTGTGTTGGTTATTGAGAGGAATTTCTCTAACAGTTTCCAAAGCGAAACAAATTGCCAAACCACCATTTATGAGAACCGTTTTATTGTTACCTCAGTACAGTTTTAGACTCCATATCCTGCAGGAGCAATTACACAATTAAAGCCCGAGCGCTGAAAGCTGATACAGATCCCATTATTCGAATTTCCGACTGCATTACAATCCGCAAGGGGCCATTTTAATAAAATTTAATATTAACTACAATCATCGCAGGTACAGCCGCGTGCACTGCGGTCCACCACATCGCGATTACTTCATTTTGGTTCATTATTAAGTTATTATGTGGTCGATTGTACCCGCTGTTTTGAAGGGTGGAATTGTTCAGTGGCCACTGTGACATTCGTGTAATGCGTGCAGTTATTCTAGGAATAGATATAATAACGTGATATGTTTTTTATCTATGTAATCGTATGTGACAGTTATTGAAGTGGAGAACTTGTGAATTGAATGTAAGATTTTCCTGTATTGTATACATATATTATGTGTGATTCATGTTTTTCCGTATTGTTTGTAAGTACAAACAATACAAATATAACAACAAACTTGTTAGACTACGTGGAGTCCAGGTGACTATGTTTAAAAAAATGAAAACTATTGGGCACTTTGGGAAACTTTGGGAAAAGTGACGAATGTACAAAAACAATTAATATATTGATTTTACCAACATAGTACCGCATATAGTTGGGCCCAGCAGGGTCGAAGCCTCTGGGGCAATGGGTGTGCTTCCGACAGGAAAACCCGGGACCCCGGAGTGAAAGCAAAGAAGGAACAGGGTGGGATTCAGTCAGTAAAAATCTGACACGACCTCCCGCTGTGCTCAAGAGACGGGAGAAGTCATTCTGATCGTGACCCACCTAAAAAAAAGTACCGCATAAAGTTATGCTATTGTTAAGTCAAGCTTCACCAAAACATAATTGCTCATTGTTATTCTAATAAAACAAAACGTATTTATAAAGGTTCTGACGCCGCTCAACCTTCCGAAGGACGTCAGTCAATATGCAAATACTTTTAGATGTTCACGAGGCAGCATATAGGCAGGCATTTATTATTGACATGTTTGTTCCTTATTCTTCAGTAATTCATTAAAAGAGAGGGTCTAGTGTTCCCAGTACAACTATAAACATACACACTAATTAGAAGTGATGGTAGCCTTATTTATTTATCGTTTACTTTGATTTCTTTATTGTTGATAGGTTTGCGCTTGACCGCTATCTCACCTGATGGAAAGCGACGATTCTGTGATGTAGCACGCTTACCTAGGAGTAACCTATTCACCCTTGACCTTAATATTCCTTGGTTGTAGCCATCAGGAATCGCAGACTCCGATAGGGAATTCAACTCCTTGTACATGTACATACAATGAATATGTTCCCAAAACGTTTTGTGCGTATAGGTGAGATGTTCACCATGTTCTGGTGCTGCATTGCATACGCCTGGTGGTCCGATGTTAGAACGGTCTTGGCAGAATTAGGTGGTGCAATTCAGATGCACACTCCACGAAATGCAACCGTATATTTGGTTTTATAGTCATCATCATCTACCTAGCCTTTTCCCGACTATATTGGGGTCGGCTTCCAGTCAAGCCGGATTTAGCTGAATACCAGTATTTTACGAAGAGCGGCTGCCTACCAGACCTCCAGAATCCATTAACTGGGGTAACACGGTACTTCGTAGCAAGACTGGAGTCAGATTTACTGGCCTCTGACCTAATGACTGCCAAAGATCTACAAATGACATCCAGGACCGACGGTTTAACATGCTTTCCGAAGCATGAATGAAACTCGATAATTATGTTAAGATGGTCACCCATCCACAGACCAACCTTGGCAAGCGTTGCTTAACCTTGAAGATCGATCTGTGCACCTGTTATTATCTAGCCACGAGCTCCTATATTTACGACCCATTTGTTTTTGTCAAATGTTGATTTTAAATATAAATTAATATTCCCATTACTACTAAGGCCTTCTCTCCAAGAGAGGGAACTAGCCGTAATCCATCATGCGGACCCTTTCGGTGTATACCACATGCCTTGGATGTATTTGGAGCCACTACTACTGGGCTACAACAGCTCTTCCTTGAATAAATTGGATTACAAAGATCGACATAACCATTTCATGAATGTTCCCTCAAAACATATTCGATTTGCGATCGGCTAAAATAATCCGATGTCTTTGAATGTAACTTAATCGATCGTCATAAGATCTAGTTGAAACTTTAGATTTGTTATACAAGTTTGAATAGACCGTGTTATAACAGCCATAGACTTGCTAAAGTTATATTTTTAATACAAATAATGTCTATTTTAGGAAATAATCCGCTAACAAAAACTTTTCAGCTCAGAACTCGGGCCCTTTGTTAGAGCAGATGTTTGATCTAAGCTTTTATCAAATGTGTGAAAATACAATCATTGTAACACTAATGATACACGATATACTAAAGAGTGTGACCTTCTTCATTGAGACGGTCATACTCGTATATTTGCTCCACGTGTTAAAAAATAAGTTAAATAAAAAATACTTACAGCTTAGAGCCATTGTAGAGCCATTTGTTTATATTCCGCTTAGCAAATAATGTAAACCGACAAACATTAATCCGTGCTGCTTTACGGGTGCGAAACGTGGAAGGTGGCAAAGGAGATCTCACGACAAATCCAGGTTTTCGTAAATCGATGTCTTCGTCGTATCCTCGGGATTTACTGGCCCGAGACCATCGTAGAGCTGTTGGAGAAATGCTGCGAAAGGGATTCCGATCATATACCTAAACAGGCACTGGACTGGAATCCCCAAGGGAAACGGAAGCGTGGCCGTCCTCGGCAGACCTGGCGACGCACTGTATTGGCAGAAGCGAAAGACATCGGACTGACGTGGAGCGAGGTTAAGCATAAAGCGCAAGACCGCGCGCATTGGGTGACTACTGTTGACGCCCTCTGCCCCAGCTAGGGGATATAGGATCTTAAGCGAACAAACATTAAACAAACAAAAACACAAAAACAAACCATAAACATTTAAATTAGGTACTGTGAAACCATCCAGTCCTGCCATGAAGTACCGTGTTACCCCAGTTAATGGGTTGTAGAGGTCTGGTAGGCAGTCGTTCTTCGTAAAATACTGGTATTCAGCTAAATCCGGCTTGACTGGAAGCCGACCCCAATATATTTGGGAAAAGGCTTGGTAGATGATGAAATGGATCGTAAATACACCAACAATATTGCTGATACAATAGAATATACAGAAATAAAAGTCTATTAATAACAACTCAAAGATCTTGTCCACAATCTTCTAACTAAATTCTAACATATGACAGGAATTTTCAAGTTTCTTAACACCAACCAAAGCTTTCTGAAATAGTTGAATTCTAGAATTCCCCAATCTAAAAGGTCAAATGTTCTCGAAGTATGTTGTAATTATGAAGTTTTTCCATTGCTTATTAAGTTAGATTCCAGTCCGCGTGGGCCACCGTCTCGCCACGTGATTGCTAAAGTTGAAGCACTAATGTGGCAATAAAGCGCACCCACACACCACAATGGATGTTAATATTAGATTCGCTTGTACCCAACTGTCAAAAAGTGAAGGGTGGAAATAATAAAACCCTACAATAACTACATAAATCAGAGTTACGAGAGAAAAACTTACCAGGATGTAGCACTCACTTTTTACTTTAAAAAAGTAAAAAGTGAATACAATCACATTTTCGAACTGATATTTTTCGCGCCAGTTCTGCGAACAAGAGAGTCGCCACCACGCAACCCGAAAAATCGACATATGGCCAGGGCACATTTCTCGTAGAACAGATGGTCGATGGATCCAAAAGGTTCTGGAGTGGCAACCACTTACCAAAAGACGCTGCATTGGAAGGCCTTCCTACAAGGTGGATCGACAATGTGGTAAGGGGCGCGAGAATCCGAAGGATGCGAGACTTACAGGATCGGATTTAACACGTTCATAGAACATTGTTAACACGGATTCGGAAAAAAGAAGCAAATCTCCATGACATCATATTCTAGCCATAAATAATTCTTTTATAATTAACACAGTCAAATACACTAGTCTAGTGCTATGAAAAGCGTTCACAGCGTGACACTTCACACGCCATTTAACTCATTTCACATTAAAATCTTTTACGGTCTATCAAAATTTAATACAATATCCAAAGTTGTAAAGCTTATCGCTTTCGTATCAAATTGTGTCGTAAACGAGGAGAACCTAATGATGCTGTAAAGGGCGTGTTTTTATCAGCTGTCGCTCTTGCTTCTCAGATGCCATGATGTGGGTATTGTTTCAGGAGAGCTGTCTGATGCTGTGGTGATGGTCCACTCAACAAAACAGTTTGAACTTCAGTTTAAATTAAAGATGTAAGAATATTAATATTATAAAGAAAAAAAAAATTTTTGTTTGTAATAAAAATCAATTTAAAAAAAAGAGTAGACAAGTGTGAATGTAGAATTTCTTTCCAAGGGTATAACTAAATACTCGCGGTAAAATGGAATATAGATTCTATTTTGCCTATTCCAGTTCAGCCGTGTAAGCGTGCGAAAACTTTAAATATAGATACTATTACGCACGTTGTGTGTGTATCAGACATATGCAAACTCATAGCTTTATAAAATTACTGTGATCGGATACGACATGATAATCATATATTTCATCAAAGATTACTACAATGATATAAGTTTAAGTCTTGGAGTTGGTCTTTGGTAGTGCATAGTTTCATTTAATAAATTTCATATACGTAGGTATGTATCAAAAGAGAATTTGCCATTATAGATCAAGTAGTTATTGATAACACTTCAGTGAAATCACTTTCTTATCATAAATGTGGGCACTTGTAACGGAAATAATTCTCAACGACTGGTGACGCACTGGCTTCGAACAATGGTTCTGTGGCAAGTTTGTCCAATTGTCGATCTAGCCTACTGTTTAACAAAAGCATTCTGTGATTAAAAGGCACTTTGGAACTCTCAAAGGTGTTGGTCAGTCAAGAAAAAGTGAAGCTAAATGGATTTAATACCATAAAGAGTACGGATTTGAAGATTAACCGTCGATGTGGTGGGTGATGAACACTTGTGAGCGATACCTTCGTCGTGAATATGGCCATGTTTTCTGCAGTCCTGGCAGCCATCGGTTCCAGTGGGCCCCTTTACTTCTGTAACAACTCTTAGAGATGCGTTGAGAGTACAATGCGCCATCGATCCGTATGATACTTATTGGACGGTGAACTGCCCATTGCTTGCCGACCGCAAACCTGCGATTCTGATGGCCGGGAATCACCCTGTGACTTTCAACGTGGATAAAAATGTATCCTGCGGCGACTGGAGCTTGAAGATTTCCTCTCCTGCACGCTTTTCACTAACGCCTTTTGCTTGCATACTTCTTCACGTCGAGGACGCCGTGACGCCTCTCTAACTGCTCCTCAAAGAGGCGGTTGTGCGCGTTGGGTTACGGTAATCGCTGTCTCCATGCTACCATGAAGTCTCGCCGGAGCTCAGGCCACGTTGCACCTCCATATGCTGCTCGCTCATGTGCACCAAGATTAAATAGTGAAGCCTTGAAGTTTTTATTAATTATGTCATATATATCAGTTGTAATTCCAAAGAGGCAGGAAGTGACTTCACTACATAGTATAAAACAAACTCGCTTTCTCTGTCCCTATCTATGCTTAAATCTTTAAAACTACGCAATGGATATTGATGCGGTTTTTTTAATAGATAGAGTGATTCAAGAAGAAGGTTTATATTTATAATACATGCATAATATAGTAGAGTAAGTAACACTGATAAATTTGCACCCGTGCAAAGCCGGTTCGGGTCTCTAGTAACTTATAATTCCTTCTTTTTTCCTGCTTAGTAGATGTGATACATTTTGTAAAATTATATTGAGAGAGATAATGGCTTAATAGTTCCTTTTTTTATTGTTGATTATTTTATAATGTTATGATGTTTTACCATCCCAAAAAAAAAATAACGACAGGTTACTATTCATAAAACAGAAACCAGCCACAAACAGTTTTAGCTTTAATTTACGAAACGGAGTAGACGTAATATTCTCCGTCACCCTTGGAATAAAAAACGTATTTGTGACTAACAAACCAGATAATATGACATCAGCTGAGCAGGAGATTTGTATTGCTGGATCATTAAGAAGAGTTGCTAGGCCCTAGAACGTAAAGGAAACTGAAGGAAATAGGTGAATTTTAGTCAGTAAAAGTCTGTAAAGCTCTCTTTCTCCATCATAGAGCAGAATTTTTTTGATGATTATCCACCTTAAAAAAAATGCGCGATTTATATCCCAATATATCTAAAACTTTAGGTAATCATAGTAAGAATTTTAAACTAAGTTCTCAAAATTAGGCTGCTAAATAGAAGTTGTAACTTTTATTTTTACCAAAAAAGAATACCTACTACATAGTATAAAACAAAGTCGTAGAAAGCCGCGTCATTCTGTCTATCCGCTAACCCCTCGTGACCCACGCAACGGATTGTGATGTGGATACGAGGAAGGATTATGTGTACAATTTGCACCCGAGCAAAGCCGGGCGGGACACTATTAGCGCAAATAGCTTTAAAACTCTCTCTTTTGATTGGAAACGAATATTTTTTGGTCGTGACGTGAAAGGTTTCAGTTGAATATACAAACTTCATAATTTTATAGACAATGCTCCGAAACAGTTGAGCAATTAGTCAACACGCACTGGAAACCAGACGATGAGCAACATCCCAGAAAATGACCAATTAATCTTGACCAAAAGTCTTTACGAAAGCTGGAGATCAAAACTTTGGGAAAAGTAGAAGGCTATGGTTGGTTCATCTGTATAATTATAATAAAAGGAGAAAGTGACTGACTGACACAACAACGCACAGCCGAAAGTACTGGGATTAGAAGCTTGAAATTTTGCACAATGTTTTCTTTTATGATGTAGGCGAGCACTAAGACAGGATTTCCCTAAATTCACTAGGTACCTAAGAAAATGAAACATAGTAAAAAATACGTTCTTGTTATTGCACTTTATCAGTCTCAACGAATTATCCGACGGCGGCATCGTACTACTGCTTCGTACAAAAATAAGCTGAACTCCATAAAGCAACAGAGCGAATAAACTCGTGGTTAAAAAGTAAGCAAAAAGCAAAACACTAACCGAAAAGTAGAGGTGGACCGAAAAGAGAGGTGTTTGAATAAGGACACTACAGCTTTGCCTTGAGCTGAAACGCAATGTAATGCAGCAAGTGGTGACTAATTACGTTTAAATATACATTTACACTATGCTGAAGCAAGTTAACTGACTAAGGAGTAAACCTCTTTCACAGGATTTATTAAAACACTAGCTTCAGCCAGAAGTAGGACATTTTCCCAAGGTCAAAGAAGAAAGATAAACCGAAGAAGAAAAGAAGTGACAAACATGTAGAGGGACAAAAAGAGTTATTTTTCGCACTTATAATATTAGTTCAGAAGGAGATGTTTTAACAGTCATGCTGCTATGGTTTTCAAGTTAAAAACAAATGACGCCAAGACACTCAACCGGTAAAGTCCCTATTTTCAAGTGATACTTAAACTAATCGGAAAACGACGAATTCTCAAACAATATAAAGCCAGTTCTCTCATTGACACTCTACCAGAATCAATTCGTATCTGTCACTATGAAGTCTGCAGCAGTTCTGTTGGTCTGTGTGTTGGCGCTGGTGGCGGCGGCAGAAGCGGAGCAGTACCACAAGCGTGTGGGGATCCCCGCGGCTGCGAGGATTAGGCGACAGGAATCTATGAGGATAGCTGGTGGCCTCAATTCCTCTACAGGGGAACATCCATATTTTGTGAGTACTAGGTGAAAGACTCAAGAAATACTTATCGCTGTAGTCATATATGATCACGATTAACCAAATCTCTTATTCACTCATTCGAATCGTTTAAAAAAATCCGTGCTGCTACGAATAACTTATAGACCGTGTGGCTTCGCCGATAAGTTATTCGTAGAAGGAGGAAATTCGAAAAAAAGTCGGACAAGACTACGGCGTTCGTGTACTAAGTTTTTCGTGATAGTTTGCATTGGTTATTACTTATTTCGGATTAGTAAACTCATAAGACGTGTCATTCGATGTTACATTTTTCAAACTTACTCGTATGTAACACACCAAATTTGAATTCTTTAAAAATCCTTCACTCAGAAAAATGAAACTGATTGCACATTCTAAAGTGTAAATCTCTATGGAGAAGAATATGCGAGTCTTCGTGCTGCGCTTTACCGAAAGTACAGGATAATTCTGGATTGTTTTCCAGGCAGGGCTGATCATAACTCTGAAAACAGGCGAGACATCAGTTTGTGGTGGAGCACTTCTGAACAGATACTATGTGGCGACCATCGCGCAATGTTGGTACGACGGAGAGTCCGAGGGCCGAGAAATGCAGGTAGGTAGCAGCGAACATTATTATATTACCAACTTTTAATGTGGAAGAAGTGTAAAAATTTAAGAAGAAGATTAGATATAATATATTCATATGGATTCTTACTGAAACAATTTCTACATTTGAAATATGATTTGAAAGGTGTGCTGTGCAGATACATTCTGCGTACCTTTGCATTCCCTTTCATAATGGTATTTTAAGAACTGTTTGCTCAAGTATTTAAACCCTTCACAGCTTATTTTTTTAAATTATATTTCTTTTTCGAAGGTTGTATTGGGCACGGTACAATTGTTTTCTGGAGGCCTTCGCAAGTATGCTAACTCAGTCACTCTGCATCCTCAATACGACCCCATCACCCTGGCCAACGACGTGGCCATGGTCAATGTTCCGTACATCTATTCCAGCAGTAAGTTTTATCTTTTATGGCAACTTCCGTTCTTAGCAACCGCCACCCGCAACCTGTGAATGCTACTAGGTCCAGTGCTAATTATGGATTTGTATGGAGCAGTGGGTCGCGGTCCTCCTTAAGAACCAAATACTACCATAATGGTGATATTAATTTTATAATTGAATGTTAAAACAATGTTTTGAGAAGTTATGAATTTTCAATAATTTATGAGAACCGCAATAGTATCATATTATAATGTTACTAACAGGATAATTTTTTTTTTCAGGCTATACTATAACTCCGATTGTTCTACCTGTTGCATACTTTAGCTCGCTTGAAGGCTACACGGCTGAAATCATTGGGTTTGGAAGAACATCACCGAGTAAGTATTTTTTGTTAAGCACTTACTGACAAAAACATTATCATTCAACAGTTCTTGTCTTAGTTTATTTAAGGTCGACACAACATGTGTTCTTCCTTCATGTAAGATACTTCTCATCGTCATATCGGGAGTCACCGCTTTCTAATTACAAACCATCTTAAGCAAAATCCATTTTCTGGTCTTCAACTAGTTTTACGAGTATGGCCATCAACATGTATGCTTTTCTCCTATACTTTGTTATCTAGGCTTACCTTAATGTATTGTCAAAAATAACTTTCCTTCCAGCTGGTGCTTTAGACGGGTCCTCCAGCCTTCATGACGTGTTCGTCAAAGTCATGAGCAATGCGCAGTGCAAGGCGATCTACGGAGAGACTGTAACCCTGGACATCATGTGCACTAGTGGAGACGGAGGCAAGGGAGCTTGTGGAGGGGACTACGGCGGACCTTTGATCCTGCGCCGCTATTCCGGTGCTTCTGGGCAAGACATGCTGGTAAGTCTTCTTACTGCTGAAGAGGGAATGATGATGAATGTCCTTGCAAATGGTTGGAATGAAGGGGCATTACTCAAAAGTAACCTATTTTACTTTCGAATTAAATATCTCAGGTTGTAGCAAATACAGATTTCGAATGGGAATTCCATTGCTAAGCTATACGCACAATGACTGTGTAATCAATCAAAATATATTATTGTGTGTATGGGTAAGGTTAAGTCAGCTTAGGCCTGGAATCATCTTGTCTCGTTTTTCAATTGACTCAAGCAATAATTATTTTTTCTAAATTCTTAATTATTAGAGATTATACTTAACCCATCTATTTAATCTTACGGTTCTTGGAGAAACCTGCTCTAAATTTTAAAACACTGTCTCTCTATATACCCATGACTATATTTTGGTTTGTGTCCTCAGGTGGGCCTGGTATCATTCACGGCGGCTGCTGGCTGCAACGCAGGGTATCCTACAGGTTACACTCGCATCACTTCTCACCTCAGGTGGATCAACAGGTTCTTGTAAGGCCGGAACTATATAAGAGCTGGTAAATTAAGGTTACAGATATTTGAATCTAGCAGCTATAACTGGTAAAATGTAAACAATAACTTGTGAAAACAGATATTGCAATAAATTATTCATACATGAGGTACTTTTGGTTTTTATTTCACAAATGAATCGTTTTGGGACCCGTTGTCATAGGTCTGTAACCTGTGGACCAGTTGTTGTCGGGTTTTTTTTTTAAAGGGAATGATCAGCATGTCATGACTTGGCTCGGTCCGGGTTATTACCGGACTGCCGGAAGCCTGCTTAGCAAGAGCGCGCACAGTTTATCACATTGGTTTGAAAACCCACCCCTCCTCCCCCACTTGTGCGACCCGACGATGGTATTCGGTTTTAAGATCCGGTAAATAACCGAATCTGCCCCTACATGTATCGTATGAACGCATGTATTGAATGCGCTATACCACTGCGACGGATCTTACATTTTGCAGTACGGCCCGATCGGTTTATAGTCGCAAAATCGAATGTCAACTTCAGCCATATTCGGTTTTTTTGCCGTGTCTTGAAACTCAATGCATGTGTGAACTCATTTATTGAAATACTGTTGCCACTAAACCGAATCCTGCAAACACTCGACGTCGTGTGAACGTACCGTTAATTTGCAGTGGCCGGTTAAGGCGCGGGCTATCGCACAGATGTTCGTCCTGCTAAGCTCAAGAAGCTCGGCAGTTAGATTTTGTGAGTAGTCTTCTATAAGAGATTTGGCGTGTAACAGTCCTGGTTGTGCCAACCAGTGCTTTTTTGAAGCGCCAATTAAGGTTGGTTGTCTGCACGGCCTGGTTCTTTGAGATACCACAGAAGGGTTCTGGTTCTATCTCATGACCTTGAGCCCCAGTCCTTGCAAGTTCATCGGCTTTTTCATTGCCATTGATTTCAGAATGACCTGGTACCCATCTCAGAATAACTTTATTCCTTTGCCCCAGGTCCCGTCAGATATTGTCCTGCCCGAATGCTGGCATTTTCTCAATAAATAAATAAATAATAAGAACCCGATTGCAGCGACCTAATACTTCCAAATCGGTCAAGCAGTTTAGAAAGAGTTAGGTGACAAATACCCAATCTTTCAAGAGAGTTTAGTCCACACCTTTTCGACAGTAGCCCCTCCCGCTAAGTACAAGTAAAAACGCAAGTTATTACTAAAACGTAATTTCCCTTATGTTAGGGCGTGCCGTGGTTGGTTCAGCAAAGAGGTAGTGAAATAAAGTAGACTGTATATAATGATATTTGTAGTTGTACAATAAGAATAATCACAATTATGCATGTGTGCCAAGATTAGATAATGAAGCCATGAAGTTATTATATACGAGTAGGTATGACATGTATAAAGAAACAGAAACTGACTATACTTATAATTCCTTCTTTTTCCTGTCTAAGTAAGTAGGTACGTTTCGTAAATTTATAATGGTTAAATAGTTAAAAAAATATTGCCAATTATAATCAATCGAGAAACCAGCCAGAACCAGATCGAAATACGTCTGCGTCACTCTGTTTGAACTGATCGATTGTCGACAGAAAAGATTTTATTTTTTGTAGATTTGTGTTGTCCTAGAACTTAAAAGCTAACTGAAGGACACAGGTGGGATTTACTTAGTAAAAGTCTGACATGTTCTCGTGCTCCATCTTACAGCAGAAGTGATTTGATGATTTTCAACCTTAAAAAAAGAACATATTTAAGATAGTTGTGTCTCGATATATCTAAAACTTTAAGTAGACACAGTTTTTTTAAAGGTGGGGAATCATCAAAATGACTTCTCCCTTGAGGGAGGGCTTGTTCGACTTTTACTGACTAAAACCCACTCCTGTTCCTTCCTTGCCCTAATGCCGGGGTTCCGAGGTTCTCTTTCGTCAACTCTGGCCCAAGTAGCCATAGTAAGAATTTTAAATTAGTCAAATCTAGACTCGTCAAACTTCTCAGAATAAAGCTGTTTCTAGCTTTGGTGTTTACCAAAAACCTGCATAGTATAAAACAAAGTCGTGTAAAGCCACGTCATTCTGTCTATCCGCTTACCCCTTGTAACCCACGCAGCGGATTTTGATGTGGATACGAGGAAGGATTATATGTATAATTTACACCCAAGCAAAGCCGGGCGGGATACTATTAGCGAAAATAGCTTTAGAGCTGTCTTTTGATTGAAAACTAAATACTTTATGATTTTGCTATGAAAAGTTTCAATCGAATATACATACAAATACTACTTTGTATTTTTTGATAATTTTAAAGACAATGCTTAGAAATAGATGGCAATAGTCAATACGTATTGGAAACCAGATGAATCCGTCATCTGGTTTCCAATACGTATCATCGCAGAGAGTAGTCAATGCAAATTAGAGGTGTAACAAGGAAGCAAAAGGTTGACTGAAAAGAAGGCTAGCTTGTAGAACTAGGTCACATTAACTTGACGCTTGGCGTCGATGAAATAATATTCAAAAACAACAACAACAGAGAACTAGCCAAATTATCGACACGCGTATCGATAACAAAGATGCTGACCATACCTGACACTTCCGCACTCCCTTAGCTCACCCGGCAAGCAGGTGGATTCTCGCATTTCAGAGATGTGTCAAGTTAATGTGACCGAATTTTAGGTGCTTGCATGAAATATTCTAGCATTGCTTTGAGCTGAACCGCAGTATGTCGCAGATGTATACTGGTGGTGACTAATTTATTCAGACTACATATATATATGCACTATACTGAGGTAAGTTAACTGACTAAAAAGTAAACCTCCTAAAACTCCTAGCTAGCTAAACTAGCTTAAGCCAGTGTCTTCGCTCGCGTAGAAGTAAGACATTCTCCCAAATTATTATAAAATTTTATTCTCTAAGGTTGCATCTATATATTATCTCTACACCAAAATTCTTTAAAATTGGTTTAGTTGTTTAGGTGTGAAGTAGTGACAAACGCAGGTGACAAATAGAGCTATTGTTGTTGATTGAGGAAAACAAATGACGCTAAAACACTCAACTGGTGAAGTCCCTATTCTCAAGTGATACTTAAACTAATCTGAATACGACGAATTCTCAAACAATATAAAGACAGTTCCGTCATTGATACTTCACCAGAATTATTTCTG
Source organism: Mythimna separata (assembly GCA_030763345.1). Taxonomy (NCBI): domain Eukaryota; kingdom Metazoa; phylum Arthropoda; class Insecta; order Lepidoptera; family Noctuidae; genus Mythimna; species Mythimna separata. Next base: position 23,361,586 of record CM061177.1, on the reverse strand, counting down.
TCTACCACTATGAAGGCTGCAGTTCTGTTGGTCTGTGTGGTGGTGCTGGCGGCCGCGGCGGCTGAGGAGAAATACCACAGGCGTTTGGGGATCCCTACGGCCGCGAGGATCAGGCGACAGGAATCTATGAGAATAGCTGGCGGCCTCGCTTCCTATGCAGGAGAACATCCGTTTTTTGTGAGTACTAGTATGTGAAAGACTTTAGAAAAACTTAACGCTGTAGTGTAGTGCTCGAATAACCAAATCTCTAATCAAATCCTTGCTGCTAGGAACAACTTATAGACCGTGTGGTTTTGATAAGTTATTTGTAGAAGCACGTGTTTCGGATTAGTAAACTTACAGGAACGTGTTATTCGATGTTACATTTTTCATAATCATTTTTGGATTGTTGAATTGTTTAAAGATACGTCAGTCAGAAAAATGAAACTGATTGCACATTCTAACGCGTAGATCTCTATGGAGAAGAATGTGCTCTACGGCCTCTCTTTTAAATAATGTAGTTAGGATTTTGAAAAGAATAAGAACTAGCTTTTATAGGTTTTTTTCTACAATCTTCGTTCTTCCCTTTACCAGAAATACAGGATAATTATGAATGGTCTTCCAGGCGGGTCTGATCGTAACTCTGAAAACAGGCGAGACATCTGTTTGTGGTGGAGCACTTCTGAGCAGATACTACGTGGTGACCATCGGGCAATGTTGGTACGATGGAGAGTCCGAGGGACGAGAAATACAGGTGAGTGGGAGCGAAAATTATTATATTACCAACTTATGAATACGGAAAAAGTGTAAAGATTATGTATATTCAAATAGATTCTTACTGAAACAATTTGAATTTTTGAATTAAATAATTTTCTTGATTTGTTGTAATTTGACGATTTGAAAGGTGTGCAGCATACCACATCACAGCGGGTTCTGCACACATTCTCATTCCTTTTCATAATGGTATTGTGAGAACTGTTTGCTCAAGTATTTATACTATTCCCAGTTAAGTTTTTAAAATTTCGTTTCTTTTTCGAAGGTTGTATTGGGCACAGTAACATTGTTTTCTGGAGGCCTTCGCAAGTATACTAGCTCAGTAACACTACATCCTGAGTACGATCCCTACACCCTGGCCAATGATGTGGCCATGGTCAATGTTCCTTACGTCTACTCCAGCAGTAAGTTCTATCTTATACTTTATGTTAATATTAATTTCATAATTTAAATGTCGAAGCTTCTGGGACCATAGATTGGCTTTTGGAAGGAAAATCCGGGGTTCTGGAATGAAAGAAAAATAGAACAAAAAATAATTGATTTTAAGTCAGTAAAAGTCTGACAATCATACTGTTCTGGCGATGATTGGCGGATTCGATTGCCCATGTATCGGACATTACTGTAGCAGAAATGTTGCTGGCTGTGTCCGATAACCGAATGATGCTAATGTATAATTTCCTTATGTGAGTGTGTGTGTTTTGTTTTGTAATTGTTGTATGGGTGCTATTGGTTGCCTGAAATAAATGCATATTTTTTATTATGCAATATTAAAAACAAGTAAATTATTTTTTCAGCCTACACCATAACTCCGATCATTCTGCCTGTTGGATACTTTAGCTCGCTCGAAGGCTACAAGGCTGAAATCATAGGATTTGGAAGAACTTCACCGAGTAAGTTATCTTGTGTTAGAGAACATTTAGGTACTCAGTGACAAAAACTTTATCATTCGGTAGTTCTTGTCTTGGGCGCTTTCAAGTTATGCATTTTTGGACGGCACGAAAAGCACGCAGTGTGGCAACAGTGCGGCTCTGGTACTGCAGACGTTTGACTACCGAACGGTTCGATTTTTATGAGAAAAAAAACGGTCGTCCGTACGCAGCACTACTAATGCACCGCTTCGGCATGGCAGCAGGCCATCCAAATGCATAAATTGCAAGCGCCCTTAGTTTATTCAAGATCCCCCTACCCCTAATCAACCCTTTCTAATTATAAATCATCTTACATACAATCCGATTTATAGTCTTTAATTGCTTTTAGAAGTTTAGCCATACCATGCACCATGCTGTATTGAAATGTCAAAATTAACACTCCTTCCCTTTCAGCTGGTGCTCTAGATGGGTCCTCGAGCCTTCGTGACGTGTTTGTCAAAGTCATGAGTAATGCACAGTGCAAGGCGATCTACGGAGAGACTGTAACCCAGGACATCATGTGCACTAGTGGAGACGGAGGCAAGGGAGCTTGTGGAGGGGACTACGGCGGGCCTTTGATTCTGCGCCGCTATTCCGGTGCAGATGGGCAAGACATGCTGGTAAGTGTTCTTACTACTGAAGAAGAAATGTTGAAGAATGTTTACACATAAGTAACCTATTTGCTTTCGAATTGAATATCTCAGGTTGTAGCTATCAGGAAATACAGATTTCGAATAGGAATTCCATTCTTTAGCTGTACGCAAAATGAAGTCCGCCTGTGTACCTTAACTGTTGCATGAAGATCAAATAAATAAATAAATTACTAAAAATATATAATAATGCGTATGGGTAGGGTATCCCCCATACCGGTGCAGTGGTGGGCATCACCGTACGTCTCACTAGATGTACCCACTCGGAGAGTGGTCTGATGATGGAATGGGCTCGACGGAATTGAACTATATGCAATGCCGAAACACGCAACATACAATGCGGTTCGGTTAAGTTTGCTTAGGAATCTTCTTGTTCTTGTTTCTCAATTAACTCAAGCAACTATTAATATTCTACTAAATTCTTAATGAATACTTATTTTACTAACCCCATCCATAAAATTTTTCGGTTCTTGTAAATCCTATGATTATCGTAATTCAACTTTTGTCTATTATGCTAACTTGACTCGCCATAACCTAAGACTATATTTTGATTTGTGTGCTCAGGTGGGTCTGGTATCATTCACGGCGGCTGCTGGCTGCAACGCAGGGTATCCCACAGGTTACACTCGCATCACTTCCTACCTGAGTTGGATTAACAGATTCTTGTAAGGCAGCATGTAACATCGATCTTCCCGTCTGCAGCAAACGTTAATCCGAACATCTTTAGAAGAACTGGCAATTTAATGTTACCTACAGATACATATTTCAAACTAGCAGCTTTAATTGGTAAAAATGTTATGAACACCTAGGAAGAACAGATTTTCCAATAAATTAATCATGCATGAGGTACTTTGGCTTTTATTCTCTAACAAATAGTTTTGGGACCAGTTGTCATAGGTCTGTGATTTGAACGAATATAAATTTCATTCTTAATTCTTTATAGTAAGTACACATTTGATATAGTTCACAGTTTGGTTAAGTCAAAGGTGAGGCAAACTCAACTTTGAGTTTTATTTATTTATTTATTAACATGGGAGACCAACAGCTAAATACAATAGATTAGCCCCCTAACCCTTGAATGACATAACTCAACGGGAGTTATAGAAAAAGATGTCATTCAAGGGTAGGATCCAGTGTACAATATAAACTTATATTTATTTAAATGTAATAAATGAAAATATATACTCATTCTAATAAATAACAATATGTACTACTCTTTAATTTTCCTCTTAAGGCGGGCGCGACGTTAGAATTATCCATACAAACATAATACCAGTGCTACACCGATAAAGCTCACATGTATCTAGATTTGACTTAGGTCCTTCAATGCCCCAGATATAATTACGAATTTAAGGTCAACAAAATATTTTCTTTCTTGTCTGTTAACTATTAATATTTTGCATCTTAGAAGCCCAAAGGTATGTTAGCAATTCTGCAAATGGAAATTTCACAAGTTCGTAACCTACTCCAGTATCTGGCATAAATAACGTCTTAATAACTGAAGCAAATAGTGGTTCCGTAGATAACGCTGAGTGGACTATAAATAACCCGGCGGTGACGTCGGCACTCGAGTGCATGGACTCAGAACACGGGCTGGAGTGGAAACACCCGCTGAACAGATTTAGGAGACTATATGAATAGAAGAACCTTAAACGAGTGGCGTTCTATGAGTGATACAGCTACAGCTATCGTAATGATATCTGATCAATCCCTCACGATACCAGTGATAGAATTTAATTTTATCTGTAGCTCAAGGAGAAACACTCGAAGACATGTGACATCCACAAATCCGCACTGAAACCGCATAGTAGATTACGGTCCATTCTCTCTCCTGAGAAGGATAGGGAGGCCTGAGACATTACATGGCCGTTAATTCTAATGCTAATGCAAGGAGAAACTGACTGATTGACGTATCAACGCACAGCCAAAACTCATTTTGCACAAAGTTCCCTTGTATGGGTGTGGGCGAGCAATCAGAGGTTTTTCAAACTTTCAGTTGAAAAGCGGTTCCAAAGTTTGAATACAGGAACCTATTTTCACGCAGGCGATACCGCTGGCAGAAGCTAGTATGTTGTTTGCGTTATTTGAGAAAACAAAGCTCAGATCAAGGGAACAGTGTTGTCCTGCAGTAACAGGCTAGTGTATGGTCACACTAGTAGAAAGAGATATCATTCACCGTTGTATCTTTACTCTTCGGAATACTTTGGGGTTAACGTAAACATTCCAGTTAGTAAGTATAAAGTTCCTTGCCTCCAACAATTCCAAATATAAATCAAACCGGAAACGCAAACCAAATTAGGGAATACGTGGAGGTTCGCTCTCTTGTCAACAAAATTAGTTGGATGGTTCGATATCCTAACCCTTCTCTTGTCGGGTCAGCCCTTAATATAAGGGATTTGAATGAATTCCCAACCTCCAAGCCGCAAATCAAAAGTTGTTTGCATAATGTATGGACTTCTGATTTGTCTGCGAACAGGTTTTATTATTATTGATAGGCTCATGTTTGAACACTACCTCATCTGATGGTAAGCGATGATGTGCTCGACAAAGGAGTACGCTTGCCTAGAAGTATCCTATACATTCTTGTATTATTGACTCCTAGGTTGTAGCTATTAGGAAACACAGACTCAATGAATAAGAAATACCGCAATGAACGTGTTCCCAAAACGTTGGCGCGGGTTGATTTTCGACAGACAATGGGAAACCCACCGTCCAGTAAGAACACGCCTGTGTACATCAATTGTCATATTTTATTTTTGTAAATCATATCATATGCCTAGCCTTTTACCCAACTATATTGGGGTCGGCTTCTAGTCAAGCCAGATTTAGCTGAATACCAGTATTTTACGAGGAGCGGCTGCCTACCAGACCTCCACAACCCATTAACTGGGGTGACACGGTACTTCATGGCAAGACTGGAGTCAGATTTACTGGCTTCTGACTATCCGTAACGACTGAAAAGATCTCCAAATGACAGCCGGGACCAACGGCTTAACGTGCTTTCCGAGGCACGGAGGAAATTCGTTATGTTGAGATGGTTACCCATCCACAGACCAACCTAGGCAAGCGTTGCTTAACCTTGAAGATCGACCTGTGCGGCTGTTATTATCTAGCCACGAGCTCCTCAATCTAGCCACGAGCTCCTCCTCCTTTGTACGATACTTCAAGCGCCAAAATTCGCAGAGCCTAACTTCACACTCGCCAACTTATAACGGACGAACTGTACTAGGTGTATATATGCATAATGTACTCGTTTACCGAAAATGGACGCCCCATACACACTGTTAGCGTTGTTCAATCGGCGTCCAATCAGGAAATCGTTATTTGATTTCCCACGTTTATAATAGCATTGTTACAATGATTACCAACTAAAAAGTTATAATCAAGTGTTTTTCATTTTGAACGACTTAAAATACTTAATTATTGTAAACATGATCTATTGTTTAAACTAGCATAATCGTCATTTAAAATCAAAGAAGTCAAAATAAAATAGAATGTTCACAGAAATAAATGCTTAGAAACGTGATGATAATAAAAGTTTTCTAAGAAGTCCAGCATTGCCTTCGCATTTTCATTGGACTGGCTTCAAACCCTACGAGAAACGAAGGGACAACTCCCTAGATCAGCATGATATTCCTCACGGTAATCCGTGCGAATAGGTGGACTAAGCCCGAGCGAACTTCACCGAAGTTGCTCCGAGTTTACACGAACTGATCCGAAGTTGGGCGAGCCTAGGCTGTAATGTCCGCGTCCTGACGTGAATATCAACTAGACACGTAATGTTCAGTGATTCCGTACATTATGACTTATTGCTGGATTTGTGTTCTGCACGGAAAATTACGTGTGTGGTTTTTGTATACGTAAGCCATAATGTCTGTCGCGTGAAACAAAAAGCCACCTTTCTTTTCTCTATTCGAAATTCAAATGACTTCTGCTTTTTTTAATCTCAATTTTTTTTAAACTACGAATGTATTATGTTGTAGTCTTTCAACCTAGTGTTCATTTAATGAATATTATTTTTATTAAGTTTTCAAACACATTTGGTAGATTTAGAAGATATTCATTAATAAACACAAAATAATAATCCATCGAAAATACGAAAATACTTCCGAAAGATTTGACATATAATTCCTTTATCGTAATATTTTGTGCAAAATCAGTTATCAGTCCTTTAACAGTTCTGAGGATTTAATGAATACTCGTACGAATGTAATACTCGTACATTCTTACGAGTATTCAGTAACCTCCTATGTGCATACATTCCTAGAGAAAGAGTGAATAAGTACAGTGCAAGCGTTAGTTTGTCAAACGAAGAAGCAAACGGCAGCTAGTATTCCATAATTAAATAGGTGTCCAGGTTTCTTTATAGGACGGGTGCTGAGCTGCAGGTGCGGTTGACACTGTTATTAGAATAGTTTAGGAGACAGGAACCTTCCTACAGCATTACCTTGGAGCCAAGGTACGGTTCCGTTGTATTTTCATACTTGAAACCGTATTTCATAACCGTATAGTCCAAGGGCTAGTAATAAGGATAAGGGTATTTTCATAATTTTGAAGGAGTACGGCCGGTTTGTTGGTATTTTAGTGGTATCACCAAGGTGTGTAGTATTAACTGCAAATTTCCAGATAGATATCTATATACGTCACGGTCTATGGTATACGTATGAACGTTGCTGTTCTGCTGCAGCTGACCCATTTCGTTCATTCTTATATTGTTGTAACATAATATGTAGGTAATTGACACGAAACATTTGTATAAAAGAAAAATATAAGAATATTGCGCAGAAAAATAGAAAATTTTGAACAGTTTATACTTAGCTAAGACAGGTTAAAATCGGTGGGGTCAGCTAGTATTTTGTCAGAAAAATAAATTAAGAACCCGATCGCAGCGCCACCTACCGGGTCCAATTATATTTTAAAACATGGAGAGACCCATTAAAAAAATACACGCAATATTATTTCCTACTCGGTGAAGCCGAAAAGAGTTTCTTCCGTAAGTGTATTTGTCAGATTGATAACCCAGTCTTAGTTGACACATTGTCGGTTACAACGCACGTTATTGCAAAAACGTAATTTCTTTTAATAATTGTAAAAATAAAAGCACTTCACCCATGTCCCATGATCCTTATCCGTCTATAGACAGCCAATTAACACTTAAAATCCAAATAATGACCGAGTTCTTGTTACATAAGCAAAATCTCTTATACTCTAGCCCAGCCTTTAGCGCTGAAGTGGGATAAAGGCGCGATTCCACTGCTACCCTAGTAATCAGTCATGACTTTCCGCTCTTTCGCGGAGTGAGAGGACGTGTCAAACTGACTACAACAAAATCCCGTTCGGGGTTCACATAATCCATGGCCCCTGTAGGCTTCAACCCTTCTGGGCCCCTTCGATGTGCTGACATTTCCTTGAGGCCGCCGACGGTTCTGATGGTCGGACAGCGAGCTACCCATACATTGGGATACCTTTCAGATTCAAAGCTACTTTTTTCTTTCGTAATGCCGCGGGTAGTTTCGAGTTTTCGTATATAGTAAAGGTGTACCTGACGCAGTCGTAGGCCTCAACGGAACTGTACCTTATATCCGTACTCTTTCTACTAAGCGCCTTTGAAGAGGGTCGCTGATGATAGATTTACTCCTCGAGAGGATGCCTACTCGTGAGTAAATAACATTTACGCATACTCTCCTAATCTTTTGTGGGACTTACTTAAAGTTCAGGAAATCGATTTGTAGATGTTACGTTTATTTTCGTCAAATACAATTTTAATTTGCAATATGAGTACCTAATATTCAAAATAACATTTACTTTTTCATTCCATCTATTCCATTTCACAATGCCCCCTTCCTATTAACTTCATTTATCGCTATGTTATACTTAATCACGCTCGGAGAATGAACTTTTAAGGTGTAAATAGTCTTATAAAAAAAAATTTGGTTTTTAGAATGCTAATGTTTTAAGAATTTTTACAGCTTATACTCTTAAGTTGTTTAGTTGGTTTGAATAGCATGAGGTTCTGAGCTGACCGAACTGCTTTTCGTCATAAAACGTTTGTTTCCAAAAGATATATTAGCACAACAAAACTCTAAAGGATGAAAACATTCATTATCAGTTCCCGAAAGATTGACGAGCACAACAAAGTACCTCTCTGCCTTCATCGTCTTTAACAACTTGTTTTACATGATGCTGTCGAGATATACTTTGTTTTCGACTCACTCTTGGCTCAGGCTGAATACTTCAAGTCCAGTATTCGTTAAATCTATGAATATAAATATCTTATTCGCATGCTAATCTCAGTTTATCGCGTAGTCATGCCCTCGCGGAGCCGTAACCCGGCGGGAAATGAGCCAGTGATCTTGTGCCTACATAGCCGACATTCTTTACGTAATACTATATTTATCGAGCTTTTCTCAACTCAAAATACGCTGAACTTATTTAACGTTAGCATGAATATAATATTTATGAAGTTTGCTGCTTAGAAGAATATTTCTTTAAGCTTCAAATGATTAAGGTTTTTCTCCTGTTACTTATTTAAGTTATGTTAAATAACGTACTTTTGACTATTTTTTCAAATACATTCATTACAGTCTAGCGGTCTCGTCAGAATAATGTGTGTTGTCCTGGCCAAATGCTGGTTTTTCGATCGAAGTACAACCTACCAGGTTCAATTGTATTTCAAATCAAATCATCCATGGGCCCTCTTAAAATATACACACAAAATATCTTCCTTTCTGGTAAAAGGAAGATATTTTGACTAACACACTTACGGAAGAATTATGTTTTTTTTTCAGTAGAAAATGAACAAAAATGCGTCGCATAAATAAAAAAAAAAATCTTTATTTACGAGTATCAAAGGAAGATTTTCAATAAACTTAAAATAACTATTTTAAACATCAGTTACAGAATTTCCAACAGAATAATTGTTTAATACTCTACAGTCTAAAAATCATAAAAAGCCGTCATATTTATTGACATACACAATAAATTCCCGTCAGCGGGCGCGACGCCGAGGCACAAATATATTTGTCACAGTATTTGTCCAATATTTGTCATAGTATTTGTTCACTGATCAATCAGCGCGCGGATCAGTTTGTTTGTGCGCCTATCAGCCGGGATGAACCGGAAACCTATGTGTTTTAGCTGGAAAGTTAGAAGTGCTTACAGAGTTCAACTGAAGCTACATTTTTTAACTGTGTAGAATTAATTTCATGCAAGTTGTAAGTCATATCACTCGTGTTTTGTGACATAATGAATGTCTTAAAGCTGTGCTGAAGTAATGTATTTTAGATACCCTGTTATATGCTAGGCCACAATGATTTTTTTGTGATTTTTAAATCATCTCAAAGAATTTTATATAAAAATATTTTGAGCAGGCTATATCAATGTACCTAATCTGTCCATCCCAAACAGTTTTCACAGCTGAACTCACTAAAGACTTAACAACAAGCCTGAATAATTAAAACTTATCGATGCGAACAGCTCGCCAAACGCGAACATAACCATTATGCATCCAAACACTAATATTTGCAGCCAGTGCACTAATATTTACAGTTATTGTGCACTAAATCTCCAGCGGCGTCCGTCATAACACATGCATAGAATAACTAATTAGTGTGACGTCATGAATGAGGTTGTAGCCACAACATTACCACGACACACTCCGTTAAAGAAATATGGAATCAAGCAGTTCTGAAAAGAACTATTGGTTTAACATTTGTAGCCACAACATGACCACGTGTTCACGACACACTCCGTTAAAGAAATATGGAATCAAGCAGTTCTGAAAAGAACTATTTACGAAGATCATAGAAGCCCCGGCATTCCTGATCAGTTTACGTTTATCGACAGTTAAAGAAATAGGAATATCAGGAATGCACTGCAGCTGTCACGCGCCGTCATCGTTACGTAAATTCTTCACTCTTCGGTCGCCGCACTCGACGATCTGCACACGACGGTGGCCGCCCCCAAAAAGAATGCGCGAGCGCCGCGCCAGTATACTTATACTTGCGCGCCGAGCGCGCCGAGGAGCGCGCTAGCGACACCGTGCGGAATTCTCGCGGCAACTGTGCTGTGCGGTGATTGGTCTAAAACCGTTGAAATGCTATTGGCTCAAAGTTTTGTAAAGTGTGTTTTAATTCTAATGTAAGTGTTTGGATTGGCTAGTTGTACTTATTGTAAATAGTATAAAAGACGCGGTAATTTGAAATAAATCAATTATTATCCGGAGAAAACTCTGCATATTATTTCTTCCCTTCTGCCTACTCAAGATCCTCCAAAGTGGTGACCCCGTGCCTCAACACAGAAGAAATACACTACGAAGACTGAAGCTCTGCTAATTCAAGATGTCGAATCCCTGCCCGACTGAAGAACAATCCACCGCGTCGTCGCAACCAATTCAGAAGACCGAAGCTGCCGGCATATCGCTCACTATGCGCATCCCACCTTTCTGGCGCGACCGACCACGACTCTGGTTCATCAGCTTCGAAGCAGCAACTAACGACCTCAAGAAAGGACAAGCCCAGCTCGCTCAGATGGTCATTGCACAGCTCGAACGACAAGATATCGAGCAAATTATGGACCTGCTGTACAATCCACCGGAGAAGGATCAATATCAAGCGATCAAAGAACGACTCATATCGGCATACGAAGAATCAGACAGTCGGCAGTTCCAGAAACTACTGTCCGATATGGAGCTCGGAGACCAGAAGCCGACGCAACTACTCCGCCGCATGCGAAACCTCGCCACAGACAAAATACCTGAGTCAACACTGCGACTTATGTGGACCAACCATCTCCCGCCACACGTCCGCTCTGTACTCGCTGTCAGCGAAACATTCAGCACGAAGACAGCCCTCGACGAACTCGCGCTACTCGCCGACAAAATCATGGAGCAGACAGCGGCAACAGAAGTCGCAGCCGTGCATGCACCGCCACCACCAACAGCACCATCCACATCACTAGCAGACACGCAGTACCTCATCAACGAAATTAGAAAATTATCACTCGAAATAGCAGAGTTGAAAACGTCAAGAAATTACTACAACAACAATAACTATCGCCGCAGCCGTCACCCGTCACGCCACCGTAGTACATCAAGATCACGTAATCGAGAAACATCGCCATCACCATTCTGTTATTATCACCGCCGCTTCAAAGAGCAAGCTCGTCGCTGCACCTCGCCGTGCTCATTCAAGAAAGAGAAATCGGAAAACTAGAGGGAACGTTGGAAATGGCGGACACCGGCGTTCAAGAAAAGTCCCACCGCCTATACATTACCGACAAGAACTCAAAACTATCATTCTTAGTCGACACAGGAGCAAACATATCCGTACTACCGCGAAGCAAGGGACAGATACCACAGCCGCTACCATTCCAGCTATACGCAGCGAACAATACAACTATAGCTACGTATGGCGAGAAAACATTAACTCTCGATCTCAACCTGCGCCGTCCCTACTTATGGAAATTCATCGTCGCTGACGTCACAAAACCAATACTCGGAGCCGACTTTCTCAAGCATCACCAACTCATCGTCGATTTGAAAAACAGAAGATTAATCGACGGTGTTACGAGCCTCAAAGTCAACGCACCGCTACGAGTATCGAACGTACCTACAGTTCGCAGCATCGATATGTCGCAGTCATACCACGAAATATTAGCTCAGTACCCGGGAATAACAAGACTAACGTCGATGAAACTCAACTCCAATATCAACGTGCAACATTTTATCGAAACAACGGGACCACCTATACACAGTCGAGCCCGACCTATCCCGCCGCATCGCTTTGAAATCGTGAAGAAAGAATTCGAAAATATGATCGCACAAGGGTTATGCAGACCAAGTAAAAGTCCATGGTCATCACCACTTCACATCGTGCCGAAGAAAAATGGCGATATTAGAGTATGTGGTGATTATCGCCGACTCAATTCCATCACCATACCCGATCGCTATCCCGTACCACGTGTCAAAGACTTCACTCATCACCTGTCCGGGAAAACTATCTTCTCAACAATCGATCTCAACCGCGCATACCAACAACTAAGCGTGAGAGAAGAAGACATACAGAAAACAGCCATCATCACCCCGATGGGATTATTCGAATTCCCACGTATGTGCCCTGGTTTGAAGAACGCGGGACAAACGTTTCAACGATACATACACGAAGTATTACGCGGATTAGATTTCGTATTCCCATTCATCGACGATTTGTTATTGGCATCGGAAAACGAAGACCAACACAGAGAACACCTCCACGTCGTACTGAAGCGATTAGAAGACAATGGCATCACAATAAACCCCGCCAAATGCAACCTAGGTAAACCCGAAGTTCAGTTCCTAGGTTACACCGTAACACAAGAAGGTATCAAGCCACCGCAACATAAAATTCAAGCTATCACTGACTATCCTCCACCGAAAACAATAGAAGAGTTAAGAAGATTTCTCGGAATGATTAACTTCTACCGAGAACACATTCCCAACGCCGCAGTACTACAAGCACCACTCAACTCATACCTTCACAACGTAAAGAAACGAGTCAAAACGCAAATTACGTGGACTAGCGAAGCAACTCAAGCGTTCCAGCAATGTAAAGCCAGCATCATACAAGCAGCTTTACTCGCTCACCCATCGCATCACGCTACGCTAGCTTTATTCTGCGACGCATCCGATAACTCAGCTGGCGCCGTGTTACAACAATACCTAAACGAAACATGGCAACCACTCGGATATTTTTCAAAAAAATTCAGTGAAGCACAAAAGAAGTACTCAACGTACGACCGAGAACTACTCGCAATGTACATGGCAGTCAAACATTTCCGCAAGACATTTGAAGGACGTCATCTTATCATATTTACGGATCACAAGCCACTAACATTTGTTATGACAAAAATGCAATCCAACACAGAAACACCGCGGCGAACAAGACAGCTGTTGTTCATCAGTGAATTTACCACTGACATACGTCACGTCAGCGGTAAACAAAACATCGTCGCCGACACACTCAGCCGCATAGAAACCATATCGTGCCCATCCTCGATTAACTTCAAGGACATAGCCAGCGCGCAAGAAAGAGACAGCAACATCAAACAATTATTGCAAGAAAACAACAATCTCAAGAGAATAATAATACCTAACACAAACATCGAGTTATACTGCGAAACATCCACGCCATATATACGACCGTATATACCGGAGGAACACCGGCAGGAAGTTTTTAACAGCGTGCATAATATCAGTCATCCTGGTACCCGCACGACTCGCAAACTTATAACTCAAAAATACTTTTGGCCATCAATGAACGCAGACATCAGCCGCTGTACTCGAACCTGTATACAATGTCAGAAAAGCAAAATACAACGTCATACATTCTCGAACATCTCATCTTTCCCGCCAACAGAACGCTTTCAACACGTACACGTCGACATTGTTGGACCTCTACCTACAACATCTCAAGGACATCGATACCTAGTCACCATGATCGACCGACTTACGAAGTGGCCAGAAGCAATCCCTACCGACGAGATATCAGCTGTGCGAATAGCCGACATTGTTTACCAACATTGGATATCAAGATTTGGTTGCCCGACCACACTAACAAGCGACCAAGGACCCCAGTTCGAGAGTCAGCTGTTCCAAAACTTAATGAAAGTAATGGGAATCAAGAAAAATCGCACTACTCCGTATCATCCTCAAAGCAACGGGATGATCGAACGCTGGCATCGCTCGCTCAAAACATCATTGCGCGCGAAACTATCCGACACAAGTACATGGGTCAGCGAACTCCCTACCGTACTACTTGGCCTACGAGCTGCACTGCGCACGGACACCGGAGTGAGCGCCGCCGAACTTACCTACGGCTACAACCTACGTCTACCCGGAGATTTTTTCGCAAGTACCTCCACATCCACACCTACAATGGATTATACTTACGTCGAAAAACTTCGTGACGTCATACGGGTCAACAAACCTCAAGCAATCGCCGAGCATCACAGCAATAATAAGCGCGTATTCGTGCATGAAGATTTACTCAAATGCAGTCACGTGTTTATCAGAACAGATGCAGTAAAGAAACCACTTCAAGCTCAGTATGAAGGCCCCTATCGTGTCATAAGCCGAACAGAAAAAGTATATACTATACAGTTACCAAATCGGCAAGCAAACATTTCGATTGATCGACTTAAGCCTGCATACGTCATAGCTGAGCACACGGATACCGTACCTCCAACCAAGATTACCATTACCAATACCGTACCTCCAACCAAGATTACCGTTACCAATACCGTACCTCCAAGCAAGAATACCGATACCAAGCAAACCACAGCGAGTACCACATCAAGCAAGCAACAAGCACGAGTACCTACGGTCAACGTGACGTCACAGCCCGCCGACAACAAACGAACTCGCTCGGGCCGCATCGTCAAGCTGCCGGTACGCTTCGCTTGAGGGGGAGTACTGTAGCCACAACATTACCACGACACACTCCGTTAAAGAAATATGGAATCAAGCAGTTCTGAAAAGAACTATTGGTTTAACATTTGTAGCCACAACATGACCACGTGTTCACGACACACTCCGTTAAAGAAATATGGAATCAAGCAGTTCTGAAAAGAACTATTTACGAAGATCATAGAAGCCCCGGCATTCCTGATCAGTTTACGTTTATCGACAGTTAAAGAAATAGGAATATCAGGAATGCACTGCAGCTGTCACGCGCCGTCATCGTTACGTAAATTCTTCACTCTTCGGTCGCCGCACTCGACGATCTGCACACGACGGTGGCCGCCCCCAAAAAGAATGCGCGAGCGCCGCGCCAGTATACTTATACTTGCGCGCCGAGCGCGCCGAGGAGCGCGCTAGCGACACCGTGCGGAATTCTCGCGGCAACTGTGCTGTGCGGTGATTGGTCTAAAACCGTTGAAATGCTATTGGCTATCAATGAACGCAGACATCAGCCGCTGGACTCGAACCTGTATACAATGTCAGAAAAGCAAAATACAACGTCATACATTCTCGAACATCTCATCTTTCCCGCCAACAGAACGCTTTCAACACGTACACGTCGACATTGTTGGACCTCTACCTACAACATCTCAAGGACATCGATACCTAGTCACCATGATCGACCGACTTACGAAGTGGCCAGAAGCAATCCCTACCGACGAGATATCAGCTGTGCGAATAGCCGACATTGTTTACCAACATTGGATATCAAGATTTGGTTGCCCGACCACACTAACAAGCGACCAAGGACCCCAGTTCGAGAGTCAGCTGTTCCAAAACTTAATGAAAGTAATGGGAATCAAGAAAAATCGCACTACTCCGTATCATCCTCAAAGCAACGGGATGATCGAACGCTGGCATCGCTCGCTCAAAACATCATTGCGCGCGAAACTATCCGACACAAGTACATGGGTCAGCGAACTCCCTACCGTACTACTTGGCCTACGAGCTGCACTGCGCACGGACACCGGAGTGAGCGCCGCCGAACTTACCTACGGCTACAACCTACGTCTACCCGGAGATTTTTTCGCAAGTACCTCCACATCCACACCTACAATGGATTATACTTACGTCGAAAAACTTCGTGACGTCATACGGGTCAACAAACCTCAAGCAATCGCCGAGCATCACAGCAATAATAAGCGCGTATTCGTGCATGAAGATTTACTCAAATGCAGTCACGTGTTTATCAGAACAGATGCAGTAAAGAAACCACTTCAAGCTCAGTATGAAGGCCCCTATCGTGTCATAAGCCGAACAGAAAAAGTATATACTATACAGTTACCAAATCGGCAAGCAAACATTTCGATTGATCGACTTAAGCCTGCATACGTCATAGCTGAGCACACGGATACCGTACCTCCAACCAAGATTACCATTACCAATACCGTACCTCCAACCAAGATTACCGTTACCAATACCGTACCTCCAAGCAAGAATACCGATACGCACGATACGTTAATGCACTTTAATGCAAAGTGCGGCGCAAGAAGCAAATCCGTTGGCTATTGAGGTCATTCTTACATCAGCCGCAGAGCGCCAGAGTAAACATGCCTGCCAGGAGACCGCGCTTTCAAAACCTTTTGGAAACATTCTAGAACATTCCACTTTTACTACTCCCCCACTGAAATTCCAACCTTGTGAGGAAGGATCACAGTTTATTTTGAATCAGCTAGAGTGAGAAGTTATGATGTTTTGTACACGTTAGCGGGTAGGTATTGCACCTTTGTGGAGTTCGCCCGAGGCGTTGCAAAGTTAGACCGGTGTTGGTGATATTCATTGTTGAGAGCGTATGTAGCCGCGGCCGAGATGTGCGAGTTAAGTCGTTTGTCCATGCAAAATGTATGAGAGATGAGAACTTGGCAATGTTGCTATTCTATGCCAACCAACTCATTTTAAAGGGACTCTTATCGAATTCACAGAAATCTAGCTGTGTATTCTTGGAAATAAATGTTGTAAAGCCACTGCAGTTGTAATTTCGGAGAATATGGCACACTGTCATCATCTACCTAGCCTTTTCCCAACTATATTGGGGTCAGCTTCCAGTCAAGCTGGATTTAGCTGAATACCAATATTTTACGAGTAGCAGCTGCCTACCAGACATCAACAATCCATTAACTGGGATAACACGGTACTTCATGGCAAGATTGGAGAATATGGCACCACATTCTCCCTCTACTGCCCTTTTGGAAATAAAAATAAAATATCGGAGATAACGGTTTAGATTAAGTAATCTCCAAGGAATAAAACGTGTTTTTCATAATCTTGATTAGTGATAGAACATTATGGCCCACATTATTTTTCTACTTCTTGAAGGGTTATGGATTGTGTTCCCAGCTTTGCACAGGACACTTTATCGACTAGAAATACTTTTTAGCTGCCAAAAAGTTTTTAAGTTATTATGGGTGCTTTAAACAGCTTGGAAGTGTTTTTTTTTTCACACATTGGCGTATGCCTTTCTATTACAACCTTGCAACTAATTGGCCTTTTCTTTGTGATTTTTTTTTACGTGAACCCATAAAGCTAGAAAGATAAAAAATACATTAAAAGGAATTGACTTCTTATAGTGATAAAAGCTGCAAGGATATTTCTGAAAAGTTAAAATCTAACTTAAAAACCACAACATAATAATCTTAAAAACAGCACTATAGATTAAACTTTTATCGACAAAACTGTGTACTAATAATGTAACAACAATGATAATGTGGAAAACCATGAAACTTACCAAAACTTAGAATTACAAAAACTGACCCGATGGTTTTATGCGTTGGATAGACCTTCTGCAACCCAAGGATCACCTCAGAAGGCAAAGAGGAAGAGCATACCAATGAGGCGAATACGTTCTCCGCTAGTGTTCGTCTGTTTCGGAGAAAATATTGTTGATCATATTGACCGACTAGACCATAATACCCGAACCAGTCAGTGGAAGTGGACTATCCATCATAGTTAGAGATTCCTCTATGCCTCCAAAAGCACGTTTAGACGATGGTCCTGGCTGTCATTCATAGAATTTTGACAGTCATCATGGAAAGTTAGAAGCCCTGGCAAGACTGACACCTGTGCAGTTAAGGCGTAACTGAGTCGAGGAGATCAGGCATTAGATCCATATAAAATTGTAGTATCCAGCTGCAACTTGTTTGACTAGACCTGATCCCAACATGTGGTAGGAAAAGTTTTATACTCCTGATGTGCTTTCGTTATTTCTGTAGGCTAGGCTTCAAGTTTGCGAAATAAAATGGTTTACCATATAGGTATGTAGGTTACTTTCATCTGCTATTGCATATAACTATAAATAAGCATTAAGGGTAGGATTCAATAAATTCTCTTTCGTGAAAATTGTTACCGTGCCCCAGTGTTTGCAGGGTTGTTGTAAACGCATTGGTTTAATATAATATGAGCTAAATCTATTCACAAATTCTAAAGAATAAAATATTTTTTATTCGCTTGCTATCATTAAATAAATTTATAGTCAAAATTAGCTGCTTTCATAGACGTCTGAGTGATTACCGTAGCACCCTTTAAAACAATTAACTTGCATTAAAACGATTTTTCTTTCATAAGTACATATTTTTGCTCTTATTTGCTGAATACTTAAAAGACTTTTAACTTCTGCTCTTGTCTGTGATTTTTTTTCTTTCAATCAATGTATAACCTTACTTTTTCAAGTTAAAACCTTTTCGCTGTTAGTAGTCTCGATGCTTTCTGCATCACTCACGCAAACAACTCGTTGATATCTGTCGCATTCAAACACATATACTCTGTATAAACTAAAAAATACGCCAATCCCAACGGAATAAAAAACTAGCTGCTCTACAAAAAACGTTTGTGAAAAACAAAGTCGTTTGGCATCCCTGGGACGACAGCCACGTCTATCTGCCACTGACACAGCAATGGATGCGAGCCTTTGTTGCCGACTCCCACTTTGTTTTGTACATTTTTATTATCCTAGCCAATAATAGACATTCTTTTATTTATAACAATCGTAGGCAGAACCGTTTCCTTCCATCGACTCCCTCAATAAGAGTTACGAAACTAGGGCAAGTTATTTTGAACGCACCAGCTTATCACGAGGCAGTGATTAGATTTACTCCGATAATGTATCTCAGAATATTATGCAAATTCCTTAATGGGGAACCTGAACATGAGATTTATGTAAAGGTTAACATACCAGACTGAAATAGATACGCTTTTACGGATGATACACTAAATTACCTATATACTTAACTTACATATTATTATAGTAGAAACTAAGAACATTGATCAATATTTTTGGTGTATAAATCAGGAGCCCTTCAAAGGACAATGACAGTGCAAACAAAAAGAGATTTACTCTTCTCATATCAGTAACGAAAGGTTCAATATTTGTTCCAGAGCAGTCGACACCTAACAATTCGCACTACCCTACAAACAGACAGCATTTCATAACAGGGGCGTCCTTCCGGCCAAGCGAAGCCAATATATTTAATGTTCCAGCCAACTTGACTCGTAAAAAGTTTAATAAGGGGCCCTCTGGCTCTCTAAGTCCCAGTTTCTGGCAAAATTGAGTAATGGCTTGGCATATTTAATTTACGGCGAGTTCCAGCCCTGTGAGGTCAAAAAGGTACCTAAGTATTTAGATCTGAGACCTATATTAGGCCTGAATAATTTATCACTAGGTTTCCGGCGAAGGGTTGGGTCACACGTGATTGAGATTCCTTGTCAACGCATTGACATGCCGAAGCACTTTATGCGTGTGTTGGCACTCTTTTACCGAGCGTAGTGAGGGATAAAGGGATTGTTTATACGGGTTCAGTTTATCGAATCATTTCCAGGACCAGGACCCAGAACCTTTCCTTTGAAAAGACTCTGAAGGCCTTTTATGCTTGTGATACGCCAATTTTATTGCACGTCATTATATTTTGAGGAAAATGGTTCAATAAATGTACTTATAGATCAGGTACCAGCATTAAACCAGAGCTCTGTGGTTGCAGGTCTAACTCCTGTCATTTCCCGCCACTTGCAGTCTCTATGCGGGCTGAGATATCTTAGTAACGCCGTGGTCGATATCTTCAGACTAGCGCAGCACAATTCCGAAGTAAGATTCGTTTCTAACTATCCGTTCATCCCTCGGGTTCAATTAAAGTTAACTCGGTTTCAGAACATTATATGAAAGAAGAAATCTTTCTTGAAACAATGTATTTTAGATTAAACTTTTAAAAGCAATAACAAAACCACCTACTTCTCCAAAATAATAAAAGAAAATACTTACTTAGGAAATCTGACAAGGGACATGTATTTCATTCTCAATAGAAATTGTAATATCTCGTAAGCCTTCAATAACGTCGTGAAGAGTCTTATCTCACAATAGTGGTCTCAATTTACTATCGTGTCTATATCAAAAACTAATCCGAGGAGTTTACGTGGATCAGTAATGGATATGTGTGGCTCTGACACACAATTACGTCCACATTACCCGAGACCGACTAACCGTGCCGTCCATCCCGCCTCTAAGACGTACTACTTTAGGTCTAAATTGCCCCTGGCCGGTGGCACGGCAGTTGTATCGCCAAGATGTCCCTGTTTGTCGCAGCGGCTGCGGTATCGGACGGATGCAATCCTGGATTGATCCCCGTTTGTGCAGTCGAGATGGTTTGCTATGGACTTTTTGATTGGCGTCGAAGTTGAAAAATTATTTCTATTTTTTGCACTAGTCTTCTTCTTTTTTTTCTGGTCGATGGTAAACTTTCTCAATATTTGCATATATATAAGCGTAACACTCCATACTTCCTCCAAAAGGCAGGTCTATGACTATTTGGGATACGCTCACATGTGGCTCCTTTTCTGAACTCACCGTAGACACCTTGAGTATTAGAATGGCCTAAGAACCTCACTTTGCCATGTTGTGTTGGATCAACTAAACTAAGTATGCAAATGATTTAATGTTTTCATGCTTTTTCTATTCATGTTACTGAGATTTCAAGAAATCAGATGGTGGTAGGTGGCATTCTTCCTATAGTTTGATTCTTTTTTTAGGTGATTGGTCTTGAATATGCTGTGTGCAACAGGAAAACCCCTTCCGGTTCATAAGCCTACTCGGGGCTGTTGTATATTCAAAGAGGGGATGTCGAGAATTGGATTCTTGATTTTACTTTTTATGCGCACATGCGATATCCCTACGTACAGCTGGTGGTGCAATACCATCAAACATAACAGAGCTCAGGCAGTTTACCAGGTGGTGCAGCTTTTAAGCTCAAACAGCACAAGTTATTTCCCGCGCCTCTGTCTTAAAGCCAACGCCTCAAGAAAAATAAGGTATTCAGTGACATGATAGCTTTTTGTAGTAAGTACTGCCTGATATTACTACAAACAGTTTTATCTGAATAGAATAAATGATCATTATTATGACATTCCTATAAAATGCATAGCAAATGACACAAACATTATCGTGAACACAAAAATGGATAAAAGCAGGTATAAAATATTACTTCTCCAAATAGTTCTGTGTTGTTATTAAGATGAATAGTGTCTCTGAACGTAAGACAAATGCCTGCTATCAGTGTTCCGTTACATTTTACCATAGATCCATTCGACGTCCGCGCTTGACTTGAGATCTCAAGCCCCTTTTTATATAGGTTTACTAGACCGTATACTATTTAGGTAACTATACGTAAATCAATATTTTACTATATATGTGGCATGAAAAGTGATATCAATCTCTGATCCGACCTTATTCGATATTCACTAAAATATTTCCATAATCTATTGAATATTGCACTGTATTTTCAGCGTTTAGGGTTAGTTTTTCGTTGGCTAGATTTTTTTCAGTACAGTATGGGTTTTTCACGCATTTCCTCGTGATTCCACCGTTTGACGGGCGACAAATATACATTTATCGTGACGTTTATTACGAGACATTGATTTATGAAATGTGTCTACAGCTTATATTTCTTAGTGGAGGGGAAATAAGACAGTTTACGTTTGTTAGCGGGTGACGAGCGTCTGGGAGCACTCTATTAGAGCCGTGATGTACAGGATTGCTCCACCTTTACTTTTTATGCGGTCTTTTTTCGCGGATCGACTTAAACGTAAACGTAAACGTGTGAAACATGTAACAGAATTTGATGAAGCTTTATACGCGTTCAACCTGGATTTAGACCAAGCATAATTTTCATCACGGTGGTAAGTTCACTTAGGATAGTGAAACACTAAAGGCTCACACAAACCCGCAGGCAGAAAGCGTTCTTTATAACCACACCGAAATGAAAATAGGTATTTAGATAAACCCACTTTCATCTCGCATTCATTTCCACGGCGTCTGCTCGCACATCCCCGGTCATAAACCGGTCTCATCCAGCGCCATCTTAGCATACACGCGATACACGCCAGCGCATAAAATAACTTCTCCACTTGCCAAATTAAATTCTAGCTTCCGCAGAAACTTCATGACTACCCTCATAAAAACTCGAGGCTTTACTTAGAGAAATAAGTTTGACACCAGAAATAAACTTTTAAAGAAGCTAAGCTCGATTTTACGATAAAGTTGAAGACAAAATAAACGTAACGTAGTGGTTTCCACATCAAAAGTAACGGTACACAACTTTTCGAGAACACCTAAAGCTTCGGAATCCTGAAGCGCCATTTACATGAGGAGAGTTGCTGGACTGTTGGAGGCGGGAATATCTTGCAAGACTTGCCATCTCGCGCATGTGTTCACATATTAGCGAATTATGAAGATGGCTTAATTAACCTCAAAATGGTGTTAACCTATGTATACTTAGGTTTAGTAAAAAAATATATTCAATTATTAGGTTCGACCTATCAAAGAATCAAGGATCAAAGCATTTTTTTTAAATAAACTATGACAGGCACTTTTGAAAGGTCAAGAAGTTAGTCTGTCAGAAAAAATGGAACGAGTCTAGAGGGATTTTATCCAACCGTAATTTAACTGGAGACTGTCTCATAATGACATTGCAACTTTACGTGTAAACTGTTTCTATCTCTATTCGACTATTATCCTCAACACGAGGCAAGAAAATATTCTCGTGAAACTGACCCACGAGAAAATTAGCGAGTACAAACAAAAAGCGCGGCTGCCGCTAGTTTATGAGCGCGACATTAGCCCCGTGCGGGCCGCGCGCGTCCCTCGGCCCCGCGCGTCCCGCAGGCCCCGCGCGCGTCTACTTGTAGCCAAATAAATAACACGGCTCGTTGGCCGCACATAAACAAAACTTGCCACGTACTCCACATGGCCAGGTAGCACAAGTTGCGAACTTGGGATATAAGAGTTTATCCCGCGGTTACGTGGCGATGTATGTTCCCAGTAAAGTTTCTGAACGAGACGAAGAGGTTGGTCTCTTTGTGAATTTAGGTCTAAGATAAAGTTTAGGGTTTCTACTGAGATATCAGACGTCTAATGAAACGTAAATCAACATACTAATTAGTTTTTGTTGTTATTTTCTCGAAAAACTAGAAAAAGGTCTGAAAAAGCAATCACCCAAAACATTAGCCTACTAGAAAAAGCGCCCTCATTTTCCGCAGCTTTTATAAATTCGCACATAGCAACACAGATACGATCTTGTAACTTGGCTACCATGCGGTAAACTTGACGCGTTTATCTTGCGCGCAAAACACGCGCGGACAAAAACCGGCGCGAACTTAGCTTTGTTTACCGTCGCCGCCCGCCGCCGCGCCGCCTCGCTGAGGACCGACTAAATTACACAAATTAAAATGTCACTTAGTCGAGCCGATAAGCGTATACTAAATTAATTGTCGACGAACTTGCTCATGGTTTAAGTTTAAATTGAGTTTTGTATGGGATTTAGTGGTGTGTCTTTGTAAATAATAGGCTGGTTGGCTTGGAACTGTGGAACTTTCACGAATTTTCTGCTACCTAGGTATGTAATTCAGCTGAAGTATTATACTTGTGTCTTACGTCTTAGCTTTTTTGTGTACTATTTCTGGACACAAAAATGTTAATGCCAGTTTCAATATTACCTAAAAGAGCCTGATTTCTGTGAGTGAAAATCCTAAGCAGAATTCATAAAAACCATTCAATTTTGCAACATCAAGCAAACTGTAACGGAAACATCAATATTTACATTGGTTTTCTACTTCACAGCTTTCAAGTTTTCCCTAACCCAAGGCTGGGGCGTTGAACTCGAGTGCAGTCCCAGTCTAACTAGCAGTGCGAACACTAACTCAGTCCAACTCTAGCCCGCCGAAGTTCGGCGAGTAACGAACTGTCTTCACGCTGAACGAATAAGTATTCTTCGACCGTCCACTCAGGAGCTCCGGCCCACAGTTTGGCGCCGCGACTAAAACGGACCATCTGAACAAAACACAAAACAGAGAAAAATATTTAAAAAAAAACGGTCAAGCGCGAGTCGAAGTCGCGCACGAAGGATCCCGTACAGTCCATAGCAAAAAACGGCAAAAAAATCGCGTTCATTATGATAATTATTATGAGCCCCACTTTTGTTTATAGTACATAGTTGGTTGTTATAGCGTCAACAGAAAATCTATGAAAATTTCAAAAGCTGTCTAGCTATCACGGTTCATGAAATATAGCCTGGTGACAGAAATACAAACAAACAGTTGGACGGATAGTAGAGTCTCAGAAATTGGGTACCTTTATTCCCTTTGGATACGAGACCCTAAAAAATCTGAAATGCTTGAAAAGTTATTCCAAAACAAAATTAGAATCTTCACAAGTGTGAATCCGGTATGGAAACCTGTAGAAATGTATAAAAATATTACAACATTTACTTAGATTTCCAGAATTCAAATAATGTAAAAAACTCAATTTTATTTAAAAAGACAGATGCGTCCGTTTTACTCTGGCCGGGGCCAGAGTTGCAAAGTCCACATGTGCTACACAAATCAGGCCACAGCTAGCTAAGATACGTCGCAGTTTACTTAGCAAATAACTCACATTTGAAGACATCTGCAAACTGCTGTCACACTGTTTTAACATAATTCCGCTTGGACAGTGTTGCACTGTGGCGGGCCAGCTCCTTTGATTATTATGTAAATAGCGGGTAGAGATAGAATGCGTCGCTTTGGAATATATGTTCCGGGGCGTCTTAGAGAGAGATTATATTTCTACAGCTGTGTTTGTACTAAATTACAAAATAACAGTTGTGTTTGTAGTATCTAACTTCAACTTGATTTAGAAAATCATCTCTGAAAGTGAGTGAATGACTATTCACGGAGAAAAGAGTGTCTATGATGTTACTTGCACGTTTTTCTCCATAAAGATCTACGCTTTGAAATGTGCAATTACTTAGCATTATTTTTTTCTGACTGACTGCTTTCTTTAGTTTACAAAAAGGGGCCTGTAAATGGTTTGAAATATTTTATTAAAAAATAATCCATTTGAATCGAGCGCTTAATTTAAACGCTTTGAATGTTGAATTTTATTTATCACCGAGTTGTACTACAATTTTTTGTTTTTACAAAACTGATGTTAAATATCACAGATTGCGTAAAAGTTATTCATATTGCCCAATGCAAAGCTCATTACTCAGATACCCGCGAAACGAGACACAATAGTAAAACAATAACAGCGCGGTCTCATAGGACCGGTTGGGGATTCAAACGTTAAATGTTAAATTGTTTTAGTTCGAAGAGTTTGAAACGAATCCCTTCGTGTATCTAAGCTAACAAAACCCGAACGTGTGACTAAATAGTTTAATTAAATCTTTGAAATAACAACAAGCTTTGCCGGTATCACGATTCACGACGCCAAACTTTGTACCTACTCCTTACTCTCCAGGCGGTGTTCTCAAGTATTTTGTTTTAACCAGACCTTATACGAGACCAAAGATAATTATTGTCTTATGTAACGTCTACAAGAATAATAGTAAATTATTTTTCGTTACTCATTCCCTGAAAATAATGAAAAGCACAGTGTTTACCTCGGGTTAAAGAATTATTTAGTCTCTCGAACTATTAGCGACCTTGCTACGCTTGGATATAAAACAGCTTTGGGACTAAATAGGTTACTTTCACCCCTAGGGTAACAATGTACTACTGTGTTAGTGAGCATAGAACATCTGTTTACTGCAAAAAACAATTAATTCAAAGCCATCGGACACGTCTTAATTCTCTTTCAGGTTAATTCCTCATCTGCCCGGCTTCCAAACGACTTACACACAAGCAACTAATCCAGTCCCGAGTTACAGAGTTAATTTTCTTTTCCGTCGGTGTCGGCAATCTTACAGCATCCCCGCCAGCGCGCTGCTCAAATATTTGCGGACGCGGCTCTTTGCTCCCGCACCCGCTGCAGCGCAATATAAACCTCAAGCCTGTTAGTTCCTTACACGAACGAGTTGGCCTTCTTTAATCCGTAGGGTTTAATCAGAGATGATGAGAGTTTTAATCAGACTCACATAAGATAATCAAACAGCAAATCTTCTCAACCAACAAACAACATGGATGTCGACTTCTATTCTGAAGGGATGTAGTTGGGTGTCAGTATTTTACATGCCTTTCTATTCCTCATCTCATTCTCCAACATGGCCTGTCTGCCCTCCACAACCCTGCAACTGGATAACACAATTACTATCAAAGATGTACCAATGATGATCGGATTCAACGGCTCAACGTGCTTGCTGAAGCATGCAGGAGTCAAAATATGTACATAACAGATCATCCACGGTTGTCCACAACTTTGCTTAACCTCGAAGATTGATATTAGATTTTTAAGCCACAAGACATTTCAAACCTGTGTTTAACCTATCACATACCCACAAAACGAGACACAATAGTAAAACAATAACACCGCGGTCGCGGACCGGTCGGGGATTCATGAATTAAATAACTGTCAAGACATTTATTAGCCGAAACATGTCCCAGCTTTAGAATCTTCTTCTTCTTCTTCTACCTGGCGTTTAATCCCGGCCATTGCCAGGGTCCGCCTTCCGACTAAGTCTGCTCCACTTTGCCCGGTCAAAAACATCCTTCCCAGCAAGGCCATTGGCTCTCATGTCAGACTTGACGACGTCCAGCCAGCGCTTGCGGGGGCGACCACGGGACCTAGCCCCAAGGACAGCCATATCCATGCATCTCCGACCAACGTACTCCCTAGGGCGGCGCATGATGTGGCCATACCATCGCAGACGACACTCTTGCAGTTTTTCCCCCACGTCACGGACACCAAGACTACCTTGGATGTATGAATTGCGTATGCGATCAGATCGCGTTACGCCGCTCATCCACCTCAGCATCTTCATCTCCGTGACGCGAAGCTCCTGGGTGTGTCTGCCCAGTGCTGGCCAACACTCGCCGCCGTAAAGAAGGACAGGCCGTATAATGCATTTATATATCTGCCCCTTGAGCTTCGGAGGCATTTTGCGGTCGCATACAACGCCCGTAACCTCGCGCCACTTCGCCCAAGCCGCGCCTATGCGTGCTTGGACATCGTCGTCTACGTTGCCAGACTCGTGCAGCACGGATCCAAGGTACCTGAACTTATCGGACCTTGTAATCAGGTCCGAACCTATCCGGATGGTATTCGAATCCGTGCTGCCATAGGACATGTACTCAGTCTTCGCCACATTCAGTCTCAGACCACCGTTTTCCAGCGTGTCCTTCCAAACGTTGACTTTGCGCTCAAGTTGGGCTTTGTTCTGGTTAACGAGGGCTATGTCATCGGCATACATCATTAGCCACGGAGGCTGGTCTTGGATGTATGCCGTAACTACATCGAGCACAACGTTAAACAAGAACGGGCTAAGAGCCGAGCCTTGGTGAACGCCAACAGATATTGGAAAGACGTTGGATTCGCCAACCGCGGTCTGGACAGAGGACACGGAATCGCGGTACATGTCTCTGATAATGTCAATATAGGCCTCGGGCACACCCTTGAAGCGAAGTGCCCACCAAATGGACTGCCGAGGAATACAGTCGAAGGCCTTCTGCAGGTCTAAAAAGGCCATATGCAGAGCTCTCCTTCTCTCCCTGTACGCCTCAGTCAAAGTCCGCAAGGCGAACACTGCGTCCATGGTGCTGTTACCCGCCCGGAAGCCGTATTGACACTCAGAGACAGTACACTCGGTACGGAGCCTTGTGTCAATTATGCGCTCGAAGAGCTTCATGGTGTGGCACATGATCTTGATACCGCGGTAGTTACTACAATCCTGTACGCTCCCAGCTTTCCCAGCTTTAGAATCTAACATGTAAAAAGGCTGAAACATACCTATGCTATGCTTTGCGTAGGGTTACATAGCTTTTAAAACAAATACGCAAAAAGCTATTATGAATTTCGTTTCATAAAAAAGATATTCAAATTGCTTAGCTTTAACAGTAGATAACTATGATTTTACAAGCTCTGCTAAATAAAGTTAAATCGTTTTACACTTGGGTCAAACCATTATTTTAATGAACAAAATTACACTTTTTGCCACATCACACTATCAAGCAAATTTCAATAAAAAGGCACTAAAATCAGCACTATTCAGCGATACAGCGATAGTTTCAAGCGCTTTAAATTTAACTGTGATACGAATCGGCCATTTTAAATGGAATGGTGTGTACTTTCGCAAAAGCTGTTATTTTTATGGGCGCAGAACATATAGAGACTGTACAGCGTGTACTGCGTTATGACCACTCGATTAAATATTTCTGTGTACTGCGCTGTAATAACGATTGTCATCAACTTTTTGTTAAAGATTTCCACGGGCTTCGTGAATGCGTTTACAGAGGCATACATTAAATCAAAGAGGTGTTATGCACGCGCCTTGTGTGCACATTATAGATGCATCACGATAAAACTCAACGACATGGTAATGGCGTAAATATCGTTTTACTTAAGCTTTATTTTATTTTGAGCACTTAAAGTGAAAATAATGTAAAAATATATTTGTGTTGCTCCATCAAAGTGAAGCTTACTTAAGAAACCTTTTATAAAAAAATAACTTTAAGAAAAGCAATGCAAATTTGAAATACTTAAAATATGTACTTTAAAGAACTCGTTCAAACCTTTATTCTTTTAACAATATTTGCAATGAAAACAATGAATGGTTTTACTTAAGTCTTCTAAAGCTATCTGCAACAAACATCAATACCAATACATCACCGCCCCACGTCGCCGCGTCGTCACAAGATAAGCACTCGGCCGCGAGTCCCGCGGGAGTGCTAGTGACGACAAAGTCATTACAGCAACCATGTGTTCACATACACACGGCTCACCAACGTAATAACTACTAGTAATCAGAATTCGATCACCTCCTGCTGTGCAAAGTTATCACAGCTACCCCTCAGAATTAGAGACAAGCCGTAAAACTATAAATGAAAAAAATATCGGCCAATTGCGAGTGTGACTTGCGCACGAAAGGTCCCGTACCGTCCATAGCAAAAAATGGCAAAAAAATCATGGTTGTTGTATGGGACCCCACTTAAATAATTATTTTATTCTGTTTCTAATATTTGTTTTTATAGCGGCAACATACATCATTTGTGAAAATTTCAGCCTGGTGACAGACAGTCGGACGCACACACAGACTGACGCACGGCGCAAATTCATTTATTTTGTCTAAATGTGGTACATAATATGGTCTTGAATCTTAATAGTCTCATCACATTCTGCTACGTGTGGCGTGCAAATATTTGTTACATAAATCATTAAAAAAAAAATATGTTAGTCATGGGTTAATATGAATTACAATTATGGCATGCCGTCTTAAAATATTATGTGGATTGTATTCAATGTCAAAAGAAAGATGTACAAATAAAAGTACAATTCAATTAAAATGTCTCAAACACCCTCAAAAAATTCAAGGTAATATACAATGTCAAAAGAAAAGGGGAAAATTAAATAGGGTCCCGTTTTTCGTTTAGGGTATGGAGGTATTACTGCGATAGGAACACGCATTATGTTTTTGTTAGGATAACTAACATGAAAGATAACGCTAATATTTGTTTAGGATTTCCAACGAAAATTCTTCTTGTTTCATGATGTCAGTGCCTTTACAAACTTCGATATTAAACTGTTTTCAGTCCTTGCACGATATTAAAAGTTGTTCAATTAATAAATAGTTGGTGCTTGTACTAAAACTAATGGAGAAAACTTTTAATTTTTCAAATAACATAACTGCAAGCTATCATGCATGAGCAACATTATTTTCTAGGCAGCAGTTTAAAATAATTTCTTTACTAAATTAAAACCGCGGAGACAGGTTCACATAAAAAGTTATGTTGTGTTGTCCGGTCTGTATGAAACAATGCGAGACAGCTCTTTTGTATAACTCTGTTCCTCTGTTTATTCATTTACTAGCTTCTGCCAAAGGCTTCGTTCGCGTGGAAGTAGGTTTTTCCATACAATCTTTGGACCCGCGTATTTTCCTTTAGGGGTTCAATTGTTAAAAATCCTCTCTTAGAGTTCGATTATGTTATAAAAGAAAATCTTGTGCAAAATGTCACGTTCCTAGTCTCGACTTTCTGCATCGCTTGAGAAACTGACTAGCTAACATATCAACATCGTCTGTCAGCCATTGTATGTCAGCTAGTCAGTTTCTAATTTTATATACAGATATTATAATTATTCTTTATTGTACACCTAATAATGCAGACAGGTTAAAAATTTACAAAAACGAAGTATACAATGCGCGGTCTTATCGTAAAGAGCAATCTCTTACAGAACCCCCCATTCCTTCCCTTTCGCCCTTTCACAAAAATATTTCCATCTCTTTCTGTCATGTGCACTAAAACCAGTGTTACGATGCACATTAATCTTGCTTTTAAAACAAATGTTGTGGACTGGTGGTGATCAGCCAACAATCGCCGGCCATTACGCGAAATTACGTTAATGAGCGGCTTGTGACGAACAACGGCCAATGCCGACAATAACCAACAGCAACCGCTTTGTTGTCAGTCGGGCGCATAACTGAAATTAATGGAGATGGTAACTTTTTAATTTAAGATATATTTTAAATTATTTTGTGTAACTAATACCTAACTGAGTCTACTCTGCCAGAAAGTTTAAACTTTAAATGAATAAAAGTTTGACTAAATTAGCCATATTGACATCATTTACACAAGTTTGACTAAATACCCCAGGTATACTGCGTTGCATAAAAAACCGCAATAAACTTCAACAAAAAAGTAAGATGGACCCACACAATGAAATACTTAAAATTACGTACAACCGGTATAGAAATTACTGCAATAACCTAATTAAAAAACTAAAAAGAAAACATGATAGGGTGCTTCTTGAAAATTCAATCTCAAACAGCAAGTTACTTTGGAAAAATATCAAGGCAATAACGTACACTAACAAATCTAAAAGTGAGAATATCGAACTGATAAATAATAAATCCTCCCCCATCGAATCTGCAAATTTTGTTAATAATTTCTTTGCAAATGTCGGTAAACAACTAGCTCAGCAAATCCAACCAAGCGTAAGCAACAATGGTGTCTCAGTTAACCCAATATTAACACAACTCAATTCCTTTGTACTGCTGGACACTGACCCTAATGAAGTGGAAAGAACATTGATGAGTCTAAAGTCAGACAGTGCTCCAGGTTATGATAATATTTCTACAAAATTTCTAAAGTTCGTAAGCAAGGAATGTGTCCCCATTATTGCCCATCTTGTAAACCTCTGCTTTAGAGATGGCATCTTTCCGGATCCTCTTAAAAAATCGATTATTACACCGGTTCACAAGGGCGGGAACAGAGACGATGTCAACAATTACAGGCCCATATCTGTCCTTCCAGCTATTTCTAAAATTCTTGAAAAATTATTAAATAATAGACTCCTTAAATATCTAAATACATTCAATTTACTATCCCCGACTCAATTTGGTTTTAGGCATAATATTTCCACTGAAGATGCTGTTACAGCTCTTAGCACACTTATAACTAATCATCTTGATAAAGGGGATAAATGCCTAACCGTCTTTTTAGACCTGAAAAAGGCATTTGACACCGTCTCTGTCCCAATCCTTGTCAACAAACTTGACAAAATCGGAATAAGAGGAACTACACTCAATCTTTTGAAAGATTATCTTTCAAATAGGAAGCAGAGGGTTAAGCTAGGACAGTACTGCAGTGAAGATACGGATGTATCTTACGGTGTGCCTCAAGGTAGCGTTTTGGGTCCCAGCCTTTTCCTAATATACATTAACGACTTATGTAACATGAACTTATATAATGCTAAAGTTTTTTCTTATGCTGATGATACAGCGATTGTGTTCTATGGAAAATCCTGGGATGATATTAAGCAAAGTACTTCCACAGGCATAGCTCTAGTTGCTAAATGGTTACAAAACAATTTGCTTACTTTGAATACCTCAAAAACAAATTATATTTGTTTCAGTGTTAGTAATCGTACACAACCGAAATATGATTTTACTGTTAAGGTTCACGTGTGTGGCGACTCTCAAAACCAAAACTGTACATGTCCCGCTATAACCAAAGTCTCACAGACTAAATACTTAGGAGTTATTCTTGACCACAGATTATCCTGGCATCCCCAACTTGAACGTAAAAAAGAGTCGTGGTTGTAAAAAGAGTCAGAAAACTGAGCTGGATATTCAAGACACTGAGACACATTGTTCCATTTAGGGCTACTATTAGCAAGGACACTAAACTTCTAGAAATGTATTAAAAGAAATTTATGTCGCCTTGGTGCAATCTGTCTTAGTGTACTGTATTCCTATAT
Source organism: Mythimna separata (assembly GCA_030763345.1). Lineage (NCBI taxonomy): Eukaryota > Metazoa > Arthropoda > Insecta > Lepidoptera > Noctuidae > Mythimna > Mythimna separata. The sequence goes on along the minus strand of CM061177.1, from coordinate 23,329,138 downwards.
GGGGAGGAGCAGCTAAGACTAAATTTATTGAAGTGGAGCGAGCCCAAAGAGCTCTGATCAAAATAATGCTTTTTAAAAGACAAAGGTACCCCACCCATAGACTTTACCAAATTAGTGAACTACTCTCTGTGAGAAAATTATATGTTGTTCAAATTGTCCTAAAAAAGCATAAGACGCTACCTTATGATGCTGGTCATTAAACAAAAAGGAGAAACGATTTTGTGGCACATATCCAACAGACTAAAACCAGTTTTTCTAATATGCAATATGACAGACGAGCATCCCACCTGTATAATAAATTAAACAAAAAACTACATTTATACACTAAAAAATATTATGAATGCAAAAAACTTATAACTAATTGGATTGAACAACTTACATATGAGGACACTGAAGCTCTCTTACATCATGCAATTTGACCCTGTCATCCACAATAACACCCACTCACAATAGCACATACACCCCACACTCATTCACACATATACACAGATCCACTCACTCACTTACACACATAAATCATACACCCCACACCCACTCATATACATTCATCACTCATACACCACATTTCCATTCACCACAACACACGCACGCCATTACTACTGTTCTATATAAAAAATAATAATAATGATATTATAAGATTTTTATTTTTTTTTTTTTATTATAAGTTAAGCTTTTGTTAATTTTTAATTTGGCATATCTTTTCTTTTTTTTAAAATCTAAAATTTCAAAATCTCTGTAAAACTATAAAAGTTTGAGACTAATGTCTAAATTGATTTGTAATGTACAGCGTATAATTTTAAGTTTCGGAAGAGCGAAGTGCCCTAACACAGGCAATTTTTGTCTAAAAGGTCACTTCAACCACTAGATGTAGTACCAAATTTTGTGAATGAAAATAAATTATTTGTATTTGTATTTGTATTTTGTATTTGAAAGTCTGAACACCTTAAATCCTCCGCACTTCGAATTCTCAATTGAGAATTAGAAGTTGAGAACTGTTTCTAATCTAGATTCCGTCAACCATAGCGTGAACATCTATCTACAGGCAAGCTTCTGGATTGGATATGTTGAATTAAGGTCGTCTCAAACCTTTGCCATATTTTAACACATTTTCTGACTAAAAAGTTTAACAAAATATTCAATTTTAAACGGAGAGCTATACGCCGAATATTGCTCAGTTTGTGCAAAGGGTGATTGGGTAGGAAACATATTTTCCTGCCTAATCATTCTTTACTCTATCAATCACTTTTTACTAACACTAGTATAAGTCTTTATGTAATACTAACAAATTGGATCTTTGTTGTCTGAATAAAAGAAAATTTAATTTAATTAAATTTAAACGCTAACTAGAGTTTGACAAGTTCTGACCTGCATCCTCAATCCAGAAAGATATCATCATTGCATCAATGTATCAAAGGGCGGCGCTAGTGTCGCATTGAAATATCGACGCCATCTTGAAATATAATCTGTGGCCGCAATAACTGTCACCACACGATGCATCATGGCGGGTTATCGCGCGCGTTTTTGTGGTCAATACATCGGTAATAAACCCGTACTTCGAGACCCTGTCTTTTATTTTTGTCGTATCAAGATAAATTGAGGAAGAATATTACAGTTGCTTTTTTTCTGTAATAGAACTGGGGTATTTTATAGCTTGGGGTTATGATGCATCGCATATTCGCAGTTGTTATTCGAACACGTCATAAAATTGGAGCATTTCGAATCTCTTCGTAATCTGATTTGCCAAGTACTGCTTTTGAAACTTTTTAGGTATAACGGGTCATTTATCTTATGATACGAGTAAATTCGGAATTTTAATTTATATTTCTGAAATAAAGCTGAAACGAAATCATTTCACTAATAAAGTTTCCAGGCCATTTGACATAAACATTAAAGCGGATTAGGCGGTTACGTTTACAAGCGTGAAATAATTTGTTGCCGCCGTTTATTAAAATCTAATAGCCTGTGACTGAGGTTGCAATTATTCTGACCATTAAACTTTGGTGTTCTAGTACTTACTGTATTTTTTTAAAGATGCTGATTAATTCATGAATCCCTGTCCGGTCTCAGGACCGCGCTGTTTTTGTCTTACTATTGTGTCTCGTTTCGCGGGTATTGATAGGTTAATCAGTGAAAAATTGATTACTGAGTAAATTCAACAAAATATCCATGAAAACAATATGTGAAAACAATCGCACTACTATTATAAAGGCCTATGAGTGTATGTATTCGTATGTTTGTTACTTCTTTACGCTCGGCGGAACGAATATTGATGAAACTCAGTACACTGGTAGACTATTTTAACCCAGGATTATGTTTTCTTCAGCAGTTAATAATTTTGTAATCAAAATTGCATCATCGAAAACATAAGTTTTATTTTATTTCATTTTATCATACAAGTTGTTCATTTAATCTATCTTCAATATTAGTTTAGCAACAGTGTATCGCAAAAAACGGTTATTTTTCTCAATTTTGCGAGAACCAACGGCTTTATTGGGCAGCTAGTGAGCTCAAAAAAATATTCTTCGCATACAGTTTGCAGGAAGTTTGAACGAAAATATTGATAAAAATAATATTGGACCATCCCGCCACGTTTGATGCGTACGCAGAAAATATTGGCAGTCGGTGGGTACACATTTTCTATTCTTGTTCAGGAATGGAAGAAAAACAGCATGTCGACTGTTTTTTTTACGTTTTTGAGTGCTGAACCACGTTTTCAACGGGAACACACGCTAATTACGACAACGCTCACTGTTGAAAGTTAAAATAGCCTCGGAAAATGTATTATTATTATACTGCTTTGAATTGCCTTAAGTTGGTTTCGTGATTCAAGCATGACTGCTAAGCGTGGGGATCTTGGTTTGATTTCCGGGTCTGAAAAAGATATTTATCCATTAATAAATTACTCTGTAGCAGCTCAGAGTTTGGAAGTTGATACCCTTGTGTGACACCCTCGTCTCTAGGAACGCGCGTCAAGCCGTTGGTCCTGCGCCTGACCTCTCTCCGGTCACGTTAGATTTCCGTCCCATTGAACTATGAAAGCAAAAGTAGGTCTGATAGGACGTTGAAGTAGGAGGCTGATAGGACGTCTGATATGGCACTGATCTGCAATTAGAATCATCATATCAAACGACCTATCAGAATACCAGTAATGCGTTATTTTTCATATAAATGTCGCAACGTATGTTGAGATTGATGGAGCCTTTTCGGGACAGATATAGTAATGTTTTTCTGTTTATTTTGTTGTATTCTTCAATTCAAAAACCTATTTTGCTTCCTTTCTGTAACATAATAAGGAAACTGAGAGTTTTTTTTTTATTAATCAAAAAGTATGCATAGGTAGAGATGCCTAGTTAGCAATAAACTTTTGCTTCTGAAGTAAAGCACTTCAACAAAGCTTAAACTCCAAATAGAAACTGTAAATCTCGTCGTATTGAACCCGTAATACATCCCCTATCAGAAACAAGCCCTCTCATTGCAGAATAAATGTAGTAACATTAGCAATTACAGCCAACGGCCGTGGACGTTGACAAACGAGGGATAAATAAAGAAACGTCCGGAGACGACAATACTCGTACATTCCACTAATTGATCACTCGTACTGTGCTTCCGCCGAACGCGAATAACTCTCCCAAACATATTGTTACGGATGTTTATTTTAAGCAATGTTTGATGTCAATATTATTAGATAGGATCTGATATTTGTAGAAGCTTGTTATTTTTCCAAAGGTTATCATATTTTATCTTTAGCTTAAACATTTTATATGATGTTCCTTTCGTCTACTCCTACGATGAGTAAATTCGGTACCAGATTAATGTTACTGTTGATTTTTGTTGAATATCACATCCGTATTATTTGAAATTAGTTTTTAAGTAAACTTAGCACATGTAATAAGAATGATGAATGATGTGCGAATTACTTGAAGCACGTTTTCTGTCGGAAATGAGGATTGTTTATATACTCGTATACAGTCAAATAGGCCGCTCCTCGTAAAATACTGGTATTCAGCTAAATCCGGCTTGACTGGAAGCCGACCCCAATATAGTTGGGAAAAGGCTAGGCAGGTGATGATACAGTCAAATAGGGTCAATAGGGACGCAGAGGTGAATACCTACTTTCCTATTCACCACGTTTGACGATACGAGGTCAGAGTGCAGTCTCACTACTTATCTGATTACCGAAAATTTACCAACTAATTTCCTGTAACCTAGTAGGAACTCTTTACATGACAACCAAAGTCAACGATCGAAGAATCAACCATACGACTTCAAAATGAAACAATCAACAAAACCACATCTCAGTCAAGCACGGCGCAGTTATCCGCCGCGATCAGCCGCTCATCGATCGCGCTTGTGTGACCAGTCTGATCGCTCTGATCGCATTGATCAGATCATCAATCAGCGAGTTTGCGCCCGTATTTGCGGACACCGCGGCGGCGTCAACAGTTCGCAATCTACTCCCTGTAATTATTTACTAACTTCGCTGAGTGTGTGTACAGGTGCCCTATAGGTAGGTGATGTAGGCAGGTATTTGTGGAATGGATAGTGTTGCTGTGCGCAGTGGAAGGGTAAATGTATAAGTTTACACACAAAAGTTTACATCGTTATGGTTGACTACAGTAACTTTTTGAAGCCGTTTTTCTAGGTGAAAATTCATTCAATGACTTCTCCCGCTCTTGGGTGGAGCGGGTGGATGTGTTAGACTTTTACTGACTAAAACTTGATACTATTCCTTCCTTGAAACTTTTTAAAGCTTAGGTATAGTACAAGACGGTATAGTCAGTAGAATAATCGACTACATTTTTAGTACTTGTACCCTTGTTTGGTCTATCAAATTGTGACTTATCTATTGAACAGTTTGTTGTGTCTTCATTAAAGTAAATAAAAGCTTGATAAATGATATCATTGCTTCTAATCACTACGTTACTGAATAGAATAAGGACTCGGAATTTTATTCAAACTGTTTGATCACGCGCGCTCCGTTAGACCGATTCAAAGTACTGTAAATTTAACGAGCCAGAATAATTCCGATCGTAAAGCCAAGTCGTGCTCTAAGTACCCACAGCCATAATAATGTCTATCACTTGCAAACTATCTCGGCTTAATTTTTTCCAAGTTTGGTTATAATAACATGTGTGGTGAACGAGGCCTGTGGCGGACAGCGGTCGAGTGAGGTAGACGGAGGCCGGCCCAATAACGCATTGATTTTATTTATGTATGGTAAGACGCTCTCCGAGGTATTTTGATAGAAGAAGAAATATTCACAGTACTACTTAGTATGGATATCGGTACTATTTAACTCGAGCCTGGCCGTTTGTGTCTGAGGAGATGTTAGAGCCCACATCAAGTGATATTCTGTCAGCGACAAGGATCGTTAAAAAGTCTAGAATGTGTGGGATTGCCATGTGCTATGTAAAAATCTCATTCATATTTCAGACTAGTGATTTATTATTTTCGTTGAAAAGTTTAATTTTATTTAGAACCGCCATTGATACTGAAGTGTAAGTATGCCTTATACTTACTAGCTTCTGCCAGCGGCTTTGCTCGCGTGAAAATAGGTCCTTCTCCATACAAACTTTGTTGCCTCTTTTAATTTTTCAAAATTGTCTCATTCTTTAGTGTCCGCTTGTGTCATAATAAGAAATTTTGTGAAAAATTTTACATTCTTAGTCTCAGTAATTTCGGCTGTGCTTTGATACGTCAGTCAGTTTCTGCTTTTTTAATTATATAAATAAAGATTTATAAATAAGTTCGTTTCATACTAATGTCTTTAACCATTTTTATTTTTTTGCGCCCACATCCCATTGAATGACGGCACAGTGGATGCTGTAGGCAGCTCGGAGTAGCTACGGCAGGGATACTCGTAACATCAAGTGTGCTTGATGGGGCTTCACTTCAAATATAAATAATAATTTATTTTGAATGCGTACGTTGCTGCCTTCTCTCAATAAAATATTCAACTTTATTCATAACTTTTCAGGCCTATTTCTGAACATACTCCCTAAATAAATTGTGTAGAGAGACGCGGAATACGACCTCGCATTTTCCAGCGGTACGTTTATCAAATTGTATTCCGCCAACGTAAAGACAGTAAGTAATATAATTCAGCGTACATCTTTTATTACGGTAACTACACACCTACGCGCTACGTCTGTCTCGCGAGCCGCGAATGAACCGCCTTCCCTTCGCATGCCCCTGGGATCGGCAGCCCTGTCAGTTGAGGTTTTACTTGCTATCATTCGTTTAAGAAGATATTTAGGAAGTTGTTTAGTAATACATTATCTTTTTGTTTCTTTAAGTAACCCACATAAAATATTCAGTTTTAGGCGATCTGACGTCTGTATTTAAGTATTTTAGAAAATAAAAAATAAAAGCGCTCATTTTTCAATGGACGCAGAAAAAAAATGTAATATAATTTGAGCCAGTTTTTTGCTCACCTTTTCACGTAAAAATCCTCCTGTGTTTCATTACACAACACGAGGCAGTTTAAACACCTGAGTTTCTATTCATAGTACTTAATCCCTTTTAACATTTCCAAATAAATAGGCTCTCCACTAAAAGTTTGTCCTCCCCGCCGCAGCCATTAGCCCTCCTCTTTATATGTAAATGTTTAACTAGGTTGATCGAAGACTCATTAGGGAGCCACCTCTGATATAATATTCACTGTCTATCGAGAGTTTGGTAATCATTATATATATAAGAAATGGGGTTGAACAGGGTCACTTATTTATTTTTGTGGATGTGTGTGACCCATTATAATAGCAGCCTGTGACTATGTCACTGCAAGTCAGGCCTCTTCTCAAGCATAGCAGGTACAGGCATCTACCGACTTACGGCAAAGCGGAGATTTCAAACATTTCGTCCACCAGCACGGGTCCACCAGCTGCGCTCTTTACCACGTGGCGTCGTCAGGCACGTTATGGAGGGGGTCATCCTTATCGACATTTCCATCAAGACCTTTACTGCGCTGGTCAAAACAAAACCTGTGTGGTCAACTTTACGCGACAAAGCAGCTGGTACGGGATAATAATAGAAATTTAAATAAACCACTGGCAGCTAAGAGATGACCAGTCTTAACTCGGAGCCCGTTCACGAACATGACGCTTGCATCAGCCCCTGTCAGCTGAATCATTTTGAAGGGAACTGAAACTGTGAAGCAATAATGCTGGCGAAGAAAATAACCGCAACCGTCGGAACGGACATCCCCAACAGGCCGCAACAGGAGATGTCCTGAGCGTCGAGTGCCATAGAGCAAACCTCGGCCACCGTAGCCGCAGGCTTGCGGAGGACAAAAAATATATTATTTTACTTATTTAATGTTTGAATCCCCAACCGGTCCTATGAGACCGCGCTGTTATTGTTTTACTATTGTGTCTCGTTTCGCGGGTATGCGATAGATTAAGTATTATTTATTTATTAAATGCTTTATGCACATATAAGTACGGAGGCGGACTTAATGCCTTAGGCATTTTCTACCAGTCAACATTTAGGTAATGCAGAGAAAAATAGTGGTAGGTGCGACAAAAAGCGGATACAAGAATAGATATACTATATTCTGTTCAATAATTCCGGAGACTAAAATGACATTTCAACACCAAAGAACTGGCGTCATTCCTATAGAAATTTTGACATTACTTATGTCAATTTAGTCTCCGGGTTTATTGAACAGAATATAAAATAACACAGGCACAATCCAACCGTTTAGCTTAACACAATAACAAGTTATTATTTGTACAACACCGGATTACCATGAACTACCCAAATAACTGCGTGGGTGCAGGACTTCAAGCTGAGACGTTACACGAGCATTTATAATTCGAATCTTGACTACATCAATTATTATTCTTGGTAAAATGTCTGCGACAGCGCTGGCTGGTGGCTGTCGTCACAGAGCCGTATGTCGGTCCCCTGTGTGGAGTGTCAAATTTTTGCTGAGTAAAACCTAGTGTTCTTCCAGTAGCCCTTTGCGAGGGCCACGGTGTACCTATATGCTGGGAACGTCTGAACTCACAAGTGTGAGTCCAGAAGTTGTGATAGATAGGACTTCTACTCTTCAGCAATATAAGCGCCGCCTCTTGTGGGGACTTCAACAGGAAAAACAAAATGTTTCATAATTCATCAAATAAGTCGTAACATACACTTGACTCCAAAGGTCTTTTATTTGTTGTGACAGAACCCAGAATGTGGTTTTAACGTTTTATCTGTGGGGTCGCAGCCACTTGTCCGGTTGTCCGGTCGTCCGGCGCGTCCCGGCCCGGACGAGTGGCGGCCGGCGGCGATAAAACACACCGGTCATCGTGAACCGGACATTTCATTTCGGTGAAAAGTTAAATTGCTAAGCCTTCGGATGTAAACAGAATGGTAACCGCGCTATTATACAAATGTTACGGAACGTTAACTAAAAGGAACCGCTCCTGACAGTCATGATGTGTATCTCATAGGACGGCGGCGGAGTGTTGTTTAGAAGTTTTATTCACTACGTAAAGCCATTTCACACGAATTGATTTTTTTATAAATATTTTAATATGCCAAAAAATTACACAACACAACAGAAATGACAATTTAAATTAACAGTTCCCTTACAATTAGTATTCTCGTATATTTGTCTCAACCGATCATTAACGAATATTCCTCCTCCTCCTCCTCCACCTTGAGTCATGTTCCTCATTACTGGTCATGAAAATCACGCTAGATTAGCTTCTTACCTAGTACTACCAGATAGGTTATTTGACTGTTTCATGCTTCGCTCAGGTAGCAAAGTCAAAGTGTCGTAGGTGCTCGATAGGTTTGTCACACGACGATAACAGCGGCCTAACCGTACGACGTGCTCTCCTTCATTCCGAATAATCCTCGCCGGGTTAGTGCGCTGCTATTCCGACAGAGCTGGCTTTGCAGACACCGACCCACTTGCCTACTGACATACCTGTAGGCTTTCCTATCTATATCGAAGTGCCTTCCAACAGACCATCTCTTTTATGATTTAAAACTAACCACAATCGATTGAACAGAAAATCATACATGATTAAAAAAAATACCTTTTGTTGCAATAACAAACTCTCGTTAATACAAGATAAAGTTTATATTGCACAGTTTTAATAGGGTTATTTAATTCATGAATCCCCGACCGGTCTCATAGGACCGCGCTGTTGTCTTACTATTCCTACTATACTTTATATTGTGTCTCGTTTCGTGGGTATTGATAGGTTAAAACAAAAGATCTCGTAACGATGAACTTAAAATACACTGACTAAATTCAATACTTGTGTTGTTAGCGATGATTTGAAATTATATTGTATACTCTAGTCATGACGTCATCATCACATATTGCTTTCACCAAAACAGACAATGTTTTATGTACGTATTCCATGTGATGGGTCTCTAACACATGAACGTGATGAATACATGGCAGGGGAGTTTATAATGTAGTCGGTTATGAGTTCTGGCGCGAGGCAAATGTAAACAAATTATTGTTTGGCCAACTATATATTATTTGTGTTAGACTTGTGTACGTTATGTAACACATACATGGCGAATTTGCATAGAACCCTAGTTAGAATCATTAAGGAAATCTCACGAGGAATCGAGAACTGGAGCAAGGACAACGTTTCGTCACGTAAATGTAGTATTTTATTAATATAGCAGGGATTTAGCACAAATAGTGCGATAGCAATGGGGCGCATCACCAAGCGTAAAAGTTTTGCTTAGATGTAGTCTATGAGATTCAGTTGATACAGAAAATATACATGTCATAATATTATGAGTAGGCAACACGATATTATTCTTTCGTTTTCGCGCGTAACAGGATAGAAGAGTATACATATGTAATGACATTGTAGATCCTATCTTAACTTGTCGTCAAGTAGCAGATACGAGTCTATCAAAAATAAAATACCGATGAATCTTAAAGAAAACACTTCAATCTGATTCTTATTTAGGTGTCAAAGCTCATAGCACGGAATGAAATGATGTCGTTACTAAATAAATGGGTAGTGTTAGAGCGTCCGGCACCGCTCGCCACCGCGTGGTACCGTCCAACCGTTCATCACGTAAAGTCTGTTTATGAGCGTGTTCTATTAAATTGGACGCGATAACACTTAATACTGTGATGTGTTGGCTGTTGCCTGTCGTCAAACTTATGTGCTGTAATGCTATTTAATGTAGTTTCAACTTTGGTGGTATGATAGCTAAATAACAGACTGTATTCATTCAATATTCCAGGAAACACAGTAGAGGAGGTAGGCCAAATAGACAAAATGTTAAACTGAAATCGTAGCTAGAACAAAAATTATACCAAACATGAAAGACCAAGTTATGAGAAGTAAATCATTATGTCTAAGCCTCTAAGTAAGATGTTATCAGGTTTGGGAGTATATACTATAATGAATACTTTGAATGTTTATGTAGTGATAGTGACCAAGGATCTAAGTAAATTGCGTGTGATTGTGAGAGTTCGCTATCTTAGAACTCTTGAAAGATCTGAAATCCTACAGATGAAATCTATGAATTGGTTCTTTGAAATATGAAAGCTTTGAGTTGTTCACTTTAGAAGGCAAATATTGTACTTCCTAGAACTCTTTAACCATTTAAATCCTCACAAACAATAAATACGCCGGCTCCATTCCCTCTATACGCCACGTCCCACTTCCAACTGAACTAAATGTATCACGCGACATATCTGCACACTATCGTGCGTGCGCGATCACTCCGAGCGCGAATCTTTTTATGGTCAGTTACGCAATGTTCGCACTCCAATGCGCGCCGCTGTCGCGTCCGGCCGGCTCCGTTCGACCGCGCACTTCATTGTATTACGCGCACGAGCTATTGTACTCACAGGGAAATTACTTACAGCCTGGATTTTTATTAGTTACGTGACATTCCTAGTTTACTTTTTATTGGTCTAGATTAGGTTATCGTGCCAGTGAACTATATTTTAAACCTGTACTTTATTCAGTCTAAAATGCCATTTATTTGAAGTTTTGAAGTCCAAGCCGAGGTTTTAAAGACTAAAACACCCATATTATTTTAATAGAAAAATTTACTATACAACCCTCTAACTATGACAGACTGCTCGTAAACTCGCCCCCTCTATTAAGTCATCACTACCACTGCAACAGTTGGCCTATCCAATAAGTTATGTGACTGAAACAGGTAACTTACTTTAAAATTGTTTTCTGTGACTGTGTTATCTGGATTGATTTGTTAATTTTAAGAGACCTTTTGAACAGCTTGCTTTAAATCTGGCCCTATTTAATTGTTTTAATTTATTTATTTTAACTTTTATTTAATTGCAGATTTAACTTTGTTTTATGTATGGTTTTGTACTTATAACTTAATTTCAGTTACTTTTTTCATTTATTAAGAAAATTATGATCTGACTACAACTTTAAACTAGTTGTGGTCGGTATTCCTGGGTATTCCCTTCCGTGAGAAGAAACACCGAAACAAAACAAATTGTTGATGTACTTACCTTTTTATTATAAAAATAAAATAACATTACCTACAAGAAAACCTGCCTCATCAATATAATATACACGTGGAGGACGAGCCATCAATCTCACAGAAAAGAGCTTCTAAATAATTTTCAATTTCTTACAAAAACGGCTCTTTGTCACACACTTACTCATATCCCTTACGAAAACACTTCGTGAGATATTATTCTTAGTCTCGTGACTCGGGAGCTCGAAAGCTCGTGCGAGTAAATTCTTACTACTCATCTATTCATTTTTCTTCAAAGAATTTATTTTTGAATAAACTGTCTTCTCGTCGTAAAAGCTTGGAGCCTGATGTTTTTCTACTATTTACGACACTTGAGGCTTAACAATAGGTCTCCGAAAAGTTACATAGGCACATGTTTTTATTATAATATAAATAAAACTACGTGTCGTTTTAAGGTAAAAATAAGGGAAAACTAAAAAGGGAATACTAGTTTACAATACATAAAATTCAGTCACTAAAAATAAATTTATCTTCACGAACAAGTTACTATGATCCGGAATACAAAAGACTTGTTAATATTCGTGTCCCCTGCACACGGCGACTGTAGAAAAAGTATTTCGAAAAAACCTCTATTCATTACATTTTTTCGAGCAGGTCGTAAAAAAGACATAAATTAAAAGCCCATATTCCCGCCACAAAGCTGAAGCGGGCTTCCTCAACATATTTTGTCTAAAGCGTCGCTTCGTGTGTCATTCGTAAAACGTGTAATTGTAAGCCTCAAAGCCTGTCCGTCGCTCAGCTCGCTCTGCTCGCTCCGCTCCCCGCGAGGCTTTGTCTCCACTTTTTTCGCTCGCGTGAATGTCAGCAGTGTTTTGCTCGTGTTGTGGTGTCGCGGCGGTCGCCTGCGTTTTTTAATAGCCATTAGTGCTGTGAGCCGACGGCCGCTAATCCTAGTGTGGTTCAATGAATGTGCTTTTTTAAATAAATGTTGGTTTTTACTGGTACCTGCTGGTTTTAGGGGCTTGGCAAATAAAACGTGTTTTCATGAATCTATTTGTTTATTTTTTGTTTTAGCTTTAGGCTCACAAATTCCTAAAACAAGATACATATAACAAAACTACACTAGCATCCGTCGATTTTGACTAGCTTTGCTTTATAAAGACTGTTTTCAACATTATGTCTTAGCTAGTCTATATCCTCACCAACAGACTAAAATCTCTAAAATCTTTTTATTAAAATCACCAATCCAAAGCTATAAAAAGTCACAATAAACGTCCTCAACGTTGCCAAAATGTCCAAGGTAGATATTACAAATTCAGTTGGGCAGTGGGCAGGCATTGGGCAGGCCGGGGGCTGCGACCTGCCGTGTAAAACACGGCGCACTTGCACCCTCGTCACGCTCGCGCCTCAGTTGAGCGGCTTTTTTATTATTTCCCTAAGACTGGAGCGGCCCACTGCGCACCATGAATGATTTATGTGACGGCAGCCAACTAACTTGGAATGCAGGTATGCTTGAAATGACCAGAGATATCGGGGCTTGTGTATTGTAGGTACAGCTATTTTTTTTTTTACTTTTTCCGTTCTGGGCAGAGTGGGAGGCCGTATTAGACTTTTACTGGCTAAAATCCACTCCTGTTCCTTCTTTGCTTTTGTTTCTGGGCCCCGGGGTTGACTTTCACAACATAATCTATGGCCCCAGTAGACTTAAACCCTGCTGGACCCCTAAGATTAGCTGAATTAGACAAACTGATTTAAGTTAAACTGGTCAAATCAACACAACTATCTCTGAGTCAGATTGGCGATAAGGATAAACTAAACATAACACATCACTTCTGTATTTCCCGGAGAAGTAGGTTGTACTATACAAAGAGATGTAAATATGTATATTGCCCTAAGGGCACAGACCCAGACTCCGAGATGCTACTTACGAAAAACTCATAGCCTTTGCCCGACTCTAGGATCAAACATAAGACTTAATTCTCAGTCGTTGAATAGGCAGTCAGTACATAACTTAGTATAGTAATAATTCTAAAGGTAATTGTTGCAAACTGGGCATGACCGGCAATCAAGACTGACGTCAGCTTTATACTTAGTGTATACATAGCCTCACTATTTTAGTTAATCACTTCAGCGCACAATCCAAGAGAATCATATACAATTACATAAGTGTGATTAATATAGGTAGTATTTTTTTCGTTTTATTACCTTAAGTGTGCACAAGCACATGTATCACAACCACACTGTATCAGAGCGACAAAAAGTGGTTACGTGTGAATGGTGTTGCTGTGTTGCTGCAGTTTTGCAGACTGATTCTGGATGTCGTTGGTGGTTGCATTGTGGTTGCGTTGCGGTTGCGATGTGGGCACGATGTGGTTGCGATGTGGTTGCGATGTGGAAGCGGTGTAGTTGATATCAACCACATGGTTGCTTTCGACGACAAAATGTAGTCAATGAGTATAAAACTATTTATTTGTAACTGACTACAAAATGAGCGCAAACAGAGATACATTTTGATAACATAATGAGTGAAATGTAAATGTAGAGCGTGTATTAACTACGTTAGTAAAATAAAATAAGCGTAGAACACACTTGCGACTCATAATCTCGATACTCGGTGACGCATGCGAGTGTGCGAGTACGTACTTAAGACGACGCAGCTCTAATTAACGTACTTATTACAACATTACCGTCTGGAGACGATTATTACGTAGCTACTCTTACACGACTGTGTGGGACGGAATCATTAAATTATTATCTTCTACTTTGGGTAAGTAGGTATGTTCTATATTCTTTATATTAAAGCACATTTTCATCGACCTATTACTAAGTTTAGAAACTGATCTGATTTGTTTTTGGCAAGTTTGAAACCTAAAAATAAATACGAACGAACGTAGAAATAGGCGGTATTACTAAAAATAAACTTGCGAAGGTGTAGCAAATAAATTAAAGGTAGGCACGTAGAACAAGTTTGGTCTTTATCGAAATAAACCGAACCCACAGCCTTCATGGACCAAAATAAATCTCAACCTATGATCGATTACATGATATAAATACATTTATTGAAGCTCTATTAATGTTAGTCTAAACAATGATTCTCCTTCGGTCGCACTATTGATACGAGCACTCAAGCCATCCGATACGGCATCGAACGCACTTAGTGGCGCAACCCAAGCTGCTGGAAATGGCAGCCGGTTGCGTGAACCCCGTATAATGTACTCGTACGTAGTGAAGAGGTAAGGTTACACGGAGAGTGTTGGGTTCATTGTTCGCAGGCTCATCACATAGTTACAGTCTCTTCTAGTGTTTGCACTTCTGGGAACAAATCTGCTGAGAATCGTGTCCCTATAAAAAATATAGTTTTTCATATCAAATGAATAAACACGTCGAAACCTACGTCAGACATTTCATGCCTCCTTTTCATTAAATCGCAGAGTTCTCTTTGAGATTCAGTAAACTTGATAAATAGAGGAATTGGTGTACGTATCTTTTATATATAAATCGTGTATTATATGATAACTTAATGTTTGAATCCCCGACCGGTCCTATGAGACCGCGCTGTTATTGTTTTACTATTGTGTCTCATTTCGCGGGTATGTGATAGATTAATTTAATTAAATAAAAAAAGTACTCATATAATTTTGGCTTGAAACACTAGTAATAATATATAGTTTATTAGACGACCAAAAGAGAGATAGAATCAGAAATTATAGAAAACCTTGTAGAAATGGCAATAATAGCAAAAATCACTTTATCTTGCGGTCGGGCGTATCTCACAAAGAAATAAACGATCTGTCAGCTGTGCTTTTTAATTTTCCTTTGACGCTAACACAAGCATGAAACCGCCCGACAGATTTGTAATCCATCTCTATAAAGATGTCAGCTATTCAGCACAGCCTCCGAGTTGAGATGAACCTCATATGTTGCGCCACTTCAATATACTTGCTTTCATGTCGGACAAGCTTAAGGCCGCGTTCTCACTATGTCGTAACAATTAATTTGTTGTTGAATGACCATCGTCCCTAGTTGTTGCCATTAAACCACTGTTTGTTTTGACCACGATAACGACGACATATAATTTACTGCAACGGTTTAGTTGTGACAATTTTCTATCGACTGTCGTGCTAGCGTCACCACAAAAAGCCGTAGACGACAGTAAATCGTGACGTTCTATATGTTAATACCTCTATTTAAATATATAAGACACTTATAACTACATGACTTTCTGTCGTCAGGACAAAGTGGGAACGCGGCCTAACAGTTTTGAAATCAGAAAGCGGTGTATGTGTATTAAATGTTAACTTTGTCTAAGGATTATGCACACTTTCTATGAAACGTCCTTGCGATGGAACTTGGAAGATTTTAATTTTATAAAAACCGAGATGTCGTCAATCATTACTTTGTTAACCGTGACAGAGGGAAGAGATTGCTCTTTAAAATTAAAAAAAATCTAAGAAGTACAAACTTGATGAGATAATAACGTGCATATTATTAATCAATTTAGGTGCTTTACAAAGCACGGCGCGGCGTGTCAGTAATATCGTAAAAAAATATAGAAAAATACATATAGTGAAATATTTCATACAACAGTACATAAATATTGAAATCATTTACTAAGTACTGTGTTTCAGATTCACATACCTCATGTCGTAACCATAATTATTAATCAGTCTATTCAACTCATTGATTATATTCACACAATCTAATACTCCGTGTTCTCCCACATCATTTGAGATGCCCTTAATCTTTGCAGTAATTCATCCCCGCATATTGCAGGCCATTCCGCGCGAATATGCTCCTTATCCTCGAAGCTATTATATTTGATGTGTTCCAATAAAACGATGGCGCGCTACTTGACCAGCCATCTTTGTCGATCGAATATAAAATTGATGGCTCATTGCGATCCATCTTTCTCTTTTACGGTTGTTTTACTTCAAGAAATACATTTTTATGTCAATCGCATGGGAAAGTAGCCACCTGGGAATGGAATAGTTTTATTGTTTTGTATTGGAAGGCTTAATTGGAAACAATATTTTTAGTTCGGGCGCACTATATTTTTATAGCAAAAGCTGTAAAAGTATGATAAATCGTCGTCGAAATACAATATATCGGTGTACTTAAAATTCAGATATGGGTCAAGTTTTAAGATACCTACTTTTTAGAAACATCGTGGCACAAATGCAAGTGAATTTAATTCTGCAATGTGCACTAAGCTTAAGGTTCACATTAACACCTCCTGCTTATGTTTATCAAACCCATTTCGAGCACATTAAGCCACAAGATGTAGTTGCCTTAATGAGGGGCGCATTATCGCTAAGTGTGCTACGGCGTAGAGGCTACGGCGTAGCCCGTAGTACACGTAGCGCTGTGCTACGAGACCGCAGACCGGGGCGATCACGAGCCTACCTACGCCACAGGCTGAAGTTATTAGGTTTCACCTCAGGCTTCGTCACACAGGATTGACTTTTGATTTCTTGGTAGTTTTCCAGAAGATCTAAATTCTCATGACTATTAAACTGAGGTGAGCTTTGAAACATGAGAATCTGCTGTCTTAATATTTCGTCGAATTAAAATTATTTTATCTGCACATAAAACATTCACATACATTTTAACAAATATTTTTGAAATTTTAAGAAAAACAGCACAACCCGGTTATTGGTATTTAATATTTGCATAGTATTTCGCGCTTTGGACTGTTCATCGTTAAAATATGGGTACTGTTTAATCTTAACACCCTAAATAACAATATTATGATATTACAAAAACAAATAAATAAGTTTTAGCTACAAACTAAAGGGACTGAGGCCAGGTAGAGCGGCCAGTATAAAATATGCATGACATAGTTTTATATTATGGCAAGCTACAGCATAAAACTGCGATTTCCTCGTCTACATCAAAGTAACATACAGGCTTTTGGCGAAGGACGGCAGCAATTCGCCGTGTATGCCTCTATTATGTAAATGAGAGGCTGCCCTCACTATCGTTATATACAATCTGTATCATACACACAACCTACACCTGTGTGCACTGTACATGTGTAGTGTGTACGTATGTGTGTGTACCTACTCTAAGTGGGATTCCGAGAACTACATTTGGAATTCAATTTTGTTAGTTGTGAATTTGAATGTTTAAATTATAAGGAAGCTGTTTTGTGTGTGAATTTCTGAGAACACAAACATCACAGAAATTTCGGTTGAAGTTATCATATATCTGACACTTTATTGTTGTTTCACGTGAAAATTAGGAATAGGAATTCAAACAACATACAAAATGTTGTCGTTACGTGCCTTTTTTTTCCAGGACCTCTTAACATTTACAAGCACGACCCTGTACTAGTAAACCAATTATAAAATTCAGCATGTATTAACCGCCATTGTACTGTAACCACAGGTGGTGGACGTGTCACTCGGCTGCACTCTGACACCCTGCCGCGTCCGCAACCATATACCAGAGTAACCAGTAGTTATGCATGTGGCGGCGCGCGTGCTGTAAATAAACCTGCGTCACGTCCGCTCATTTAGTGGCAACACCACTTGTCCGGATCAGTCTGTTGGCAACACAGACTTGCTTATTAAATGAGTTGCAAGCATTTTCAGTAACTAAACATAATATTATACGTATCGTACGCTCGCCCTAGTGACGCTCCGTGCAGATCACATTTAAGATCCCTCCTGAAATCCCCTCCTCATAAATCGAGCTACTACTCCTACTCCTTTTCTGTCCATGCAGTGAGGTTGTGGAACTCTCTTCCGCATAGCATTCGTGACTTAAAAACTATCTCTCTGTTTAAGAACAAAGTAAAAGAGCACTATCTCTCCTCTGTAGTATGATAACTGTAGGTATACGTCTATATATTATATATTTATTTTTAGTATAACGTATATATATTATATATTTATTATTAGTATAATTTTAAGGTATATGTATATATGTATCTATTACATTGATTTTAAGTTTCCATAAACCTTCCTTTTCTTTTTTATTACACACTATTGTCTACATCTCATATATGTACTTAATTTCTCTTTCGCAGGGCTGCTGGCAGAGATTTCTTTTTGAAATAAGCAGTGCCTATGTACTAATTTTTTCTTAAATTATTGTTTCCCTGTGTATATTTTGTGTGTACATGAACTTTAAAATAAATAAATAAAATAAATAAATAAATTATTCCATTAAAATAACTTTAATGTTTCGACATACTGTAAGTTAACTAACTCTTTGATTTACGATTTGGTTTGCGCGAATTTTTTGATAAAAAAATTAATACCCTTTAAACCATAATGTAAAGGTAGTTTCAAAAATCTAATACTGGCAGTCTTTTCATTTTGGTCACTGAGTGATTCGAATAGCCAGTTTTGATAAACAAATAATGACCACATTTATTATTTACTTGGGTTACTTTTCGTGCCAACTTTTAAGTATAACGGTAGACGCAATTGGATTCTAATACTTAGAAACTATTTTTTTTGATATTCACAATCTTAAAAAATTCATTTTCAAAAACCTCTTCTTAGTGTTCGCCTATGTCACAAAAGGAAGCCTTGTGCAAAATCCCCTTAGTTTTGGTTGTGCGTTGATATTTAGTTTCTCCTTAGGTGTTGTGTAAGCAGTTGTTGATTGATCAAAATATATAAACATAGAAAGTTGAGGATATGAAAAAGTAAAATAGGTACATTTATCGATACAAAGAGTAACAAGAAGAACCAGATGTTACCGAAAATAGAAATGAAATAAACTTAGAATAATTCGACGAAACAGAATAAAAAAAACGAACTAAATCCGTTTCATCTAATCATACGTGGGAGGTTTATGTAGATAACAAAAATAGCCTACTATTACAAAAAAATCCTTTGAATTCTACCTGCGAAGTACACAATCTTTACCGTTACACTCTTTACTTTGTAAAGCAATAGGCTATGACGTCAACGATAGGCTGTAAGAGGGGTAATAATAACACGGTCACCGTGGAGCTATTCCCGTGTCCGGCTGTAACGACCGGCCCCATCCAGCTAAAAATAAACAGACCAAACGGGGCTCCGCACAAATAGCCTACAATCTGGTCAAAGTTTTTTCAAAGTTACAATTTAACCAGTTTCAAAGTGGAAATCACGAAGGCTTTGCGATTGTTTGTGCCTAGCAACGTTTTCTACTTAAAAAGTAGCTTTTGATTTTCTTTTAGATGATACAAAAATAGAAAAGGAATCGTATAAATTCAAATTAGATTGTGGTGAGTAAAGGGATAAGCTCGGTATTCAGACTTATTTATTTATTTATTTAATATTTCATGCACATAAAGGTACAGAGGAGGAATTAGTATCATAGGTATTTTTCTATCACTCAGACTTTAACCAAAGGTCACAACGCTCACAGAACAGATGGTCGATGTGGACGAAAGGTTCAATCATCAAGAGTGGGGACCTCGTACCGCCAGACGCAGCGTTAGAAGGCCTCCTACAGGGTGGACTGATGACCTGGTGAGGGTTGTGGGAATCCGATGGATGCGAGACGCACAGAACCGATCGTTGTGGTGACTTTTGGGGTAGGTTCATGTACAGCGGTGGACGTCTTTCGGCTGAATTGATGACGATAATGAGACGTCCCAGATGACAAAAAATATTTTGTACTTCTAACAACCGTCATCGCGAATGATAAAATGTCGCTGTGGTATACCTACAGCCTTTTATCTACGACATTTAGGTAAACCGATAAAATTAAAGAAATATTTGCGGTAATCCGCTGGGAAAAAAACATGAAACACTTACTTAACCTTATAAACTATGTATGTTATAAACTATGTATGTTACCTGCAAATGTCATGCCCTTGGGTTGTCCTCCCCGGCTCACGACCTCTTCAGCGCCATACAACACATCTGCTACTTTATTATTTGTTCATTTTTCAGCGAAATAATGTCTGTTCCCCGTATCCTCTGCAACAGGTAAATATTCTCTTAAGTGAAACCCTTTTCCCTTTGTCAGGTAAAACCATAGAACACTCGGACAATATCGGTACATTATGTAACTAAGTACCTACTTAGAAAAGGGTTTCAATTCACTTTGAAAAGCTTTACCTCGTTTGTTTTCAAGTTTTAATACAATGTAAATATGGTAGGCATAAGTATGTTATTTGTTGGTAAAGTATGTTGAAAAATTCTAGGAAAATTTTAAAAGTAACTCTAAAACTTTTCAAATATTTGAATTTTTAAGCGAAGCAATAAAACAAGATATTCATAAAAGTTTTGATCCATCACCTTCAATTGTGTTATTATGTTTGATCCTTGTGACGTCTTGAAATAAGCATTTCAGCATACGTGAAAAGATATCGTGCATAAAACTAGAACTCCACTTCTTTGTAATCTGTAGTAGTTCATGTGAACTAAATAGTTGGCATCGTTATAAGTTACCGAGTTAGGTGCAGTGTATGTGTGTGTGGTAATTAGTACTTTTGCTGCGGCTTGGCTAATGCGGCTCAAGTTTGTGTTGTGCCGGTCTTAAGTCATTCGTATGCTAATGCGGTTGTGTTGTGTGCGCCAGTTAATTAGCGCTATTAATGTATAATGCAACTACGTTAGTTCCAGGAAACAATATACTTAGCTACTAGAAAATATACTCTGAGATAATGTCCTACTTTGTAATGGTTGGCTATCAATGTGACTATTATTAATATACTCGTACTAGCTTCTGCCAGCGGCTTTGCCTGCGTGCAAGTAGGTTTATCCACACGAACCTTATATCTCCGTTTCGTCCCTTTAGGATGTGAATTTTGGAAAATGTGCTCTTAGTGCTTGCTACGTCATAAAAAGAAGCCTTCTTTAAAACTTCACGCTTCTAGTCCCAGTTGTTCGGCTTTGTGTTGATATGTCATACTGTCAGTTTTTCCTTTATATAAATAGAATACTAGTGAGTATTTGAGTTTAAAACCATGGATATAAGATATCTTACAAAAGGATTTCATCAAAATAAACAAAACAGTAATGATTTCTCCACCTGGATTATGAACGCAAAACGTGTAATCTGAATCTGAGGAAGCTTTATTCCATAATTACAGCAACACTTATTACCAAATATTGTCGGCGTGTAAACTTATATCGAGAACATCTAGAATTAACCGGTAATCTACTAATTAATTAAGTAATCAAACTGCCTATAATTACGTTAACAGCCTTTATCATCTAAATTAATTATGATAATTAAAGTGTTTGAAGGATATCAATATTCAATTAACGACAACCGAACGATAAATAATAATTAAGTCCACAGTTAATTGCAATTAGGACAGTTAATATTTAGATGCATCTTCTCCTTCGTATACATCATACAATACGTCCTACATTTTAACCGATTTTTTTTGGAATATGAAATGGTAAAACCTTTCACTGCATTTCTTTGGCTTTTTCGGACAATACCTAAATAACTAACTGTACCTACTTTTGAGATTTTTAATGAGAGTGTGAAGGTAAGCGATAGCTTACCGCCGTAGCTTACCGTCAGTGAAATAATATTCGTAATGCGATAAGTAAGTACCTACTTGTAATGATTACACTTTACAAGAAAATATTTACCTTTATAATTGTATGTTTAGTAAGCAATTTATTAAAAATAGATTAGTTCTTTCAAAAACATAAAATAATTAAAAAACTTATTAATTTATTAACATAATTCAAAAACATAACCTAACTGATAACTTAATAATAAAGGTTAATTTCCATTACCATTCAGATCTGGTAATAAAATTGCAGTTCCTAAATACTGAAAAAGTGCATAAAATGAGTTGATTTCTCACAGAAACCTGGAAGAGTATGAAAAAAGAAGTGTCGAAAACATTTTAATCAAGTGCTGAAGACGTTGTGGCCAGGGCTGCATTATTATTGCAGAAAACATTAAATACAGAAGGTTAATTTGTTTTAATAATTTGCAGAAGCGTATGAGCTGAATGAGGAGAGTGATTGCATTTAGCGGAAATAAGAATGTTGAAATTGATGTATGTGAATGGTGTATTTTATACTGTAAGTATAAAGTGAGAAATGAGTATATTAGAGGAAGTATGAAAGTGGAGCTTGTGACTGAAAAGTTGGATGGAAATCGTTTGTCTTCGTATGGTCATGTGAAGAGGAGGGATGGAATGCATGTTACTAAATAGATAAAGACATGTTGTTCCGACCCCAAGTAATATTTTGACAAGAACAGAAAGAAGAAGCATCGTATGAATGAGAAATGAAATACACATTATATGCTCATATTAGAAGCTGCATGTTTATACTGTTCCGTATGGTGTCTGGAACCGAAGAATTTACACCATCCCATCTCTTCCCGTGGGTGTCGTAAGAGGCGACTAAGGGACACACCAGAAAATGGGCAGCAGCATTTTCTGTGCATTTCAACATCTACACTGCGATCGCCAACCCGCATGCCAAGCGTGGCGATTATGGCAAAAACCCCCCAACAATGCAGACACGCAAAACAAAACGGCCCCTAGTACCCGGCAGCCCGTCTAACCTTGACTACGGTAGCGGTCAAGGCTACGGCGAGGCAAGGGGTGCGAAGAATCTCCGGAGGAGGCTAGGCTACCCCTTACAACGACTCGACCTGGCAACATACAACACGCGTACACTGCGGACCGACGAGAAGATCACCGAACTTGAGGAAGAGTTGAGCGGGGTACGATGGAGTATTGTGGGATTATCCGAAGTCCGAAGACAGGGGGAGGACACGATAATTCTCAAATCCGGTAACCTGCTCTATTTCCGGGAGGGCGACCAGCAGTCCCAGGGTGGTGTCGGGTTTTTCGTCCACAGGTCCCTTGTGAACAATGTGGTGAGGATCGAGAGTGTGTCGACCAGGGTGGCTTACCTTATACTCAGAATATCGGCAAGATATTCGCTGAAGGTCATACAGGTATATGCCCCAACCTCGACACACTCCGACGACGAAGTAGAGACCATGTATGAGGATATATCCAGAGCCATACATGGTTATAAGACTCACTTCACCGTGGTCATGGGGGACTTCAACGCTAAACTGGGCAAACGAGACGGTGATGAGCTGCGAGTGGGGCAATTTGGATTTGGACGGCGGAACCACCGGGGACACCTACTGGCTAGCTTTATGGAGAAGGAGGGCCTCTACATGATGAACTCTTTCTTCAAAAAGCGTGAGCATAGGAGGTGGACCTGGCAAAGCCCCGATGGTGCAACTAAAAATGAGATTGACTTCATCTTGTCGACGAAGAAGCAAATATTCAATGATGTCTCTGTGATCAATGCAGTGAAAACTGGTAGTGATCACCGCATGGTGAGAGGCACATTGAATATCAACATCAAGCTTGAAAGGTCTCGACTGGTGAAGTCTACGCTCCGTCCAGCACAAATCCAGCTCCAAAACCCCGAGAGCTTTCAGCTCGAACTCCACAATCGTTTCAAGTGCCTAGGTAGCTCCGTGGACGAATGTAACGATGGGTTCGTGGAAACTGTCCATACGGTCGGGTCTAAGTTTTTCAAGACCCACCGTACAAATAGGAACAAGAAGCTCTCGGATCCGACTCTCGAGCTCATGAAGAAGAGGCGTGAGATGATTCTGCAGTCTTCAGACGATTTGTGCAGATACCGTCAGCTCAATAGACAGATTTCGAAGTCCTTAAAACGCGATCTTCGCCACTTTAATTCCGAAAGGGTTAAGGACGCGATAGAGCGGAATAAGGGCTCCAAAGTTTTTGCGAGGGATCTGTCTATTGGGCAGAGCCAACTCACGAAACTGAAGACCGACGATGGCAGAGTCATATCCGCTAAATCGGAGCTCCTGGGAGAGATCGAGGCATTCTATGGACAGTTATACACGTCTATCTCTAAACCCACGACAAATCTAGCGAGTGATCCAAGAGCTAGATTGACCCGACACTATACCGAAGATATCCCGGACGTCAGCCTGTACGAGATTAGGGTGGCTCTGAAACAACTTAAACACAATAAGGCGCCGGGTGAGGACGGAATTACGGCCGAACTTCTGAAGGCGGGTGGAAAACCGGTCCTTAAGGCCCTTCAGAAGCTATTTAATTCCGTCATACTCGAGGGCAAAACGCCACAGGCATGGGGCAGAGGTGTGGTGGTACTCTTCTTTAAGAAGGGCGACAATGCCCTCCTTAAGAACTACAGGCCCATCTCACTTCTGAGCCATGTCTACAAGTTGTTTTCCAGAGTCATCACGAATCGTCTCGCACGCAGGTTCGACGACTTCCAGCCTCCTGAACAAGCCGGATTCCGAAAAAGCTTTAGCACCGTGGACCACATACATACGCTACGGCAGGTTATACAGAAGACTGAGGAGTATAACCTGCCTCTCTGCTTAGCGTTTGTGGATTACGAGAAAGCCTTCGATTCGATCGAGACTTGGGCTGTACTGCAGTCTCTCCAACGGTGCCAGATTGACTATCGGTACATCGAAGTGCTGAAATGTTTGTACAAAAACGCCACCATGTCAGTCCGACTCCAGGATCAGACCTCGAAACCTATCCTTTTACAGCGGGGTGTGAGACAGGGAGACGTTATCTCTCCGAAACTGTTCACGGCCGCATTGGAGGATGTCTTCAAGGTTCTGGAATGGAGAGGGCGAGGCATCAATATCAACGGCGAGTACATCACTCACCTTCGGTTTGCCGACGACATAGTAGTCATGGCTGAGACTACGGAGGAGCTCAGTACAATGCTCGGTGATCTCAGTAGGGCTTCCGAAAGAGTGGGACTCAAAATGAACATGGACAAAACCAAAGTCATGGTAAACATCCATGTAGCTCCCACTCCTATCAAGATCGGAGACTCTACACTCGAAGTTGTGGACGACTACGTCTACCTGGGACAGACGGTCCAGTTGGGTAGATCTAACTTCGAGAAAGAGATCAATCGTCGAATCCGACTCGGCTGGGCAGCGTTCAGGAAGCTGCACGGTATCTTCTCGTCCAACCTACCGCAGTGTCTCAAGACAAAAGTCTATGACCAGTGTGTGTTGCCAGTGATGACATATGGCTCGGAAACGTGGTCGCTCACAATGGGCCTCATCAGAAGGCTTAAAGTCACCCAAAGAGCAATGGAAAGGGCTATGCTCGGAGTTTCCTTGCGCGATCACATCAGGAATGAAGAGATCCACAAGAGAACTAAGGTTACCGACATAGCCCGAAGAACCGCCAAACTTAAGTGGCAGTGGGCAGGGCATATTGCTCGTAGAACAGATGGTCGATGGGGACGGAAGGTTCTAGAGTGGCGGCCACGTACCGGAAGACGCAGCGTCGGAAGGCCTCCCACAAGGTGGACCGACGACCTGGCGAGGGTCGCGGGAATCCGATGGATGCGAGACGCGCAGGACCGGTCGCTGTGGCGACGCTTGGGGGAGGCCTATGTCCAGCAGTGGACGTCTTTCGGCTGAGATGATGATGATGATGATGATGATGTTTATACTTTGCCATACTATGTATAACGCTAAGTCAAGCATTTATTCAACAGTTTTTCAACTGAAATGATGACAGTCATCATCATCTGCCTAGCCTTTTCCCAACTATATTGGGGTCGGCTTGATGACAGTGATAACAATAATTGGCACTGTTCTTCGAAGTTAATATAAAGTTGAAATTAAACAACGCGTATAGGAAGAAAGAAAAACCATTTATTTACGTAAAACAATCATAACATTAGACCTATAGGAAAATTACAAAATAGGACCCATTGGACCTGCGTCTATCGTTTGTGTCCATGGTTTTTTGGTGTGTAATGGTTAGGTATATTTCCATTACTCGTTTGAATTGGACCTTCTGAATTTGATAGTTGCATTAATATATCGGTTGGAAGGCGATGGGCGGAATAAGCCGATTGCTCACCGATCGCTGCGGCTGAGTGTAACTGTGCCGTCACCCCGCTGCCTTCGTGACATTGCCGCCACGAAACAGAGCTGTTGGGGAGTAAACACCAGCAAATTCTGGTAACGAGGTTTATAAGAAGACTAGCTTCTTGAAAGAGGCGTCACCCGGGTAAAAGAAGGTTTCTCCATACAAACTATATAGCGCTTACTGCAGATATTACTATAAAACCGGCTTTATTACCGTGTTACTAAATTCTTATACTTAAATTAAAACAAGAATAGAAGTAAAAGAAAGCATTAAAATAAAAATTCCACACACAATTTGTTGTTTGCGCATTTCATATAAAAACGAACAAAACTTGGAATATAAATTGCTTAATTTTTGCTAAGGACCACTTGCGAATGCTTAAAACATTCATGTTAATGCCAGACAACAAAACATTTAGACAATCATTCTAGATAAATTACTAGCATTATGCTAGTTTTTGTGAGCAATTTGGCTGCAATTAAGGAATTAGTAATCCATTGCGAATTCGTAAAATTGAGCAGTGAAGATAGAATTGATACAGCCATTATTTACCTCAGTTACATGAATTGTGGTCATGAATAGTTATCTGAACACAGCAAATAAATGAGTACCTAATGATCGTACGTTCTATTCTTTGTTCCGAACAGTACCTATAACTGCTTTAGTACCCCAGAAACAAGTAGGTAGTAATATTTTGCTCATACGTTATTACCCGCTCGTACATCTTCCCGGAGGACGGCAGATAGAACCCGCTCCTTAATCCCTCATATTAATCATACCCGCAAAAACAAGCGCTAAGAAATCCTCAAGATACGCTCCCAAAAGAGAGAAATATGAAGCTGATATTGTTACGCTTAAACTTGCAGGCGACGGAAGCGTCTAAGGAAAATTGCTTCAATTTTGCACTCGAAACTTTGGTAACATTTTGCCTTTAAAATGGACCGTTTACATACTGAAAATAGTGGTTGCCATTAAAAATCACGAGGAAATCCCGCTCGAATTCGTAGAGGGGATTGCGTCGCACAATAATAGTAAAATATTTCTCGCGCTCGACGGGGCTGTTGGTTCGACACGCGTAAGTGGGCCGCTCTATTCAACTTAAATGGCGGTTTAGAGAATCTTTGGAGTTGCGGAAATAGAGGTCGCTGGGGTCGCCGCCTGCCGCCTGCGACTGTGCCGCCCGATACACGCTGGCTTAGAAATGTTTAGCCGCCGAGTTCTAAAGCACTTCAGAATTGAATGGAATCAATGGCGGAGGAATATGCTTACAGTTGCTTTTCTATTTTGTTAGCAATTGCAATCGCTATATTTTTGTTTAGATTCCCTCGAACGAATCTCTGAAGTGCTTTGGATGCGTATAGGATGCGAAACCAAAATATCTTTTGACAAGACCGTATGTTACGTGATCACTAAAAATCATACAAAATCTTTGGAATACACCACAAGGCTTCATAGAGAAGAAATATATATATACTATTTTTTAAATTCATAACGGAATTTATTTCAGTTTTATTATATTACTAAGAATATTCCTATTTGTCGGGATCGTAGCGTTATTTAATTTAAGCTTGCGTACAACAGAACTACTGGCGGGCACAATCCCGGCTTCTCGGCGGGATATAATTCGGTCGCTAACTGGTCGCACAATGGTATAATAGTGGTTGATCCCTCTTTAGTTTTATTATAATACTTTTCTAAAACCATATTAATTTTAATAGCTAAGGGGGATTTTCACTGCTCTAATAGTTTTAATTATTTAGCTAAATTACTTTTTTTCACATTTTATTGTATTTTTTCCGAGTCTCGAATATAGGTATTTATCTATCTATCTATACATATAATAAAACAGTAAAATTGTACATTGTAAGCATTAATTGGCGCAAAAACCACTGAACCGATCCTGTTCAAAGAACAATGGCAGCCGCCTATACATTAAATTTGCTGAGATTAAATTCTAGCGTCTTTAAATGAAAAATATCTTATTAAACTCGGCGTCAACTTCTGAATTAGCTGGTGCAAGAATTTTTGTTCGAAAAGGCCGGAATTAATAGAAATTCAGTCATGAAGTTTTGTAGGTTATGTCTACGATAATTTCAATTCGAAGAAGTTAAAAGGGCAATATTATATTGTTATTTTCCTGACCCAGTTATTTTAGCATGCAATGCATTGTAAAAGGTGTAAATACTTACTCTTTGGCCTTAATTCATGAATCCCCGACCGGTCTCATAGGACCGCGTTGTTATTGTCTTACTATTGTCTCGTTTCGCGGGTATTGATAGGTTAACTTAGGTATACTTACTACGTACCTACTATGTGACTGTGTACAATAGGACTGAGGCTGCCAGTTACCATCAGCATTGTTTTAGGTAGATATTGAAGCAATAGAACTATAATAGAATTCCGGGATTTTATAAATACTTGCTAACTTTTCAGATAAATAAAAACAAACACAAAATCCTTGAATGCGTATGAATATATTGAGTATGTTCATAAGAATCAATAAAACAAGTTTTTTTATATTATTATTTATTCTTCGTAATCCTCTCTTATAACTATTTCATCCAGTAATTCTGCAGGAGCTGAAATATTTTGCTGATGTCTGGCCCATCCCAAATACCAGACTAGCGTCATGACATGAGCACAACATCCTACTGTGCGCTGACCAACTAAACAATTACAACAATACTCGCTGATTCCTGTCCTACCAGGAATATTATTTTCTATAACAATATAAACATAATATTGCTTCCTGGATACGTGAAGTGACTTTATTTTTCCTCTAATTATTTATTTATTAAAGCTTTATGCACAAAACATTGTACAAAGGCAGACTTAACGTTTGAATCCCCAACCGGTCCTATGAGACCGCGCTGTTATTGTTTTACTATTGTGTCTCGTTTCGCGGGTATCTGAGTAATTAATGCCTTAGGCATTTACTACCAGTCGAACTTAGGTTGTTGGTGTTGTCACGCCAGTGCCACTAAGATTATATTCAGAGGAATCAATGTTTTCACTGGAAACTTCGATTCTGTACCCACCGTGGAAACGTATATGTTCGCCATAATATGAGCGAGCTTGTCTTATTTGGTACGTTCCCAGGACGAAGAGAATCAAGTCTCTATATTCCAGGGTTGGGAAGCATAAAACATTATCGCGATCAGCGGATTACCGCTGATCGTGATAAACTTGTCTCGTAACTGTAGTATTAGCTACGAAATTATGAGGTTCGTCTATTCATGTTTAACGTTTGAATCCCCAACCGGTCCAATGAGACCGCGCTGTTATTGTTTTACTATTGTGTCTCGTTTCGCGGGTATCTGAGTAACTACGGCTTCCACCATATTTGCCAAATTGTTTGGTAAGTTCATCCATTCTCTAATTATTTCAAGTATTTCATTAGCATATTCATTATTTTGAAAGCGAACACCAAACTTGTTCAAAAGAGCTGTCGCGATTTGAAATGTTTGCATCATGTGTGGTAGAGAGCGATGAAAATACTCTTGCCTAAAAACTTTAAAATCACGTTCTCTAGTAAACTTATACCGTCCCTAAAACCCCTATCCAGAATGAACACATCATCTTCTCTGAAATATGATCAGCACTGCCAGAAGAAAATAGACCGGACATAATTTCAGCGTCAGTTGCTTTAAATGCATAAATGATAGGCTTCTGTGACATTAGTAAAACCAATCAACAATTGACAAAGTCAAACCAAGTTATATTTTTTTTATTTGGGATAATAGTCTTTTTGCCCGTCATTAATTACTGTCATTTGGCAGAATAAATATAAATAACTTTCATTTCAAATATCTTTTTTATCCGGCTTTAACTAGTTAATGTGATACTGTGAAAAAACGTAGAAAAATAAGAGAAATGCCTTCGTATATAAGTCACTTTAAGACACTCCAATAAATTTCAGCTATGAATTCGCCAAGATTCTTTTGCATATATAATCCTTATAGGACCCTTAATGATATAGGCTATATTTTATCACGCTATTTGCTATGGGGGGTGAGCAATATTGCATTTTGTCGGTTTTGAAAGAGTTGCTCCGAGTTCGAATCCCACCTACAATTTATATTTCTGTCAATGTTTTATCTAATTCTTTTTGGATAAAAATTACTTTTACCATTTTTTCATAAGAAAATCAACATTCCTATTTGTTTTTTCCCAAATATTTTGTAAAAAACTAATCAAAACAGGTTATAAAATCCAAGCGTCCACGAAATTCACATACTACAATGTTACATTAGTCCATTTAGCTGCCAATTTATCTACTGAAATGAAAATCATCACGCTATCATGGACGAAGAGCGGGGCAGTCATTTATGACATTTATATGAGAACGTCTATTTTGCTTAATTTTCATCGAACATTGCAGCGCGATCGATTAATGACTAGACTGGGACGTGACACGGTGGTGGTTCGAATCCCAAGAGGTGTTTTAGAAAAAGCTTTTTTTTTATTTTTGTAACATTTTTTTTCACATATTTTTGTATTCTCACAATTTTTTTAACAAAAATATTACCAAAAGATATTATTATTATTGTTTAACAAAAAAAAAACCCATGGAGACAAATTTTACAACTGCGGAGTTGCACCCCGTTTTCAAAATACAAACAATGACATCCTTCTTCTTCTTCCTGCCCTTATCCCATATTACTTGGGGTCGGTGCAACACGTTTTCTTCTTCCATTCTGTCCTGTCGTCCGTCACACTATCATCTGCCCTTTTCTTTCATATCAATCCTTACACAATCCATCCATCTTTTCTTTGGCCTTAACGTGCTTTTAATTTCTCCTCTTCACATGACCACACTAAGACAAACGATTTCCTTTCAAAATACAAACATCCATTTATTTTTTTTTAACTAAAGGCTATTTATATTTTAGGTGATTTCTTCCACTCTAGGAAGGAGCACGAGGTGATGTCAGACTTTCACTGACCAAAACCCACACCTTTGTATGTTTCTTCTTCGCTTTGCGTTCCAGGACTCCGGGTGGAGGTTATCAGCAGTAACGACCTCTCACGTCCGGTCCTGGTATAGGGAAAGAAGGTATGGAAAGCAGTCATCACTTCCTTCCTCAAATAAAGCGAAGAAGGTAGCAGAAAGCGCAAAGATGATGCCCTTGGCATTACGAGTCGCAGGGCGATTCCATGCTACCGTTAGCGCGGAGTTTTGGACGGTGCACTATTGGCATTTCGCTGTAGAATAAAAACTGGTCTTAGTCGACTGACGTTGCGTTATGTGCCACGCGCACCTAAAAGAGATACCATAAGCGAACGGCCCTAACGGGCTTCGATAGCTGGAAAATTGTTCGTATAGGGCATCTAAAGGAACAAAGTGGGTATTTTTTACTGCTCTGCATGCTCTACCCGTAAAAATCGAGAGTTTACAGACTGCGTTTGATCATCAGCATGTGAAGTCGGCTAGGTGAAAATACTCGCACACAAGAATTCGTTTATTATTCTCACTAAAGAAAAACATTTATTTGGTGTATTAGGGTGTCAGTCAAATACCGCACCAGAAAATTTCTGCCTCAATAAACAGGTCATATAAACACAAAAAAATTATGGTGATCGGTAAACGCCCTATACATATGACACCTGGGAAGTGTCCAAATGGCGATGGGAAGGATGTCCTGTTTCGCACGGTTTCAGCCACGTTGCTTCACTCTAGGAGGTGACTGCTTTCCATTCCTCCTCCCAGCTCATACCATGATCTGAACTAGGGCAAGAGGATTCTGATTTTGACCCGCAAACAGTAAGTACGGCAGTAATCCGTCCTAGCGGGATAACTTCGATCGTAAGGTCTACCGTGTCTTCCCGCCGAATCTAAAACATCTACCTCCCGAAACACTCATGTTCGGTTAGGACCTGCGTAAAGCGCAAGGTGAGGACGTCATGGCTCTGTAGTCTCTCTTTAAAGAGTGAATTTATAATAGTAATAATCGTGGTGTGCCAAAATTAGTCGCCCTAGAATGTAAATTGCAACTAAAAGAACACTGTGGAATTTAGTTGGTAAAAGTCTGATACTCTCTCTCGGTCCACCTAGAGTGGGAGAAGGTATTTGGTGGTTACCCAACAAAAAAAGAGGCAAATACTAAAGGCGGTTATCTGCCCTAATTTGGTTTTTTGAAGAACAAATCATTTTAATTTTGATTTTATCGCAATATGAACTAAACTAACGACTTTATCCATAGAGTAGGCAACTATTTAGAATGCGAACTCTGCGGCTCTGTACTTCGTTGATGTTTTTAAGGCAATTGACGTCGTGCGGAAGAAAAACCCGGGTGTTACCATTGGGTGGATCGCCCGGAGGACACGTTAGAGCATAAAGTACTGGTCACTGGACAGTCATCAGAATGACCAACCTAAACAAGAAACCTACTGGGGCTATGGTTTCGCTTCTGAAAGGGAGACCCTGGAACGTAAGGCAAGGAAGGAATATAGAAGTGAGTCTTAGCCAGTAATAATCTGACACGCACTTCCGCTTCACAGAAGAGCGAAAGTCATTAGATGATTTCCCAACTAAAAAAAGTACTAATTGGAGTTTTAACTTAAACAGTTTTATGTAAAATTAATTAATCAGATGTTTTCAGAAGTATAGGATTAGTTATAAGTAACTTTTGTGCAGTTTTACGAACTTAACGCGGACGAAGTCGCGGGCAACAGCTAGTGTGAATTATAATTCACTACGATCCATGAATGTTCTAACTACTACCATTCATTTCTATCACATCATACGCACATAATAACGTGTAATAAGGCCGTATCTCCACGAGCTCGTCGTTTCCTCACGAACTGATAACTGAGAGGTAGTGAATGTCCCATGTTCCCGGCCCCCGGGGGCCATACTTCAACGGCATAGAGATATCAATAGACAAGTAACTGCATAGCCCACTCAGCACACTTACGATAAACTTGTGACAAGCAAATATGATCCGTATTGCGATACCAGAAGGTTCCCAGAAATCGCATGCGATAGTGGTCCTGATGCAACTCCAACTACCCTGTGGGACCACAGCCGACACCCGATAAATTGATATAAGAATTGAATTTAAAAATATTGTGAAAGTGTAGAGTGTCGGACACGATATTTTATTGGGCTATTTCTTTATGATGAGCTGCAATGAATAATACATTGGCTACAATCTCAGTTCTTAGGATTTACTTTATGACGCTTTATTTCATTCTGTTTTATGAGACTTTGGCAAGAGTGGCTTACATACATAAAATATCTTACGTATTTTGTGTTTGGTGGCAGGTACAGTTTTTAGTTTATATTCAGAAGTGAAACAAAGTAATATCCAATTATTTTGAGCGATATGAAGCCTAGAACAAGCCAAACCGTAAAGTTCGAACGAGGCACATAACATGATGGCTCAAGGTGACTAGGTAACTATTTATGCACTCGTCCACTAACCCACTAACCTTTCAAACTGGCTCCAGTGCACTGTCATAACTTGCTGACCTACTCGCTCACATGTCGTGGTTAGCCGTCAGACTTGTGATTCAACTAATTGGATCATTCGATCAGCGTTTATACTACACGTTTCGTTTCAAAATGTTTTGTTGATTGACTGAAACTAGATCAGTCCAAATTATGTTAGAAATGAAATGTTTATTAGTTAATAGCCATAAATTTTTTTAAACTTCGAGTGATTAATCTAATGACTTCTCCGGTTCTGAGCGGAGCAGGAGGGCGTGTCAGACTTGTACTCATTAAAGACTTCTTCGGTTCTGAGCGGAGCGGTAGGGCGTGTCAGTCTTGTACTCATTAATGACTTCTCCGGTTCTGAGCGGAGCAGGAGGGCGTGTCAGACTTTTACTGACTAAAAACCACTCCTGTTCCTTCTTTCGCAAAACCCCTGGCCCCAGTAGGCTTCGACTCTGCTGGGCTCCTACGGTTTGCTGAAGTTTCATTCAGACTTGCGTAAAACAGTCGCAAGTCAAGCGCTAGTTTATAAACATTAAAAAAAAAAAAACACTGTACGACTAAAAACTCAAGGAAATACTTTGAACTATTTATTTACCCTAACAAGCCTTTCGGCGAATAAATGTTTTTCTTGTTTGTATTTTTTTTTTCCGTACAATAGAAAATTATTAAAAGAGGAAAGAGCAACCAATAGCAAAACATAATCATAATTCCAAACACGTGTAAGCATGTACTTTTTAAGGTTTTTTTTCTGTAAGTAACAGGAAAAGATGTAATTACATCTTTGCCAGATTTATGTATAGATAGGTATGAATATTTTTTTAACATACCTACATCTTTTACTTTACGACCCACAAGATATTGAAAGGCCGACAGGGACAGACAAATCTCTAAATATCTCGGAATATTATTTTCTAAACCTATATTTCAATTAGGAGGCGAACCCCTCAGGTCATTTCATCAGCATCACATAATAAGGTAATGAGTCAGCCCATTTGTAAAAGTATTTCCTCGTAAATTTATTCAAAGCTACGCCGCCAACATTCATCTTATTTTTCTCGGTTCAACAGATCCCTCCTTCCGTCCTCTGTGTCATTCAATCACGGAGATATAATCTGATGTACAGGTAAATTATATGGCCCGGCCGTGGGTTTATTACGATCTATTTGTTGGAGGTAAATAGGTTTATTATTATGATTTAAAACAACACCATGCAGTTTAGTAAAATTATTCAATTTATTAGTTTCAAGATATCGGTTTTATTTACGTAACTGTCTGTCTTTAACTATTCGTATTTTAGTCTATAATTACAACATATAAGCATAAGCAGCCAGCATATTAATATTCTTACTGCTCAGGCTTTGTCTCGGAAAAAAAATGGTAGGGAATCCAACAAGCGGACCAATTAAATTACAACATAAAATAAAATCATCAGACTTGCTTTTCAAAGTAATTTCCCATTAAAACAACACTTTATTTGACCACCGTCCTGTTTCAACATGCGTTACAACATTCCCTCGCATGTATCAAACAAGATCACTTTACACAGATCCCCATCGCAGATGGCCGTTGCCATTGAACAGGACTCGCCCAGCGCGCAGCGGTGTTTACAAAGCTCGGCCGAGGCAATGGGCTCGGGTTATAAAAGCAAATATGTAGAACAACGTTACGCGCTGTCGGCGAATTTTTGTGCCCTGTTCACGAAAGTGGTCTTTTCGCCACGTTTTCCAGTAAAAATGTTCCTATTATTTTGTAGACGAAGATGCTTATTTATCTTTTTGTTTTGTTTTACTTGATTTTCTTCATAGTTCTTTATGAAAGAGTAATATTTTTACAGACTGAAAAAAAGGTAATCCTACTGTTGTATATAATAAAGCGTATATCTATCTATCAAATCAACCATTTAAACGACAGATCGTGCCAAAAACCTAGAAATACAATTCAGTACACAGGTCCAAATTACATGATAATTCTGTTCCGTATGTCGGACGTAAAGTAAATCGCTTCCCAGGGGAGTCGTAACGAACGACTAAGGGACTCATCGGAGAATGGGCAGCATTCTATGTATTTTTACAAGCACTCTGCGATCGCCAACGCCTCACGCGTGGCATTGTCCTGCTTAAGAATTACAGGCCTATTAATTTTTGAGTCATTCAGTCTACAAGCTGTTTTCAAGAGTCATCACGAATCGCCTCGCACGTAGATTCCAGTGTCTCATGTGGTTGCGTTGTACAGTTTATGTAATTCAAAATGCGTGTCTTAGAGTTTTCAAGCGGGGCAAGTTACCGATTGGGATCGTCCGCCTGTTTTACCCTTGATTTAAGAAGCTTATCCTTTTCCTTAAACAAAGTAGATAAGAATCAATTACAGGCCAATTGATAGTATTAATACCCGATAGAGTATGTGTATGTCGCATCCCACATCACACGACGCTTGTATCCACATCTCCCGTATTGACAGACGACAGGGCGCACCGTGCGAGCACACTATTTGTTCCCGACACACTATTTGGATTAACTATTTGCCTCACGTAATTATACAGCAAATAAATAAATTATTAACGACCGTATCAACCAGCGATTCGTTTAACTCACTCAAATGTGAACGGTGTTTAATTATTTATTTATTTTGTAATGTATTGTCACTGTGTGCTGCAATGTTTGTGTTGTGTGATTTAATAATGCATTGTTTTTTGTTACATATTTCTACGTCACGAGCTTTTTGCTTTTCTCAATCTATATCTTTATTTCGTTTACACTTCACGTTAGCTACAGTTCAGGAATAAAGAGGCTTGCAGTAGAAAACCAAACGCATTATTAAAACACAAACATATTTAATTCCTTTTCCACAATATTGTGAAACATACTCAGATAAAATCAATATATTTCAATTAAATTCCAATGTATCACAGAGAAGTTCCTGATATGTTCACTGCTCGGTGTCTCGAACAAGAAGGCCGGTTATTCGGTTTCCCCTCCAAGAGGACGTCTATCAAAACTTCATGACTGAACGAATTGAACGAGCTGCCATTCTAGTGACATAAGCTTTAGTCGAGTAGTTACTCAGATACCCGCGAAACGAGACACAATAGTAAAACAATAACAGCGCGGTCTCATAGGACCGGTTGGGGATTCAAACGTTAAATAGCTAGGGATACCACATACGAGCTAACATTAGGTAGATATGCTTTATAAATAGAGGAGCTCCTTAAAAGCATCGTCGGCCACATCGTCGCTTACCATCACGTGCGCTTTAAGCAGAGGACAAACGCGAGTCTATGCATAGTAGAAAAAAAACCAAGATCTAATATCAAAAAAATTGTGTTTCAAAATCTATATCTGTGTATTTTTCCTACTATACCTACATGTTTTCAAATATAATTATTGTGTATACATGAAAGAAAAGTATGTTTATAATTAACCTTTAATACATTGTCCGATCAAAATATTTAACAGAAACTCGTAAACCGGGCAATGAACGGGGTAATTATTTAATGAAGGTAAATTGAATTTGTGCCAATCTGAACATAAAATTGTCGACGGTTTATAAACAGGCGGGTTATAAAACGGCGAACAGAGAGCCTGTCAGGGTGAGTGGCCCTTAGCAAGTCGGCTGTCAACGCGTAATGATCATCTGTTGATTACGATGTGCACGATAATAGTGTAAACACATAAAAACGATATTAACCAGTGTCAGAAACTGACGCATCGAGTTTATATGGCTGTGTAATGGACCAAATGTTTTGCCCTTTAGAATAGCTAGTTGAGTGATTTTATTCTTTTTTTTTTGAGCGGAAATCTTAATAATGATTAGCTGACTACGCTTGGGGTACACCATAATCGCGGTGGTAAGGCCACTCTTTAGGAATGGCTATACAAGCGCCACGGCGACCTTATTTTCCGTATGACACAAGTCCTCACCGAACACGATTGTTTCGAGGGGATCCTGTTTCGGATTCCGCAGGAAGAAACATCCGAGTGTTACCATTGTGCGGCTCGCCCGGAGGACACGGTGTGTCCTCCGGGCGAGCCTCTCAGTGTGGTCATCAGAGTGTATAGGTTACTTCTAAGCAAGTTGTCTCTATCGTGGACCATATTGTTGCTTTGCATCGGGTGAGATAGTGGTCAAGCGCAAGCGCGAGCTTACAGCGATATACAAGAAAATCCTCAACAAGGCAAGGTAAGTATGGGAAGTGCTTACTTTTTTTCTTAGCCTTATTATTCTTAGCCTATTCCGAAAAAATCAATCATAGTATTAAAGTTCCTCGACTAAAACCAACATTTATAAAAGAACAAAAATAATATTGATAGAGGAAACTTTCTACAAGAATAGGAAATAACTCGAATAGTCCACTATTACAGATAACGAAAGGTATTTCTAAATGGGAGGCACTGTAGGGCCATTCATAAAATCGCCAATAAATTACTAAGACATTCACGGACACGCGTGATTTATGACGAAACCAATAAAACATCGCTACGATGAGGAAAATACATAGTTGAGGAGTAGGTCTGGAGTGCCGCCGTCCTTTGTGAGGAGACGCCGTGTATCCGCGGCTAGGAGAGGGAAAGTGCCTTCATTAACGTAAAACAATGAAAAATCGTTCGCAATATGAGACTGTCACCATTAACTTGACCTTAATATACATAATTACAGTTTATGCGCGCTACAGAACATTTAGCGCACATAAACAAATATAAGTTCCAATACTAGACCTATATTTTTTTAAGTGCTTTTATCGTTTCGTTTATTGTTTTTCTCTGGCTTCTAAAAAGAGATCCCTAATTTAGAATTTAGTACCTATTGAGTATGTTAGAGCCCCAATCCAAACATAAAACCAATATCCACTAATATAACCGAGAGATGGCGAAAAAATTATTTGCTCCGTAATAGAGCCATTTATGTTAAGTTCCGGTAATTGTGCGCCATTCGCACTCACGGCGACCACCAAACAGCCTAATAAGCGTAAAGTATCGTCTCGCAGTTCGATTCGGCGGCTATT
The DNA here is from genome assembly GCA_030763345.1 of Mythimna separata. Classification (NCBI taxonomy): domain Eukaryota; kingdom Metazoa; phylum Arthropoda; class Insecta; order Lepidoptera; family Noctuidae; genus Mythimna; species Mythimna separata. The sequence continues at coordinate 23,290,402 of CM061177.1, read as the reverse complement.
GATATCATCAAATTGTCGTGAGACGGTTATATTTGAGCGCCATTTTGGTGTGAAAAGCCTTCACCTTGTCGCGGCGATCGGCCTGCAAAACGTCAAAGTATCAACAAACCTCACTTGATTCTGTAACCTATAGCAAAGCAGTAAAGTGTGTTTTGGAATAGCAGTGAAAGCTTCCGTGCTCGTCGACAGATTTTATGATATTATAGCGACAATCGTTACGTGTATTGGGAAATAAAAGTTGTAGTTCGTTCATAAACGTCTGTTTCGTGTCAAATTTAGTACAATTTATTGGGAAACAAACTAAGTTCGCTCCACTTGGTAGAGCCCGTAACGATCGGCATGATACTACTGTTGTGGTGGTAGGGTTACGTCCATGTGTCACGGCAAGCAGGCTCCCCTCAAGCCGAACCTTCGGGTTTTTGAGTGAATTGGCCCGTTCTGAGAGTGATAAGTTCTTATACCGCCTCTACTAATAATATTCATCGTTCTTTTCACATTTAGCTTCCTCACTTATTACGAAAGGTTACGTAATCGGAAATGACTAGGACTGCTATGAAAAAAAACCACAAGCATGTTCTAATTGCATAATGCACTACTAAGGCTTGTTCCTTAATGAGTTTTAAAATGATCTCATTACGATTTTATCTACTCTCATAATAACCGTAGATACAATACACCTCGTTAATTTCCCACAAGCTATAAACAAAGGAACAAAACGTGTGGTACTTCAAAGAGTTCCCGCTAGTCCCCGCTTGGCCTGCCTTGTCCCCGGTTGTCCCCCGTGGTCCCCGGTTGTCCCCGGTTGTCCTCGATTGTCTCCCGTTTGTTCCTCCGTCGCCGCTCTTAGAGTGTTTCACTTCCTTTATAGTCGGGATTTCGCTTTAATATTTTGTATTTGTCCGTAACATAATGCTACAGATTCAGACTTGTAGAAAGTTTTGTGAGTTATGATAAGGAAAAACAAAATCGGGCAAATGTGGGTCGGACTAGCACACGAGACGATCCGTTCCTTAATAACAATAACATTGAAGTCGGTTGTACGAGTATTTTACTTTTTAGTTAGGGAGGAGGTACCCCCTTCTACACCTCCCTCCCTTCTTCTTTCGGTCAATCATCGACTACATGTATAAAGAAAACAATTTTACTTGTTACACATTTCTGCTATGATCATAAGAGGAGTTCTGTTCCATAAATTCGAATTTCATCAGATCATAATAATATTCTGTGGGATTTATTCGGGAGTATAACCTTTCAATAAAAAAATAGTTCATAATCTGTCCGCAGTTAACCGAGATATCGTTGAACACACATAAAAAATACATACAGCCGAACATAGAACCGCATTCCTCCTATCACCTTTATGAAGTCTGTTAAAAAATAACATTCAAATGACCTGTAGGTGTTATGATAGATTCGCAACAAACGGCACTGCGTCCCCTTGGTGCGCGAGTCCGCCTCGAACTTAACCGGTATTATGTCCAGTGGTTCGTTTACGGTTACGGAACTCTATAACATCCCTGACGACAACTCCAAAAAATTGTAACAATATTTATTTCAATAGATGACTTCATGCCGTATTTTCAGTTTAGTAATTTTCTATATAATGACCGGACAATAACGAAGTATTCGGAACTTCGTCAGTGGCGGGGTTGTGCGCCGGCTAATTAAATTACTCGGACAGCCTCGCTGTCCGGGCAGCGTGGGACCTGGCAGTTTTAAAATCACGGCTTTAAAATAACAGATACAGATAGACAAATGCTTAAATTTTTGTGATCGTACTTTAGTTTCTGCTTATAGTTGGTAGGAAATGTTGTTAGCAAGAGAACCTACTTACTAAAACATGTAAATTCGGTCCATATCTGCATGGATGTTCAGGAGCTTGTGGCTAGATAATAACAGCCGCACGGGTCGATCTTCTAGGTCAAGCAACGCTTGCCAGGGTTGGTCCGTGGATGGGTTACCATCTTAACATACCGAATTTCCTCCGTGCTTCGGAAAGCACGTTAAGCCGTAGATACCTGCTTTCATTTGTAGGTCTTTGACAGTCGTTACGGATAGTCAGAAGCCAGTAAATCTGACTCCAGTCTTGCCATGAAGTACCGTGTTACCGCAGTTAATGGGTTGTGGAGGTCTGGTAGGCAGCTGCTCCTCTTAAAATGCTGTTATTTAGCTAAATCCGGCTTGACACGAAGCCAAAAAAAAAACCCTTATATAGTTAGGAAAAGGCTAGGCAGATGATGATCTGCACTGATGTTTTGGGCAGTCGAAAGTCATGGCGGCAAGCGCTTCTACTTAAGGAAGGGTTAATAAGAAGTGCTACGGCGTCTAATACAGATCGTCACCGGATATGATAAGTTCGGGAAGCTGTGGTCTAGATTCTCCAGAGGATACGGTGGATTGCCCTTAAACCTTAAAAAAAAATCGACAACTTTGATAAAGTACGAGTAACAATATTATTTCTATAAAATTTCAGGTCCTATAACCCCTGACACTTTTCACCGTGGCTTGAAATTATTCCTACCTACCCCACCTTTTTAGGGTTCCGTAGGCAATTGGTAAAAACGGAACCCTTATAGTTTCGCCATGTCTGTCCGTCCGTCCTCGCTTAATCTCTGTGACCGTTAGCTCTAGAAAGCTGAAATTTGGTAACAATATGTATGTCAATCACGCCGACAAAGTGCAAATATAAAAATTGTTTTTTTTTTATTAGGGTAGCCCCCCTACGTGCAAAGTAAAAAGCGATTATTCTTTAAATTTCAACCCTAACGTGTGATATATTGTTGGATAGGTATTCAAAAATGAATAGGGGTTTACTACAATCATTTTTTGATAATATCAATAATTTCGGAAATAATCGCTCCAAAAGTAAAAAACAATGTGTCCCCCCCCCTCTAAATTTTGAACCATAAGTTTAGAAAATATGAAAAAATTTGGAAAGTAGAGCTTTATAAAGACTTTCTAGGAAAATTATTTTGAACTTGATGGGACGAACAGTTTTTGAAAAGTTGGGGACACTTATATTGTGACGGACGGAAATCTACGGAACCCTACACTGAGCGTGGTCCGACACGCTCTTGGCCGGTTTTTTACTATAAATTCTTACAATCCATCCTAAGGTTGTCTGGTAGATTCATATCAATAAGACCACTGTACTGTAGATTTAAGTTTCTGTTTTTTTTTTACTATTTTAGAGTAAAATAAAGTTTATTTTATTCTATTCATAGTTCGAAAAACTACGGCGACTCTCTATCTCTATAATCTCCATGAAGAAGACACTAATAACAGTAACGTCCCAGAAGTATGCCGCACGAACTAATTCCTAACAAATAGTGAAATGGTTACTTTAATAATAACAATAATCCTGCTCCCATTTGTTGACTTTTACGACTTGCGCAGAATACTAAACGGTTCAAACACAACCGTTTCTGTAGCTCCCACGTCACGTTAAATGTTAATAGTTCACGAAATAAAGTTTACAATTAATTTAAAGAAATGGCGGCGCGGACCGAAGGGCCAAATTTTAATTTTCACGGGACAGAGTAGGTACGTTTGACAGCAAAAAATTACTTTTACCTGACGAGTAAGCAAAAGTCTGAAGCCCTGTTTGTAAATAATAAAAACTTATAATTTGATAAACTGCGATGTTTAAAAGGGTAATGCAAAAGTTAGGCGGTTTACTGCGTCCACGGTTTGAGCGCTCAACAACTAAGATAAAACCTTTATAAAATGGTCCTTTATTGTAGAAGTAAAAGTCCAAAATATTTAATATTGTACGCACACAAACTGGTGTCTTGCTGTCACACTAGATTTACGTATGGGAAATTTAATAACTGGTCGTGGAGTCGCCCCGGGTCGGCGGCGCGGCGTCGTGGCGGCGTCGTCACGGTCACGCCGCGGCCGCGCGCCGCTCGCGTGTCGTGCCGCCGCGTAATAAGGCATTAACGCGCCATTTGTTCAGCACTCTCGGAGGGAGTGAGTGACTTGTTCGCGTTATTTTTATCATTTCAGAGTCAGTCACGTTGCGGCTATAAATGTTGGTATTTTTATCGTGCCGTTAAATAGATGTTTTATTTAGGGCTTATTCGACATTACTATTTGGTAGCCACATGTACCTACATATCTGTTCTCGCTTCCAAATTAGATAGGAATGTTACTGAACTCGTGATGTTTATTTTAATAGCGTGATTGATTTTCTGGGAATGTTGGCTTTAGTTGGTAAAGAGAAAATTCCGTTTCCAGTGAAATGGTCTCATGCTTTGTCGCAACAAGGACTGAATGGAATGAGTGCGCAAAGAGCGTGTAGCGTGTAAGGACCAACTAAAAGCCAACAGCCGCTGTACTCGCTACCCACAGAAAATAATGTCACTGGAACGTTAGGCTGCCGTGCTCCTAGGTACGTACTAAAAACACGATGGCTTTCAAGGCATTTTTGTTGTTGTACTATAATCTAGATTTAAAGCTGTGTTATGTTACAGTAAACGTTACCATCAAAGCAGATAAAACTTATTGTGAGTACTCTATATTTTACGACTTAATCAACTTATAGAAACAACGTAAGATAGAATATTCAGTATCAATATTCAGTCACAACTGGAAAAATTCTTGGCGACAACATTAAATTATAAATAAACCCGTGCAGGTAGAGTGTCGACGTGAGCTCAGATTTCCCGTGCATGTATTATTTCTTACGGCGACAGTACGCAGCCACAATAATTGAGTTGAGAGTTCAATAACTCAGCCGCGCGGGAGAGGCGTATCGTTCGCCTCCTATCGCAATTTTTCATTCGCAAAAAATGCAAACGTGGTTTTTACTTTTTTTTGCCTTTTTCCGGTTTACTGAGATTCGGATACAACAGTCAGTCAGTGTAATTTTATTATTCCTGTGTTGCTATCGCGTTTGAGACTGATATGCTGCGTGTTTTGTCGCGCGACGGGTATTGTTGGCACCCCGTGCTATGGGGGTTGCGTTTTTGTAGTTTATTTGGCTACTTTTTAGAAGCAATTAATTTAGATATCAATAAGTAATACGATTTTTATCAATAAGTAAATAAAGGCAAGATTATATGTAAATACCGCTTACATGCTTAGTCACATCTCTGATTTCTGAATTGAGAATTCGAGGTCGAGTATTCATCAAACTGTAAGTTTGTACATTAACCTGAAAACCATTCAAACTAGGGCATCAAAGTAGAGTTTGATACGTTCTTAACTGCAAAAAATATTCAATTAACAAAACGGGTCCTAATCTGTAAAAGTTATTCTTATAATTACTGAAATTAAAAAACGAATCATTGATAACCACGCACTCGTCAAGTTGAACGTTCAAAGTCTTTCGGGATTTCTGGAAATGTCTCGGAATTGCGCTTGATTATTTCCTGGTAGCTGCAACCTAGTGGTCTGTAGGTCCTTCTAGATAAGCGTGCTCTACCATCGACGACATTATCATTACCACTGTTAGCTCAAGTGTGAGCTTATAAATAATGGTGTCCTCTTTCCTGGCATGTATTTACTACATCGCGTATCGGGCTTGAAAACTCGTAGTCATTTTGGTTTGTAAACCTCACACTAAAAACAACACTAAAAGTCGCAGCAGAGAATAGCCGAACCCAAACACAACCTATAATTTCTAATAAAGAGCAATTTACAAACGTGTCGCCATACCACCGGCGGCTAGCACCACGCAGTCGCCGCCGGTGTAAACGCGCACTCGCACTAAAACGACGCACACAACACTACGCTCCGTTTTTGTACAGCACTTGCTTTTATTTCCAACTCGTTTTTTTACCGTTCTATATGCATAGAAATTCAGTATTCCCGCAGGTTTATAATACTGTAAAATTAAAGTGTGCAAACTGGAGTTAGCTTGTATTTGCAATTGGAAGCCATAATTGTTCAGGAGTAGGTACGAGTTAGCACTAGTAACCTACTTTCTGAACTTAGCTCTTGCAGGAACCTGACACTTTCTGTTTGGTTTTAAGTGCCTCGCCATTCTGTGAGCCTGGTACTAAGCATCTTAGCTCTTAATTACCTTGAAGATAAAAATACTTAACAATATTTATTTAAGTATAAACTAGTAAGAGCGTTTCGCCTCGTCGTTTACAGCGCGAAGAATTGGAACAATTTGCCTGCTGCCGTCTCCCCGTTTGATTGTAATTTGGTGGTCTTCAAGGTTAGAGTAAATAGGCTCTTAATAATTTAGTGCACCTCACCATCAACGATTGCTACACTGCTTCGATCGCAGTCGAGCACTAGTTTAAGTTACATAAAAAAAATTACCCACAAAAATTCCCACAAGATGGTAAGCAGGTAACATCAATGTACCTGTTTCTGTTTTAACAATTATTTGAAGACTAATGTTTGTGGTGATTAGCTCATATACCACCACCACCCATTTCACTATATACCACCTAGTATGTATTACCGGCGCGCTCGAGCGGCGTATAGGCCTCGTGCATCGAGTGGTATCATTGCGGTCCATCGGTATGTGCGGTAACAAAGCGATAAAGCTTTCCTGCGTACGTGTAGCTGGAAGCGAGCCTGCCCCATTCCATTCTACAGAAGCTGATATACCTAGGCACATACAAAGTCAAAAAATATTTTTTGGTTAAAATCAGAGCTTTCTTTAAGTCAAAAGGTTTTTTTAAAAGTCTGCATATAATAGAGCTGAAAATGAATTTATTGTAAAAAATCTGGCCAAGCGCGAGCCAGACTTGCACACGACGGGTCTGTATTACAATATTAAAATCGAGCAAAAATGCACTACCAGAATAATGTTTCTTGTATGGGAAACCCTTTTATTAAACGGTTTTATTTAGCTCACCCCGTTTGTTTTTTTTTAACTCTATTTCAATTTTTGTTGTAATACTTATTTTCTCTACTGCTTATGAGATAAAGCCCACCAAACCGCGCAAATGCGCCTTTTTAAATCAGCAAATAAACGCCAAACCAAGAAACGACAGGACGTTAGGGTTTACTATCTAGTTCAGGGTCATGATCAAAACCACCCAAAAAGATAACTCTTGAAGGAAACCGCGAAAGCTCATAAAATATAGACGCTCGCATCCACCATGGCGCTACAAAAGAAATAGATCAGAAGGCACACATAGACACCGCTCACAGACACGATGTCTCGGACCACGCGCGCTTGGGCTGTGCTCGGACTGAGCGGTCGGCGCGCGTTTGTACGCGCGTGTAAATGTATAAAACGATATAACAACAACAGAAAACTAGCCAAATTATCGACACGCCTATCGATAACAAAGATGCTGACCATACCTGACACTTGCCGGGTGAGCTAAGGGAATGCGGGGGGAAGGTCACATTTCAGAGATGCGTCAAGTTAATGTGACGGGATTGTACATGAAATTGCCTTCTGTACTGATCTGTTTTGTGACGGCGCAAGCGGCTGCCGCTCCAGGCCTGCTCTCTGCGCGCTGACCGAGTTGTGTATAAAACATGGCGCCCTTTTGTTGGAGACGCACGCCATGCTCTATTATTTAAACTGCTTATAGGGCTGCAAGCTGTTACCTAAACTACCAATAAAAGTGTTTACTTAAAAGTCCCGTTACGATAACACAAATAAAATTATTACTTGGTAATCTTTAGACCCTAAAATCTAGTACCAGTACTCTTATAACGAAAATTGTGCATTTCTATAAAACAGCAATGAGTTATAGGTAAGTCGCGGATGCAAACCCAGCCAGGCGTATTATTTTTTGTAATTTATTTCATGACTAGGTACTACTCTCAAAACGGTCAAGGAAAACCTCGTGAGTAAACTGGCATGTCCGAGAACCAAAAATTTGAAGTCATGTGACATCCTCCAATCCACATTAGAGAATACGGCCCATTCTTACCAGCAGTAGCAACATTATTATGCTTTTCTTATGATAATCTTTCAATAACTATAACTCAGTACCAAGTCAAGCAATAAAGCATCGTCAGTATTGTACAAATCAATTCAGAAAGATATTTTGCACATGTAGACAATGCGTGGTCTGTTCAGGGTTCACTTGCTGTTGCGACGCGGAGGAATCCCTTTACTGACGGAAACGTATCCTCTTTGTAGGGAACCCTCGCAAACGAACAATCGATGAGTTTGAGAGGTGTCCTGCGGGACCCCAAAGTGACGGTTTCGCTAGCCCATTATTTTCAGTCCCATAGGCACTACACTTTCCCGTTCGTGATTTTCATCTAATACTTTTATTTTTTCCTTCCACGAAGTTGGTTGAAAACAACATTTTATATAGCTCCTAATAAATAGTAACGAAATAAGGTTTGTGTGGTATTCGATAGCGATACAGTTTGTATCTGCTGGTATCTTGGGAATGCCAGACGTCGGTAGGCATCCTCTCTACTAATTATTTCGGACAGGTATTATTATCGATATTTGTCTCCAATAGTTGGGTTACCTTCAATTTGAATTAGATTGCTACATTTTGGAGAGAGGAATTTGTGGTACAGGATTAATTGACATGAAATTGACGTTACTAAATGATTTAAATATTAAAATTTTGTTTATGCCGAAAATTGATAGTAAAATTTACAAAAGCAAACGAAATATTAAAATAAATATTGGAATGTTTTTGAAAATGATTTAACTGAAATATTTACGTAACAATTTTTACTTTCTGCATATTTCAGGGAACAGATTCAAATAGATTTATTTTTAGTACATTTCCCAATTATCATATTGTGAGTGGTGCGTTTCAGTTTACGAGAATTTTTTTATTGTTCAATACATAAAGCGTTGGATCGTTCGTCAGCCCTACATCTTACTTCCCGTGATAAAAAATGTAAACTTTCCATTCTTAACGATGATTTTTTCTCTCGCATCACGTCCTGGGGAGCTGTTGTCTTCAACTATTCAGCGATGGGAGGAGGAAGGGAGGGGAGGAGGAGGTCTGACTCGAGCACTCTCGGAATAAGGAAGCATATGTTGATGTTGTTTTGTTAATGAAGGTCACTCGGAAACCCGCAAATGTGTGTTATGTGACAGAATAGAAAGACGCTTTCCAAATGGTTCGACTACTTGGTTTGTATCTAAATAGGAAAACTTCAGTTCTCTACAATGTGTGAGTTGTTTTCCGCCCCTCCTCGTACACCTTCCAAAGCTTCAGGACCCCAAGATCCTAAAAGATACAAAGACATACAAAATATTAAAAAAAGAATATATTTTTACAGATTAGGAATTTCTCCTGAATCGTAGGTGCGTTCACAAACATAAAGTCACTTATGAAAACAAGACACCTAGACACGCGGAACAGCAGCTATCTGTAAGACGTACAAATAAAAATATTTGCACCGTGTGTTAGGTCAACCTAAATCCGCCACACGCAGCGTAGCAGTTCCTTACCACCGTGCCAGCTGTGCCATCATAGGTGAATGTAGAACTTGTTTTCATACGACCAGAGACTTAAGGAAACCAACGCTGTGCCCAACACTAAATAGAAAAGTAAATTGCCAACTACATAATAGAAACGGTTCGAGTGCTTACCTCGAGGGACATAACACGGGACATAACAGGAAGCCCGCTACTTCCGCAGCCCGTAATAGCAAGCGGTCCCATACTGACCCCATTCGTCCCATCCCTAATATAAACAATGAACTCCAGTCTGTTTGTGCAGAACGGCGTGATAATCGCGACTCCAGCGCACGCCTCTTTACGACGGAACACGAACCAAGCTAAAAAATAACGAAGGTGTAGTTTTATCGCCGAGTTAGGGTGTTACTTTTTATTATCTTGTCCGCCACACGAAATCGCCTGCATTGCTGTATTTTTCTTGCGAAAGTGAAAACCAAATCTTTCAATTGACTTGGAAAAGAAAAGAGTCAGTATATAGGTACCTAATGATTGCTTGTGTTATCTTTTATGAACCAAGTAATGTGCAAGGTCTAAAACCTCAGTAGCACATTGTAATAGTAGATAATAAAAGTGAAATATGAACTAGGATTTTTTCCTGCTTCCACAAATTGGCCTTGGTTAGTTGTTTTGAGTCTATTATAGCTTCCATTAATAGCAAACAAACAATATAAACGATAATGTCGCCACTCCTACGATGTAAACACCGCTCGATATTGACTATCCAAACACTGAATTATTACATCCACTGGCGGTATAATTACTACGTGAAAACCGTTCGGTGGTTACTGACGAGCAATGGACGCGGATCCTTCGCCGTTGTTGTTGGTAAACAAGCAAGCGGATTAGTAGTTTTAGTACAAAACAACATTACTGCAGGTGAAATACAAATAAGTTTAGTTCGGCGGTGTAGTCAGCAAATTGTGCTAGCAAATTATTTGGTCCTTCTCCCGTAATGAGCGCACAAAAGGTTTAGTATTCAATTCGCGAGGTAAACAATGCTCTAATGTGATCGGGACGGAGCCGATTTATTTACTTAATGTTCGTAAATGTGTGTTATTTGGGGCTGATTTGGCGTCGGATCTGTTTCGCTGAGTATTTTCCTAAGATCTATTTAGCGTACTTGAGCTAGCGGTTGAGTCAATTTATTTGTTTTCCTTCGAATCTGTATTGTTTTGCTTTGTTTCCGATAATGTCTAACTGGATGTTAATATCACATTACCTGTTATCGATACTAATGTTCAGTTAAAAGGGGTATTCTAAAAACATATATCGTGAAAGAAAGCTAAGTTCTTTAGAACGGTTCAGCTGACAAAATTTTTTCAAACTCATAGAAATATTACGGATTTTCACTTAAAACTACTGAATAATGTTTCCCATCTCAGGAACTATGATTTAAGGAACTTTGAGAGAACTCGTAACATGGTTAGATCTTATTATATTATATGACAATACATATAAGATATTGCGAATACGGGTTGCGAGTATTTTAACATTAGTCACAGATATTTCTGAGTCGTCGTCCGAGTCGGCTCTAAGTCAAATGCTCTCGGTTATTTAAAGTAAAATTGCTCAATGATAGCCGCATAGATTAATTTTATACAGGACAAGCCACATTAAAAACTTTGTTTTATATGCTAAGTAAGCATTCATTTTCACTAATATTCCATACATAATTTTCAAGTAGGTACCTAGAAGTATTAAAGTCAAATATTTTTATGAGTGAGTGAATCCGTAATAAAAATATATCTGTACCTAGAGGTCCTTTCTATTAAAATTTTATAATTTAAATCCCTTCTAATTGTCAAATTTTAATTAAAAAAACCTCTCGCCTTTACACTTAGTGGATACGCAAAATTGCAAGTCTATAGGTAAAAGTGGTTTCAAGTTATGGGAGGGACGAAATTGGGAGGACATGGTTCGTGCTGTACCCTACTGCCGATGCCGGTGTGACGAACTTTGCTTCGCGAACTCGACTGTCACACTACCGTGGGTAGATAAAGCTGATCATCACCAAGTTTTTTGATGCCGCGTGCAATTGTTTGTACTAGATTCCTAAAATCTACCTATCTACATAACATAAATTGTGATTCTGTTTAAGGTCGAACTCTCACATGTTTACCTTCCACACCAATAACAATAGCGGAAACTCCAAACTTACTAATCGAAGTATCACCTTCTGAACCTGCCCGTCCTCCATCACAACAGATACACTATCAAATCGGGTAACACCCCAGACACCGGATAATAATCCTCGCGACTTCAGATAATCCCTTTATTACTTCTTGACGTAATAGGTTTTAGGTAGGGAGTCTATTCACGAGTAAATATTATGAACGCATGTACGGGAATCGAACCCATGACAGGCAGCGCAATAGCCAATCGGTCAACTACTACGCCAACCACAGAACAGTTGATGCCATCTTGCACATCAATTTTAACGGGATGAAATATAATGACCACTAAAAATAACTCTGTGACCAACAAACATCATCCATTACGTGTGTATAAGTTTGTATGGTTTTTTCAGTGCCCTACACTATACCTTGCCCTGCTTTCGGGAGGTACGCTTTGATTTATATGGGGGTACCAGACGTCTTCACTATGACGTCAGGCTCGCACACGCGATCCCATAAGTCTTACGTACCTAGCCCGCCTACAGGGATCGATCGGACGTAAATAAAAAGGGTTTATACGCATTTGGGTGTAGGATTTATTCTTATGAAATTACTTTTGTGATTCACGCCTCTCAGCCACATAGCCAAGCGTATCTGACAATCTTTATTTTTAAACTCGGATTACTTTTTATTTCTTATATTTAATTATAATACCATGACACGTTATAAAGAGTGTGAGTAGTGAAAGTTTCATTACAGCATTACGTTATGAATGTTGGGTTTTTGATCCATTCCTAGACAGCTTCTTGAATACTTTCAAGAATAGGTCAAAATAGTGTCAGCTTTTGGCGTGTGTGTAAGGTGATTTTAGACATACGTTGGCCCAAACAGATCCGCACTAGACTCCGTAGTTATAACCAACGCCCTTCATACCGTTAGAGACAAAAACAAATGAAGGAATGTTATTAAAGTGAGAGAGAAGAAGCAGAGATATACATACGACGCAATGAGGAGGAGGTTTCAGAGTTATATTTTCAGTTTCACGTCAATCCACGTGAAGCTCATTTCGATCATACAATGGAGGAACCAAATTGTAATACACTATCAATTCAATGTTCAGTCAAACAATGTGCTTCTATTGACATATTGGTTTGTATTTGATTGATGTGAAAGATCATTATCGGTATTATCTCATATCTGTCATTAATTATCTGGTAGTAATCCATTTGGATTATTAGAAAACCTATTTATATTTAATTTTTAATTTCCTGGTGAAATATTTGTGTAGTATGATTAAAGTGTCACTTATGAAACTAAGTGGTTTCGTTCGCTGAATTCTATTCCAAACGGAGTTGTTTAGATTAAGTGTCGAGTTATGACGGCTAGCTAATTAAACATATCGTGTTTTATGATCACAGAGGCGACAGAAATATTAATTCGTTGGTTTTTTGTTCAGGAATTGTGACAGTGACTGGGAATACTAAGAAGTAAATGTGAATAAGTCATTATTTGGGTCACATTTTTTAGGTTTGTGTGACAATAACGTATTTAGGGCAACATATTTTCATTTAATTTGATGTGTACCATATGTGTGAAGCTAAATTGAGTACAATTATGTGTACGTATTATGAGTGTGACATTATGTTCTTAACTATTTGTAATTGTGGCAATTAAAGTAATACTATAAGAAGGTAATACTCCTACACACGAGATGTTATCAGCACACAGGGGTCCAACTCCCATGTGTATCACAAATTCACAAACAATACTGTAATGTCGTCCTTACGACTTGGAACAAAGCCCACTACCTCTTGCGCCCCTATGGCGGCCCACGTAGCAGATAGGAGGGCGTGTACACTCGGACTAGCTGCTTGGTAAACTGGCAATGCTAACTTGCTTCTACTTTCAAACAACGCAGTAATTATGCTGAATGAAGTTATCTAAGATAATATTGTATCTTATTTTATTATTATTTTTAAGTACAACTATGTTTAAACGCTTCTGTAAAGATAAACGATGCGACAGTGACCGCACTGTTTGTATGTTGTGTAGTTACTCAGATACCCGCGAAACGAGACACAATAGTAAAACAATAACAGCGCGGTCTCATAGGACCGGTTGGGGATTCAAACGATAATTTCAATAGCTAAAATAATACAATTAAAAATAAATTACCCGTAAAATGAAAATATGATAAAAGTTTAGGTAGTTATATTGATTAACTAAAATTATTCAGCGTAAATGAAATGTTTTAGTCTATCATTACCCGTATACCACATTACTTGTTTAACTGTACACACCTAATTATAGAATAGCTCTCAAAATACGGGCGATCGCTATCGTCGCGCAATATATCAGAAAGGTAACTCACAGTAACTCATATTGTAAAGATAATTTGAAAACGAACAAAAGGGTTAAATTTATAGAGTGCGTGCGCCGCTGGAAAGCTTTATTGGCGAAATTCCGCCGGCAGCAGCATTAGTCGCGTGTCGGCAGGCACGCTAGGCCGCAGCCATTCCGCTGAATTTAATAAGGACCTAATTTCATGCAGTCGTGTTGCAAATTCTCGGAAAAGTCTATGCACTGGGGTAATGAGGGAACATTGAAATGAAAACCTCAATCATCAGGCTTATCATTATCGTCATCTTCATTTCCGCCGAAAGACCTCCATTGTTGGACATAGGCCTCCCCCAAGCATTGTCACATCGACCGGTTCTACGCGTCTTGCATCTATCAGATTCCTCATCAGACCCTGACTTGGTCGGTAAGCTAAGGTTATCGGTCTACCTCGTAAGAGGCCTTCCAGCTCCAAAGCTTCCAGTACATGGTTGCCACTCCAGAACCTTTCGTCCCCATCAATCATCCGTTCTACGAGCAATGTGCCCTGCCTACTGCCACTTAAGTCTGGCGATTCTTCGGGCTATGTCGGTAACCTTGGTTCTCTTGCGGATTTTTCAAATTATCAGGCTTATTAAAAAAAAGTGGCTTCAAATACCATCTAAAGGATCAAAGGAATAGAATATTAAACGAAATCCTACTGTATATTAATTTCAGCGGTGAGAGGTGGTGTGTCGAAATTAATTAACAGTGTTATTTGGACAGCGCGTCCACACAGCGGGATTAGCTCCGAATATACGTGACAATTACATTCACGCACCTACTAGGATTGAAAATAATAATATTGTGTTATTACGTAAAATGCATGTTATTTATGAGTGTCCAAAACAATAGCTCACATTAAGTGGGATAAAATAGTAAATGATAATATCGTCATTATAATTTACTTTGTTAAAATTATTCAACGGTGTGACTTTTAAATTATCAGATAGACAGGAAATCAAAAGTATTTACAAATTCCAAAAACATTCAACTGTAAGAAAAGGAAAATGTGTAAATAAAAACGCATGCAAACATAAATTCCACGTATTGGTCGTTAGGTGTGGCCAACAAATAGCTCCTGTACATAGCTGAGCGCACGGGCATGCATCTTGCATCGGCGGCCACACGCCACAGGCCACAGTTCAACTCGAGACAAATGAACCTCGCGCACACACATAAACCATGCTTACACTGAAATGTAAAGAAATCGAATCGCCTTGCTGCGAAATAAAAGCTACGAGTCATCACTTACGTATTGGACAGTTAGATTAGCGATACAGTCCGTGAAACATTCCACTTTTGTGAGAATTGTTCTTTTAAAACCAAGTTGAATATACGAAACCAAATTATGTTTTTAAGAAGACACCCTGTGACCGTGGCGGCTTTGGTCATTTATCATGCTGTAATTCACAATTTTCCCCGAAATTCCTTTTGGAAAAAGACGTAGTATGTCACCTGAGACTTTACAGATAATGTCATATTATTATCATAATGGGTCTTGCAATATTAAACCAACTTTAATATGAAGGGCCATTAGACGAGTTACTCGTGAGTAAGAACAAAGTCCTCACGTCGAGCACTAACTAGTAAGAAACGCGTTTAATTTGCTAACATTACAGTGTCGTCATAAATTAGTTGGCGACGTGAGATTTAATACATTGTGACGGCGTAATAAAGGTCGTGCCGGAGCGGCCGCGGCGGCCCGGAGCGGCGCGGCCCGGCACGGACCGGCGCCGGCACGTGCCGGACGGCTGATGAGAAAATGTTGCCTCTATTAGAATATAAGTATGTTGCAGCAGACCAAATATTATTCATGGTCGGCGCTGACACTAGAGAAGAGTTATGAAGTGCAGCGCAAACAAACACTTGAAGTACGAAAATTTGAAAATGTTTATTTGGTTCTGAAAACTGGTGTTAAATGGTAGAGCGACTGTGTGAAATGAATTCGTTTCATTGAAAATATTTATTAGTCACGATTCTTAAAAGTTCTAAAGATGGATGGATTGTGTAAGGCTAAGGAGTGATATGAAAGGGAGTTAATGATAGTGTGACGGACAGAATGGACGAAAAAAACGTGTTGCGCCGACAACAAGGGATATGGATTCTTAAAAGTTCTGACGGACAAGATGATATCGTTTGACTCGTTTAACATACCAAAAATCCTTCAATTTTAATAGAAATTACTGAGACTTTCAGTGCGTTAAATAAACCAGCATTTTACATTCAAAAAATAATTTCCAACTAACTAAATAATTATAACTTTCCGTATTAAACTCTCTGTTCAGACTATTTAAACTACTGAAAACATTGAGCGTACATGAAAATGTTAATTCAATGTCGAAAAATAACGAAAGTTTGGAGCTGAAACCTGACTGAAATAAAAGCTAAATGATCGACCGGCCGGAGCCGAACACACGGAGCTCAGGCGGTAATTACTTCGCAGAAACAGCTAACTACACTTCAAATGTAAATTAATCACCGCCGAATTAAATTGAAACGCGGTTCTATAGATGTGTCCTTGGCCTAGGGGCCAAGAAACCTTCCTGCTTTATAAGTTCAAAATCTAGGGATTTTGAACTTATAAAGCAGGAAGGTTTCTTTTTAATGTTTTTCTCAGACACACAATAAACACTAACTTTTGCATCACTTGCATAGTTTGATGTGATAATCTGCGACAGAGAACCCTTTTAAAAACTAAAAATGTTAAAACAATAAATTCACTCGTCCGGTAACCGTCCGGATCCCGTTCAAGTCGTCAAAGGTACGTAGTGTTCCACGCACGCCTCAAGGAGATGTCAAGAAATCGTAGAGGCCCAGCAGGGTCAAAACTTACTAAAGCCATGGGTTATGTGATGGTGTATCCCGGGTTCCTGGAATAAAGATAAAAGAAAGAACATAGGATTGGGTTTTAGTCAATAAAAGTCTTTCACGCACGCTCCGCCCAAGAGCTGAAGACGTCATTGGGTGATTTCCCACAAAAAAGTATAATAAAATGTAGCGATTTGCGAATTACTTACGAGTATGTCGCAAGTTATAGGAATTCTGAGCCGAAAACTATGACATGATGATTAGTTTATCTTATGAAGTTTACTAACACAAATAGGTTCGATTTAGTTTCAAACACGTAAACCTTGATAACTATGTATTACAGAGAGTACACAAACAACTTTATTTTTGTAACCTTCCAAAATTACTCGTGTTTAATATAACTAAATATACCTAAGGTCAGGTTTTTGTCTAGATGGGTACTTATTTAATAAATTCTCCCGCTCTTAGGTAGAGCGTGAGGGTGTGTCCTTCTTTGCCTTTCTATCTGAGGCCCCGAGTTTTTTTTCAGTAGCGAACCCATGCCCAGTAGACTTCGACCATGCAGGGACCCTACGGTTTTTTGACATCTCCATTGTCCAATTTTTTTAGTATGAAGTAAAATCTCGTAGTTTGACATAACAATAATACCGTTTACAGTTAAATTTATGGGTACATTCCATGTTCACGGGAGTAGAACAATCTGCAATGACACGGCGTCTGTGAAAGCGTCCGCCGCACACAGACATAAAGCAGGCGCGCACTATAAACGAATATCTGTGCGCGCTCACACTTGTTTTTCCCCGGAGCGGCACAGAGCGGCACAATCTAGACCGATGCGGTTTTGTTTTCTTTGTTAGCTTTCGTTTCCTTTGTAAAAATGTAATTTATTCTCTCTGTTACATGAAAAATATGTCAAAATTTAAAACCATTGTAGGACTGATTCGTTATATCGCCACTGTTGAATTGGTTATTTGTTTAATCATAGGAGAACAAATAGCTATAACAAATGTATATAGTCCGGTCAAAATAGACTATTTAATTGGGGTGAGGTTAGAATAATTCGCACTTGGCTGAAAATTGGTAGGTTTGTTCAATACACTATTATAAAGGAAATGTGAAAAGTCCTCATCGATCCGGCACGTGCAAAAAAAAATACACGCGGTCAAAGGTCACAAAAATGGGTTTTTCGCGTTATTAAGCAAAATGGTAAGTTTTATCATAAAATTAGCTCAGACAAAAATTATAGATCAGACAATTATCTATAAATATGTCTAAATACTTTTTTCCTAAGAGCCACCGTTTTTGAGATATAACGATTCAAAATATTGAAAGAGTTGTAATCGTCAAAATATGAATAAGTACACCACGTATATACTCGTACATCACTGAAGCCGTAATACAAGCAAAAATATCGTTCTATCGGTCAGTGTGACTAACACATATAAAATATGAAAATTTGGGGTAAAAAAAAACCCATTCCCTTATCTTCTACGCCAGTGTAACCTTCAGCAACATCTGCCTCCCATTCAATTGTCTGCGTGGCTAGGGTCGTATACCTGCTTTATTTTACTATGCCGAATACATTCAATGCTATTAGAGTGCGTCTAATGATAGAACGACCTGGAGTTTTTGATTTAATGGGCCACATTATTCAGCCACAATTGTCCGAAATAAAAAAAGTTGTGAAGTGTCAAGACATGAAGAATCATGTCTTGACACTTCACAACTACTAGTTAGTAATACCACATACAAAATTTTTGGATTCAACCTCTTTTTCTCAGGTTGCGCTTGCTACTGTTTCAACTTTTTGAATCGTTATATCTCAAAAACGGTGGCTCTTAGGAAAAAAAGTAGTTAGACATTTTTATAGATAATTGTCCGATCTACAATTTTTGTCTGAGCTAATTTTATGATAAAACTTACTATTTTGCTGAAAATCGCGAAAAACCCATTTTTTTGACCTTTGACCACGTGTATTTTTTTTTGCACGTGCCGGATCGATGAGGACTTTTCACATTTCCTTTATAATAGTGTATTGAACAATCCTACCAATTTTCAGCCAAGTGCGAATTATTGTAACCTTGGATGTCTAAATTGACCGGACTATATATGAATTGTTAAGAGACATTGAGCCAATTACATGTTCTCACAGACTTACTCTCGACAGAAAAAGTAGAAGAAAACTTAGGATAACCAATAAATACGATAAAAAAAGTATATCAATTAAGTACTATTCGTGCACTATGCTGAAAGCGAGGTTCTGAAAATAACCTGAAACATAAGCATCGTGTGTTTACAAGAGATTTCCAAAGGCTTCGTATTAATAAATTAGTGTTAAGTAACTAAATGAGGGAAACTACATTTAGAAGTCGACATTAAAGACAAACTAAGTTCCTAGACAGTAAAAGAAGTATGCACTTAGCTGTGAGTAAATCGGCGTGGAATTATACACGTCTGCGAAGTTTGGCGAGGCATCGCAGTCCGCGGGGGCTGCCGACGGCGCTGTTACATATTCACTGCATCAGCTCAACTCCGGCTGAACTCGCAGCTTCCACGCCGGCTTACTAACAGCAGTCCAACAGATTATCTATACGAGTATATACAAAACGGAGAAACTGACTGACAGACATATCAACGCACAGCCGTAACTACTAGGACTAGGAGCATGAAATTCTGTACAAGGTTTCCTTCTATGATATAAGGGGAAAATTAAGAGAGGATTTTCCAAATTCCACCTCTTAAAGGGATGGGGTGCCGCGACAGAAAACCTCCACGCGTGCTCGCGGGCTGGAATTCCCTCACGGATTCTTCCGGAGTGAAGGCCAGTCCGCGGGACGGTGCACCCTGGGAGGCGGCCAACGACTCTCTTGGGTACTTCTGCCCAAGGAGCCTCGATGGCCGTCTGCGAATGTTCTGTCTGAAGGAGCGCTTCAACGCGTGTCCCTCTGCTGCAGCAGAGGGCACAGTGGCGAAGCAAGAGCGGGCTCGGTATGCACTTACCCTGCTACCGGGCAGGCAGGAGGAAGACTCGCTCCTCCTCCTGCCACCGTTAGTCTCGTAGCCCCATTGATTGTCCAAGGTCATGTTTCTGACTTTTGGTGGGGGTCGAGGGTCCTGGCTTAACCGCCCGGGCCGCGAGGAAGACAACCTCTATAAAAAATTACCCCAAACCTCCAAGCGGCGGCGCACCGTGAGGGAGGTTGTTAGCTTGACTAATGGGTAGCTAAATTAGTCTCTAGTGCGGACCACTTATTTTGAGCAAGTACCCGAAGTTTTTACTCGTGGGAACTGATATGGATAA
This sequence comes from Mythimna separata, assembly GCA_030763345.1. Taxonomy (NCBI): domain Eukaryota; kingdom Metazoa; phylum Arthropoda; class Insecta; order Lepidoptera; family Noctuidae; genus Mythimna; species Mythimna separata. Next base: position 23,270,436 of record CM061177.1, on the reverse strand, counting down.
ATGTATAAGAACAAAACCCAAGGACGAGAAGGCGAGGAGCGATGCGCGGTCGGAGTCCGACGCGGCGTCGCGGAAGTGCTCGGAGAGCTCGGGGGAGGAGCTGGGGAGCGACTCCGGAAGCGTGCGCAGCTCCCGGAAACGCTCTCTAGGAAGAGAGGGGTCGGACGAGGAGTCTGACAGCCGAAGGGGCTCGGCTCGAAAGATCCCCACCGCTCGGCGGGGAGCGAGCCAAGCCCGTGGCAGAGGGAGGGTGCTGACCTCCAAGGAGGCTGCCGAGAGGGCTGGGAAGCTTGCCGCGGAGGGACGCCATCCCGGAGCACCCAGCCCCGGTCCCTCGGGGCCGCCTGGCGGTGAGACGGACGACGGGGGAGGCTCCGCCGACGAGGCTCACCAGGAGGTCTGCGACCTGGTCATAGAGTCTCTGCGGCTGGTGGCCAGAAAAAGCACCCCGAAGGGCAGGACTTCTGCCGTCGCCGAGGTCTTGCCCCCTATCCTAGAGGCCTTCCAGAAGGCCCTGGACAAACGGGGTGCGAGGACCCGGAGGGAGGTGTTGGAAGCCGCCGTCCCTCCGAGGGAAGTCTGCTCCCAGCAGCCTCCAAAGGCGGGGAGCCCGCAGGGGCAGGGGTCGGCGCAGACCCAACCCCAGCACGAGCCAGAGGGACAGGCTCTGACCCTGCTGCGGCAGGAGCTGGCTGACTTCCGGCAGCAAATGCTGCGGCAGCAGGAGCAGTTCCAGCGGCAATTGTCCCTGCTGGAAGGGATGGTGCTGCGTCCCCCACTCGCGGGCTCCGGTCGCAGACCGGCGGCGTCGTACGCCGCCGCAGCTACGCCTACGGCAGGTGCCGCGCCCAAGGCTGGCCCGTCAGGGCAAGCCGGGCGTGGGGCCGTGACGGCGGCGGCTGCGACCGCGAGGCAGGCCCCGATGACGAGGCAGCAGGGGAGGGCAGCTCCTGCCCTTGCCCCTCCTGCGAAGGGCAAAGCGGCGCCCACCGCTAGGGCGGCGCCCACCGCCAATGCGGCGGGTGCTCCTGCCGCGGCGGTGGCGAACGGGCGGCCTCGGCTGCCCCCGCCTGCCGATTCTCCAGCTGGCGCCGAATGGTCGGTCGTCGGCGCCAAGAAGCAGGCGGGCAAGGCGGCCAGGGCCGCCAAAAAGAGGGAAAGGCGGCAGCAGCGCAAAAAGCGTGCCGTGGCGAACCGGCTTCGCGCCCCGGGCGCCGCGGCTGTAGTGATCACACTACAGCCGGGCGCGGAGAAGAGGGGCGTGACGTACGACGCCGTGATGGAGAAGGCCAAAAAGGCGGTACTCCCTCACCTCGACGAATACGGGGCCTCGAAGGGCTTCCGCATGCGGCGCACCGTGACCGGTGCCTGGATGCTGGAGGTTCCCGGCGAGGACAGCGGTCCTGCCGCGGACGCCCTGGCTGACAAGGTCAGGGCGTCTGTGAACGAGGAGGACGCCCGAGTGTCCAGGCCCACAAAGTGCATCGATATGCGCATCATGGGCCTGGACGACTCCGTCAAGGTGGAGGAAGTGGTGGCCGCCGTCGTTGAGGCGGGAGGGTGCACGACCGACCAAGTGCGGGCGGGCATCATCCGCCTTGACGGCACGGGTATGCGAGCCGTCACGGTGAGCTGCCCCGTGTCGGCGGTCAAGGCCATCACGGCGGAGGGCCGAAGGCTCTTGGTGGGCTGGGTGTCAGCCCAAGTCAAGGTGCTGGAGCCCAGACCGCTGCGGTGCTTCCGTTGCCACATGGGGCACCACGTGGGAGCCCGTTGCGCCGCGGAGGTGGACCGCAGTGACCGCTGCTTCCAGTGCGGTCAGCCTGGTCACAGGGCCGTCGAATGCCGTGCGTCGCCGCACTGCTACGCATGTGCGGCGGCAGGCAAGGCTGCCGACCACCGGGCTGGGAGCAGGTCCTGCGACCCCCCCGCCAAAGCCAAGGGTAAGGTCCGGAGGGGCCCTCACCCCAACGCCAACACCGCCGCAGCCAAGGCTGACGCTGCTGCCGCCATCACCGCGGCAGAGCCCTCAAGGGGGGCTCCGGAGGAGACCGTAATGGACTGTCAGTGATGGCCCCATTACGTCTCCTCCAGGCGAACATCAACCACTGCGCCCCCGCTCAGGATCTGTTGCTCCAGAGCATGGCGCAGTGGTCGGTCAATATCGCCGTGGTCTCCGAGCCGTACTTTGTCCTGCCCAGGGAAGACTGGGTCCAGGACCTGAGCGGCTCGGTGACCCTAATTTCGTCGGCCGCCGCCGGTACCCCCGCCTCTCGAGTCCATCACGAGAAGGCGGGGCTGCGTGGCAGCACGGGTCGGGGACATTGCAGTGGTAGGCGTCTACCTATCCCCGAACCGAGATCTCGCCGATCTCCACAACTCCCTCATGGAGCTGAATGCCGTCGTCACTGGGTTCGGATCCCTTCCCGTGGTCGTCTGCGGGGACTTCAATGCCTGGAATCTGGCTTGGGGTTCCCGGCTGACGAACCGACGGGGTCGGATGGTGGAGGACTGGGCTCTGGAGACAGGCCTGGTCGTCCTAAACCGGGGTTCTGTCCCCACGTGCGTGCGGATGCGGGGTGAGTCGGTGGTGGACCTCTCGTTCGCCAGCCCCGCTCTGTCGCCGCGCGTCGTCGACTGGCGCGTAATGGAGGGGGTGGATACGTATTCCGACCACCGGTACATCCGGTTTGACGTCTCCGCCCGGATCTCGACCGCGCCGGTCAGGGAGCAGACCCCGTGTGGTCCGCGGTGGGCGCTGAGGCAGATGGACCGGGACGCTCTCCTGGAAGCCGCGAGGGTACAGGCCTGGGTGCAAGCACCGGACAGGCCTGTCGAAATTGACCCGGAGGCAGAGTGGTTCCAGGAGGCCATGTCGCAAATCTGCGACGAGGCGATGCCCCGAGTCCATCCAGGACGTGCTCGGCGCCAGGTGTACTGGTGGTCGCCGGAGATTGCGGCTCTGCGCGAGGCGTGCACCGCCGCGCGGCGCCGGTACGCCAGGTTCCGCAGGCGCCGCACCCGCCCGCCGGATGCGGTGGCCAGGGAGGCGGAGCTTTACGAGGGGTACAGAGCGGCAAGGCGCACCCTCCGAACAGAGGTAAAGCGGGCCAAGTTGGAGGCCCGCAATGTGTGGCTGGGGACTCTGAACAGGGACCCATGGGGACGCCCTTACCAGGTGGTGCGGGACAAACTCCGCCCATGGGCTCCCCCCCTGACTCAGAGTCTCCGGCCCCAAGTTGTGGAGGGTGTGGTGGCCAATCTGTTCCCTGAGCGAGGGGAACACTCTCCCCCGCTCATGGCTCCGCCACCTGCGGTACCCGTAGCGGACCACACCAGCGACGACGAGGACGACGCTCCAGAGGTGACCGAGGTAGAGATGAGGGCGGTGGTACGAAGACTCAGCTTCAAGAACACCGCCCCAGGACCCGACGGCGTGCACGGCAGGGTATGGGTCCTGGCCATGGAGGCTCTCGGGTCTCGATTGCGAGGGCTCTTTAGCGCATGCATGGAGAGAGGACAGTTTCCCCGTCGCTGGAAGACCGGGAAACTGGTCCTCATTGCGAAGCCGGGGCGCCCCGCGGACTCTCCGTCCGCGTACCGGCCCATTGTGCTGCTCGACGAGGTGGGCAAACTCTTTGAAAGAGTAATTGCAGACCGCCTCGTCGGGCATCTTGCGCGGGTGGGGCCGGACCTTTCGGACGGTCAGTTCGGCTTTCGCAGGGGGCGTTCCACGGTGGACGCCATCATGCGCGTGAGGGCTCTCACGACGGGGGATGCGGTGTCTCGGGGCAGGGTCGTCTTGGCGGTGTCTTTGGACATCGCCAATGCCTTCAACTCCCTGCCCTGGAGTTGCATCGGGGCGGCACTTCGGTACCACGAGGTGCCCGCCTACCTCCGTCGTGTGATCGAGGCCTACCTGTCGGATAGGTTCATCATCTATCCCGGTCACCAGGGAGAGTGGAGACGGCGAGAGATGTCGTGCGGTGTTCCGCAGGGATCGGTACTAGGGCCGCCCCTGTGGAACATCGGATACGACTACGTGCTGCGCGGCGACCTCCCCGACGGGGTCAGCGTGGTCTGCTACGCAGACGACACGCTGGTCCTGGCGCGGGGAGAGTCGTACCAGGCGGCGGCCGAAACAGCGACACGCGGGGTTGCGACAGTCGTGGAGAGGATCCAGCAACTGGGACTCAAGGTGGCATTGCACAAGTCCGAGGCCATGTGCTTTCATGGCCCTCGGTACGCGCCACCTCCGGGTTCCCAAATAACGGTAGGGGGGGTCCACATCGGCGTCGGGTCGGCGATGAAGTACCTGGGACTCGTCCTCGACAGCCGGTGGACTTTCGAGGAGCATTTCCGACGTTTGGCCCCCAAACTGGACAGGTCAGGGGCCGCTCTGAAGCGGCTCCTGCCCAACCTAGGGGGTCCAGACGCCCCCTGCCGGAGGCTCTACGCAGGGATCGTTCGGTCCATGGCCCTTTACGGGGCGCCGGTTTGGGCGCCGTCGCTAGGTAAGCGACCGGCGGCCAAGCTGAACGCTTGCCAGAGGGTCATGGCCATCCGGATGGTGCGGGGATACCGCACGATCTCCCGCGAAGCGGCGAGCCTCCTCGCTGGCCTGCCACCGTGGGATCTGGAGGCAACAGTCCTTGCACGCATGCACGATTTGCGCGTGGAGATGCAACGCCGGGGCGAAACTCCGCTGCCGCGACAAGTCGCGGCATGGCGGACAGAGTTCCGGCGGGATCTTAGGGTGGCATGGCGACTGCGACTGTCGCAACCCAGTGCTGGGCACGCCGTCATTGAGGCGGTTAGGCCCCTCTTTGAGGAGTGGTTGGAAAGAGGTCACGGCGTCCTCTCTTTCCGTGTGACGCAGGTCCTCACCGGACACGGTAAGTTCGGGAGGTTCCTGCATCGAATCAAGCAGGAGAGGACGCCCGGGTGTCGCCACTGTGTGGACCGCCCGGAGGACACGGTGGAGCACACGGTAGAAGTGTGCCCCGCTTGGGCGGAGCACCGCCGTGTCCTCGTGGAGACTATCGGGAGCGGCGACCTCTCGCGTCGGGCCCTGGTTCAGGCCATGGTCCGGAGCGAGGAGGGTTGGCATGCGGTCGCCTCCTTCTGCGAAGCAGTGATGCTCGTGAAGGAGGCTGCTGACCGCGAGCGCGTGAGGGAACGGTCCTCACGCCGCCGCCGCCGAGATCCCGATCCCGATTTCCGACCACCGTAGGCGCGGGTTCGCGGACGGCGAGCACTGGGTAGCTCGCCGTCCGGCAGTCTGGAAATAATCTGGACCGAGCCCAGTCGTCAACGGCGCGTTCTGTTCCACGCGCGCCTCAAGGAGATGTCAGCAAACTGTAGGGGCCCGGTAGGGCCGAAGCCTCTGGGGGGAACATGTGGTATTCCTAACGGTTGATACCGAGTCCCCCCCAGAACGAAGGCAACGAAGGAACGGGGTAGGGGTTTAGTCAGTAAGAGTCTGACACGCCCTCCCGCTCCGCCCAAGAGCGGGGGAAGTCATTCTGATGATTCCCCTACCAGAAAAAAAAAAAAAAAAAAAACCTCTTAAAGGGATGAAAAGGGGGTCCAATTTGTAAGGAGAAACCTAATATCACGCAGAAGCTAATTTAAATTATATCTGCAGTCTGAATGCAACTAAATAGCATTCACTATGAATGACTGTATTACACTAAAGCAGATAGTGTTACACAGTGAGCGCGAATTCCCAGAACACCTCATCAATGTTGACAGAAACTATTAATACGACTGCATACTAATACTCAAAGCAAATTGCGTGAATAATGGATCAGGCTCCAGCCCACTCTCTTACTGAGACATGCGCGAATGTTGTGCACGTTATACTACTTATTCTAGCTTCTTGTTTATCTCATTAGCAGTTGTTGGAATTATTCACGACATTCTTAACACTGCTGGGAAATTAATAGTTTATGTAGGTAGCTAGTAATCTATAATAATTGGTATTATAAATGTGAAAATAACTGTGTCTGTTATGCTTTCACGGTTAAACTACTAAACAGATTTTGAGGAAAGGCACGGAATAAGCTGGAACCCCGAAACAGGACATACTTTATCTATTTTCTTTTATTTTGAATAGGGTCGCGCTTGACCACTTATCTCACCTGATGGAAAGCAACGAAATGATCGACGAATTTAGTTCGACTTTAACTTTGTGTCCGTAATAACCAACATTCATGAGGAAGAAGTGGCGGGCTAAAGCTATCGTGTATAAGGGATTTCCCAGCGACACAAATAAAAACTCTGTAAATGCTCTAAACCCGTATTCAATCTCTTTGGGAGATGAGTTTTCCAGCTAAGGCTGTGCACTAATGTGTTCTATATGAGAAAAAATATCACTGCTTACCATCAGCTGGGATGGCAGTGAAGCAGTACTTTAGATAAAAAAGGTGTTTTATCTACACTATCGCAAGAGGTAATAAAATGTTCGTAAATTTACATAGGTCACAAACCATAAAAAATGTATAAAAAAATGAATGACAAAAAGCACAATTATTAAAGAAACAAGTCAGCAAAGAAACCAAGTTCTTATAAAGCCTTCTTAAGAAGTAGCATCAGTTACAGATTGTGAGGCCCCTGTTGCTAACTTAACACATCAAAGTATCTTTACACAGATTGTGTACGACAAGGAAAACCACACTTTCCAAACTCGTATCTTTTGTCATGACTCGAAATCCCTCAATAGGAAAACGTCAGAAAGTGCCGGAGGAGCTGTAACCTGACTCAATCCACGTGTAACATCAGTAAGTATCATCATCATTTCAGCTGAAAGATCAGAAGTGATGATGATGATACTACTGTTGGACATAGGCCTCCCCCAAGCTTCGCCACACTATAAGGTGCTGTGTTACTTCAGGACAGCTGCACTTATTTGGTTGATTCTTTCATTTTTGTTAGGACAAGGTTTAGTGGAATAAAAATTGCATCCAGTCGAAGCCGGGGCGGGCAGCTAGTCGTATTTTCATGTAGATACAATGTCAGGCCTCCCCGAGGACTGTCCGGATAGGTGTGTCGCAGATTACATTACGCCGGCTTTGTGGGCGCCGCCCACGCGGGGGACCCCGATGAAGAGCATTACCATGCATCATAGACACGTAACCACATTGTTCCTACACTAACTTGTAACTACGATAACGTATACAAACAGATAATCCAGGTTGTATGCATTACCGCAAGTTATAGAAATCCTTACATAAGAGAGACGGGCCAAAAGCAGGCACTGTGAGAGTGTAAGTGTAAGGTTCCTCCTCCTCCTTGAGTCGTATTCCTCATTACTGAGGGTCGTGAAGATCCCGCTGGATTAGCTTATTACTAATGGTGTCTCGCCATCTGTGACGGTTCTGGGCGTCATGAAGTGCGACGTGTAATTGTATATCCAGTGTAAGTTTAAATGAGAATAAAACGTGCATTAATCTGAAAATAAGATTTTTTTTTACTATTATTAACTTGTAGTTTAAGTGAGGTGATTTATATAAAGTGATGGGATTCAATGGGACGATGCACTAAGATGATATGATGATGGTATCGTAGCGTGCTATGCAGCTCAAGTGCAGCGTGATGCCGACGCTGGCTTTATTCAAATACTAGACGTGCGGCGTCGCGTTGCGTCGCGATGTGAAAACAATTTATACCTAACTCATAAGTCGTTCGTTTAGTCCACAGAACGAACAGGTCAAAAAAATGAATACGTCTATAAACAGACGTTAGTCTGGGATAAATACATGACATACTTTTTCTTCATCCCTAAATAAAAAAATACAGATTCTAAAAGCTAAGGACAGTTTGAATCCTAAATATTTTCTTATTTCCGTTTTCTCCGTAAATCTCTTTAACTCGCTACATTAGCTGTCCCACAGAGCGTATCTCCCCATCTAATGCAGAGGCGACACTCGTCTCCAACTCAGGGCTGCTCCGGACAAGTATTTACCTCCGAGCTAGGAGTCAGGGCTGCCACCGACGGGTATTTACTTCACACATTAGGTAGTAATTAGCTCACACGAGCCACGTTACGACCACACGCCACAGCTTGAGTGGTGAATGGCTGGGAACTAGGGATTTAGGATTGAATGTACAGTGAACTTTAAGGAGGTCACTTTTCTTGCCCTGCTAATCTATATATATAAAACCTCTTAATAGCGCTTTTGTTAGTAGGTAGGGTCAGGTAAAGGGTTATTGGAAGGTCATTAACGACATCAGATTTCTATTGTTCTTCTCAAGTCTATTGCCATAAAGCAAGCACAAAACCCGACTCCGAGCTGTTACTGTGAAAATTATTTTAGATAAACTCAGCAATTACTGTCTACCTACAATTTCTCATACATTTTTTTATTTAATTATGCTAGTGAACTGTTAAAACCCGACACGTTTTTTTTTTATTTTTGTTAGTCTGTTTTGTCCCACTTCTTGGCAAAGGCTTCCCTCCACTCCTTCCATCACTCGCGAGCCCGTACTTTTGTGCTACTTTAGCCCACTGTTTGTCAGGCATGCAGCAGACATATCCAGCCCAGTCCCATTTCGGTTGGGCAGCCTTTAGAGCCACATTAATTATTCTGGTTTTGAATCACAATAATTATAATGTTTTGCACTCGATCCGTTAATTTTACGAGTATTGTTAAATTAGAATTCCACTCTAACAAATACACGTGTATGACTGGGCTATACTTGCGTACCTTGTAAGCGTTGTATACACGTCAGGCGCAGAGCCTGGTGTCTTCGAGACAAAAGAAGGCGCGTGACACTTGTCCCTTTTGTGCGCAGACGTCTCCCTGCGCCCTGACACTGACGTGACAACAAAGCGCGTTTAATATCGTCATGTACAACCAGCTTAATAGGAACAAGGAAACATGCCGCAGAATGTAGTAAACAAAGGATTTGGTTACATTGTTTTTGAGCAAATTTTACATTTCGATAACGTGGCGGAAAGAACACAGAGTATTTGATACCCTTCGAGGACAAATGCCAATGGAATATGATAAAGAGCTAGAAGGAAAACCAATAAAATATGCCTATATACTGGACTCGAGTGTACGGTTGGTAGCTGTTGACAGTTGCATGCGATCCTTTGACGGAGGCGTACGTGTTGACCCTAGCTGCTGGCGACGTAACGACCCAACGTGTTTACCCTCTGTGTTAGTACGAGTAGGTACTACAGGTAGTCCAAAATTGTCAAAATGTAATTAATTACTTCAAAACAAAAAAAAAATGGTAGGTATAGATTTCATCATAACATCAGCCTATAAAAATAAACTCGCTTGTTTTATTTAAACAAGAAACCTGCCCCCGCTACTGCCGCAGCCCCTGTTGATGAGTTTGAACTTGTTGTAAGTAAATTACCTCGAACTGGTTTGATGGATGAAGGAACTTGGTAAATAAGTTGCATCGGTGCAGCAGTTGGCCCGGCCCACGGGTATTTAGCGTCGATTAATCAAGGGCTGCTGCGGCCGACTGTTTAATTGCCATATAGCAGCAGTAACCTTTGATTCACGAGTTAAGCTAAGATCTCACCCGATTTGAGTAGGAGCTCAAGGATGTCAACAGGAATTTAGTTTATGCGCTCTGAAACACTCGTTTTAGCATCAGTCTTTTGAAATAGCATTACATAAGAGTATAAGTAAATAGTTTTTTTAATACAGTTGCTCAAAAAGTGGCGTATTGCAGGGACGTGTAGCGTTCGGGATGTGGGCTATTACATACTCGAGATCTTTCTTTACCTTTCCCGAACTTGTGCGTTCCCCTTTTCCCAACTGTCAATATAATGTCTATTAAAAAGAAAAAAACCAACCACGAAGTTTTCACTAAAAAAAATTCATACAAGTTTTTATGATTAATGCAAATATTTCTAAAAAGAAGCTACTAATATAATTTACTTTCAACCCTAGGGTAACAATGTACTATTAAGTGTTTTGTTTAGTTTCTGAAACAATAATTTTCATCACCAGCACTATGTATAATTATATATTTTTCAAATGTCCCCTTCAACTCAGGTGAATCTCAGATCATAACATTACAAACTAATCAACGTATAGTTCGAAGTGATTACATGAGACATACTGCTATTACTCTCAACTTTTCACCCATTAATTTTAAACGGAAAACTTGTAACAGTTTCCGCACCACTAATACCATTTCAAGGCCGATCTGGGGAAGTTCATAGGCAATTATGAAGTCTCAGCGCTGATAAATGAGGCAATGTTTCAGCTTTCAGACCGCGGCATTAATTGCGAGATGGCGGCGGGGGATGCGATTCCTCATACACTTTGAACTTCCCTCACTGCTTTACCGGCTCATATACAGTCTTGGGATAAATGCTTGTCATGCTTGACTGTTTATATTATGTGAGTTTGGATTTTAGTGCCCATCGTATAAATTGCGTTTATTAACGGGATGGAGGTAACTTTATGGATCGGTATATATTTATACCTGTCTTCATTTTATGCTTAGATATCATGATGGATACTGGTTACTTGGTATCAAAGTTCCTATGAATGGTATGCATGGAAAGGATTGTTTTGAGCTTCATCAATGTGTGACCAATATCTTAAATGCAACAAACAATATTCGAAATACTATTTCTATTTTGAACCGTGAAGATGAACAACAAGTAATAGCAGTGAAGGAAAAAAAGTAAATACTGAAGAAGCATCAAATTATCATCTCAAATAATCAAGCCATGTTCGTCTCCAACAGTGTTATATGAGTATGTGTGTCCCAGGCTGTGTCGTTGTGCCTCTACTCTGACAATATTCCTCCACCCGACTTTAGCTAGTTTGAATTCTGCATATTGTTGCAAATACCTGCATGTCTTCAAACACAAACATATGGCGCACATGCGGACGTTTTCAATTGAATTTGATGCGCATATGCTTTCCTTTCAGCATCAAATATCTCCTCCAGCCGTATTGTTATCCAATATCGGTGCAATTTAATGCTCGATACGGGTATTTTCCCAAATTTCTGGAAACGGTGATGCATTGCATGTAGGTTCCTATTAGTGTTCACTTCGGTGCAGACGCGATTACGATGAAACCCGAACTGACTGCTACTCGGACAGACAGCTGGGCAATGACAGGGGAGTTATGCTTCGTGCAAGGATAATACTTACATACAAACTAACCCCACTGTAGTGTGCTACTGGCATTTAGTTCAAAACTTCATCAATTTGACTTTCCACTAAACCCTCATTTATTATTAACTGCTCAGGTCCATCAAACAATCAATTCCTTCAAAGAAACGGCCTCACTTATTCACTTACAAAGAAAAATCCCTCATCTGTAATTCAGTGACGCGAACTAGAGCATAATGTAGATTGATGAGGGAATACTTCCGAGCTGGTCTCCGAAGATTATTAGCACATTAATTAGTCGCAGGCTGCCATTCGTCATGCGCGCGCGGCTCGCCCCAGATTTTAACCGCTGCGGTGACAAATGGACCGACCAGCGCCGCAGCTCCAACTAGTCAGGATGAGATGCTATTTTAGATCGTGTGACGTCACCGTGCGGAAGATACATTTGGATCAATCTATGACGTGTTTCTAACCTTTTGGAGTTGCCCAGGTGTGTTAGTGCGTGCTAGTGCAAATGATTTTATGATCATTATTTCGCAGTAGGTTATAATCAGTGCTGTATTCTGTTTTTATTCTTCCTGGTTCATCATACCTATATTTATCTAGGTATTTATGGCACTCCAACGAATATTTCGCAGAAACATTTACAGAAGAATAATAATAATCTTATCTATAAACAATTAGGTATCACAGCAAATTGTTCACTTAAAGATGTGCACAGCACTTGTTGAATTTACTTTTTTTTTACTAATATATCTCTGCTCTATCCTGGTTACTTACCATACAACTACACACTAAAGTCGGGAGCTGACATTAATATCTATAACAGAGACTTTCTGTAGACTACCAGTCACTAATGTTTGATTTGAAAACAAAGCTCGATCCATAAAGTGCTTGTACAATGTACGGTATGAACAAATACGTGTGTTTGTATAGGAACTGTTGAGCGGGTCAAACGGACGGCGGCCGTATCGCAAGTTCCGCAACTCCTCGGTTATTACGCGTAATGGCGGCCGCTCATCGAGCCGCGCTCTACAGCTGACACAGAACTTTCACTCCAACTACCACACTAACTGTTCAAGTAACTGCTACGGTTAGACAATATTCCGACTAACGACAGTTGCAGGTAAAAAATTTTACGGGTAAAGGCGAAAAACAAGCTACTAAAGCTTATTTTTCACGTCTGCAAAACCTCACAGTGAAAACATGCAATTTCATTTCACCACTAAATATTTCAAGAAAACTACATTTCGCAAGAATTCGTTACCTAATAAGTAAAAATCAGAATAAAGCCACGTTTAGTTACTAAAAGTGGCTTTATTCAAAGTTTCACCTATATGTACGAGTATATCGTCAGCTTACGCTTAACGAGACTTTGAATCTTTTTATGTAAGAGTCTAAGAACTATTGTATTTGTTAGTCAATGATTTCTTGCAGTAAGCCGACGATTTGGTCGTATTCCGCTGCTTTTGTTACTACTAATCCTCGTTATTTTCGGAATAACATATGAAGTAAACCTTCTGTGTTCCCTATACACAGGCCATCAGCGTTTATAGCCCAATTTAGAGAGCAATTACTTGTTCATTATGAGCTCAGTTATTAAATGCGACAGGCTGAGTATCAATATGTGGGCGAGTTTGATACTGGACTTGATCAAGGATTTTGTTATGCGACGAGCTAACATGATTCGTGATAAGCTGGACAAGGATTTTATGGCCCTGTAGTATACATCTCCAATGGATTTTTAATCCAAGAAAATGCACCGTATGATAAAGTTCAGGGCATAGCTTTTTGGTCATCGTAACTGTTTAACTGTACTCACTACTTTACTATCGAGAAAAACCAGGGATTTCAGAGGAAATATAAATATCTCATATTTATATTTCCTCTGAAATCCCTGGTTATCCATCATGTAGTGATCCTTGTCACAACGAATGTAATGTTTATGTTTGGCACTGGCTCACCACTACACACGCCGACAACGAACCGCTCGACTACACATCTCACCAATATACTCGTATACGCTTTACCACAAAAGCTTACAAAGGTTTACCACTGCGCTATGCATTTAATTAGTAGTGCTAATAGGTACACTTCAAATACAAAGTTAATCTGTTCATCAGGATCGCATCACCGCTCTCTCTAACAGCATGGCACCACATTAGTAGCCGGTGTTCCAACATTAGCACTATTACCCACCTGTTTGCATTATCCAGGCTCACTTCAGACCCCCTCCCCCCGGCGCCGCTCCGCTCTCCCCTCGCCCCCGCTCGGGAGCTGCATATTAAGTACGTGTCGCCACTCTAATGCCCCACTTAGACGTGACGTCACTGCCTTATTGCATCCTTGAGGCTTGCGGTAGGCACAAACACCCACACACCCATTCATTTACATACTAGCTTCTGCTAGCGGCTTCGCCAGCGTCAAAATACTATTCCAAACGATCATGCTCCCGAGATCAGAGTATACTGTGTGCTTCAAATCAAATCAAAACATAGCAACTTTAGAATTGTCAAAAAGTCGGTCAGTCGGAAAAATCGAGTTTATTGCACATGCCAAATGCATAAATTGCTATGGAAAACAAAGTAAAAAAACTCCATGGACTCTCTTTTACTCCATATATTACCCATACCTATGAGTAAAGTAAACCTATTTAAAAATATTTGAAAAAAGAAACTGTTAGTGGGCCTAAGTCGAGGTGGCTATGAAGCTTTTAGCAAATATTTTTACCAATCTTTCAATATATATGCTTGTCTAGTCTACTGCATTCTTTGTGTAAATGATGACTTATTTAGTTGGGAAATTCTGAGCGTGAAGGAATAACGCAGTTAACTTTCTGCTTGCATATAAACTTTCAGTGTCATAATATCATTGTGATAGCTACAGTGGCTGACGTTCTTTTTGATACGTATTACAGAAAGTAGGTACATCTACCATCACCATAATCACATCTACCATAATAATTTGTGTTCAAACACTTAATTTGAAGGCAACCGCATTCATTCCGGCTTCTGTCTGGCCGTAACGATATCGGATCGGTAGTTTGCGCTCATATCGTAACTTTAAATCAATGACATATTTTCATGTTTTTCCCAAATTGGACTATTAATTTGGAACCGTGATTCCAGATATGGACCAGTTATTTTTATTACATGATCGCCGAACACGGTAATGTCTTTATTTTATAGAGGGATAAAGCTAGCTCCGCCATAGTTTCAGGCGCGTTGTCTACATCGCCCGCAATCGTAACTATGTTTTATGGCACGGCACCTCTGGGTATTGCAATTGCTTTACTTTCACAATACATCAAACTTCTCTACGACGAGTGACTGGGAAAATTAGCTATTTTAAAGTTGTTATTATAGGTCAGGTTTTATGGGAGATCCGATACATAAATTCCGTTGGTTTAATTGCTTTTGAATGTATGCCTTTTGTAAATTGTTTATTTGTATGATGCTCTTTCTCCTCAAGTTTCCCAAAATGATCTTTCATGCAGTCGTTTCCAAAGGCCCTAAAACGTAAATAAAATTAATTTAAATAAAATAAAGTTCACACTTGACCATTTCTCGTCACATCTCAAAACTTTTTCATCATCTCAAAAATAAAATCAGTAGGTACCTAGTGAAGTGCAATGTTTTGAAATATGCGAGTATGTGTTAGGGATGGATTCAATGGCTGAGTTAACAATAAGTACGAGTATATTCAGGTTGATCTAAGGAAAAACTCAAAAGCTGAAAACAGAAACTAGGATGTGGCACTAAAAAAGTTTTGGTAACTTCCCTCTCATTCGCAAGTGTAAAAACAATATTGGATATTTCCCCCTCGTTCGTACTCTCTAACACCACTATTATTGATGAGTGCCTATTTGTTATTGAAGTTCAGAATAATAGTCGTTTGTTTTCTATCACTTATGAGTATTGTATAATACCAGTATTTAATAAAGTACCAGTATTTAATAAATTAAGCGTAAATTGTAATGATAATACCTAATATTATATTTTTACCCCATTGATTCTCTAAAAGATTAGCAAATAACGTTAAACAACATGAACGTAAGTATTATTTCAACAACCATTTTGGTCAAGACCAATAAAATTTTATTTTATCGGAACTTGGGGAGATAGGGCACCATCCGTTTGTTTCACGACCGCAAATTCATTAGCATTTCTTGGGTGATCAATACTAGTAAGGTAGCTTTAATGAAAATGCATTCATTGGAATATACATTTTGACCATGATTTTGACGATGCAATCATAATAATTATAGGTGTAAACATCATGCTGCATGGCGTCAGGTCGCGAGAAAGAATCGATCAAGATGACTAGAGCTCTGTCAAGAGTAAGAAAAAGATAGGTGTTAACACACACTGCTTCTTGACTGAACACTTAAGTATCCCAAGAGTGACATAACTTTATAGCCTGAAGTCGGGTTCATTCTAGTTCAGGCAAATAAGTGATCAAGTTCCTTTTTATTAAATTTTTATGATAGGTTTATTGTAAACGCTCTGTAAACGTGTATTATTTATAACAAAAACAACCTGCCGTGTGAAAAAACCTTATCATCAAAATCTATAATCACAAAAGTCAACAGAGTTCACACAAAAGCAATTTTAATTCGGAATCGATAGTAAGTCGGCGCCATTATCGTGCGCCATGATGTTCATATTGCGGACAATGTGAAGAATCGCCGGCGAGCGCGGCGCGTGCCAAATCGCGGCCTAAACGAGTGCGTATAATTCGAGCGGGCAATTTGTGCGCTTTGTGAGCCCGCTATTGTCGGCGTAATGGGAGCCAGCGACCTACACTTACCTGTCACTTTCTTGACGCTCTGTGTGTTTTTCGTTATGAAAAATGTTTGGAAAATAGATCGTGGTTTTGTTTGTTGTTTTTTAATTAAGACTACGCACTTAAATAGGTTGTGGGAAATTTCATTCATAAAATATTAATGTTTTGTAAACTGGTATATACTGTGCTTATACATATATATAAAGTAATTATAATAACAGGTCTTAAGACGGATTTCTTGCTAGAAATCCTCGCAAGATCTCGCTACCACGCTCATCTCTAGAAAAAAACATCAGAGATATTGTTCAGAGCTAAAGCGTACTAGGGCCAAGGGAAAGACTTTGACTAATAAAAAGGAAACCCGTGATCCTAAAACGCAAAGAGCACCCAAAGGATCTTATGTGTGGTTTTAGTCAGTAAAAGTCTGATTTAATCTCATAGAGCGGGAGAAGTCATTAGATGATTTCCCCGCCTTAAAAACAAAATAGGTAACAATATTATTATTGTTTCTTTAGAACATAGTAGGTTGTACATTTTATATCCAGTTTATTTTAACCAGCAGGCATTATTGAACGTTGAATCTCAGACATGAACTCAACGTTCTGTCTTCCATTCACCAGCTCAGAAGTTAACAGCATTAACTAACAAAGTGCAACTGCTCACCTGCACAA
The DNA here is from genome assembly GCA_030763345.1 of Mythimna separata. Taxonomy (NCBI): domain Eukaryota; kingdom Metazoa; phylum Arthropoda; class Insecta; order Lepidoptera; family Noctuidae; genus Mythimna; species Mythimna separata. The sequence continues at coordinate 23,253,879 of CM061177.1, read as the reverse complement.
TAAACACAGCATTGCCCCGATTGCTTCGCATTGCTTGCTTAGTGAACATAAATATGTCTATACACGAGTGATGCGTCCGAGTCCAGTACGGCAGCCTGTAAGAGTTACAAACGTGCACATAACACTGACATATGGCGCTACTGGATCGCCCAATCGGACGAAATGGGCCTAGATCCAGCCCCTGAAGTATTCATCTACTACTACATGGAATTAGCGACCTGTCCTAACTCTGAGCAGTCAACGCCTTCAAGTAAACAGGATTTTACTTCCCTGAGGACTTGTACAATCATTGATCGTAGTTGTTTTTTTTTTAAGATTCATCTAATAACTCCTTTTCCCTTCGCTTTAGGGAGAAGTGGGAGGGCATGGCTGACTTTGACTGACTAAAACTACACCTATGTTCTATCAGTTGCCTTTGCTTTTTGGTTTACCACGGGTAAACCATTCAGAAGTCGACCTATGGCCCTAGTAGGTATCCGCCCATATAGATCCCCCTACGATTTTGCTAATATCTTTTTGAAGCCCGATTGGAACACGCCTCGTCTATTATACCGCGTACATCGAAAGACTGGAACAATTTGTCTGCTGTGGTCTTTCCGTCTGATTATAACTTGGGTGTCTTCAAGGCTATAGTAAATTAGCTCTTAATAAACTAATGCGCCTCATCATCAATGACTCCATCACTGCTTACCATCAGGTGGGATCGCAGACAAGCACTACTACACTATACTATAGTCGATGACTCGGCTCGGTCCGAACAGTTACGGTGTTCTGATGATAACCGGGTGTTTGTTCCATCTGAATCAGGTACAGCAATCTCTTGAACTTACCGTTTAGAGAGAACTTGTCGACGTCTCTTCAACCACTCCTCAAAGAGGCAACTTAACGTCTTGAATATGACGTGTCCTGGTGTTGATAGATTTTGAAGGTAAAAACATAACATCTTAACAATTTTTCGTCGAATCGACCAATTTAGTTTTAAAGAAAAAAGCTAACTTTCGGTGTCTAGGGATTACTGATTTAAAAGAATCTTCTTGTTGCTTGTTTATGTTTCGCTCTACCTACGCTTTGATATGTGCAATTGTAAGTATCAACTCACCGAATAATGGACAAATTTAAAAATGCTGGACATACTTTAATTGCAATAAATGATATGAGTTTGAGTTTTCAGGGTCATTCTGTCATATGAATAGGTGTATGCTACAGTATATGAATCGACATTTAACCAAAAACTTTCCTTATCCTCGACGCTCAAGTACCAAACTAAGAGCACTGGTTTCCCCCCACCCCGCACCGCACCCCCCCTCCCCGTACATCCGGCGTGTAGTGCGACCAGGAGGTTATGGCGCGAATTAATATTAATGCGCGTTTGAGCGTACACGCGGCACTGGGTCGCGCCGGGGTCGCCGGTTGACCCCCGACTAATTCACGGCAGCTATGGAATGAGAGGAAGTGGCTCATTTAAAGTTTTTTTGAAGTGAAATTCCTACGCGATAGATTTGGTTTTATGATTGATGGAAATAACTGTATGTCGTGTTTGTAACAGAGATCCGGATGTCGTGTTGCTTATGAGAGCTAATTGCATACGTTCGAATTGTGTAGTCATCATTAAACTAATGTGATATGATATGTGACACAGAATAAGCCAGCTATTTCAAAGCACTTTGCTTTTTGAGGTGGGAAAACATCAAATCTGGGAGAAGTACTACTGAATTAGCCCAACCTATATTTCTTTACTTGCGCTTTGCATTCTAGAGCCGGACTCAGAACAAACACAGCTCTAGCAGGCATCGGACCTGGTGGGCCCCGTCTAATTTTGCTAACATCTCTTTGAGCAAGAAGCTGTCAACTCGGATTTAGTCCTTACGGTATGGCCACTCTGTGGCGACCAGGAATTAAGTACCCTGCGATCACAAAAACCCAGATCGCCTAATTCCCCTCGCTCTGGACCTTTTTCTGAACTAAGGCCGGACGCGACTGCCTCCACGAGGGGTGCTCTGCTCGAGTGGGGTAGACTTCCACAAAAATGTTCTATCGTGACCTCGGGACGTTTTCGCTGCTTCCAAAACAGGTGGCTCCCGAAACAAGCATGTCCGGTGATAACCTGCGATACGCAGAGAGTGAGAACGCTGTAGTGCCTCTGTTACCACTCTTCAAAGAGGAGTAAGTCTCCCTTTCGTCGTGATTGTGTGTCTAATTTCATGACACTTAATAATAATAATATAATATATATTCCACAACTTTCACACAACGTCATCTAGTGTGTGCGTTACCCAGGCAAAATATTTTGCTTTAGAGAGATGAGACTTAAACAAATAATTAGTGTATCATGAGGAGCAATTTGTTTACTAATAGCAAAATTTGTTTGAATTGTAGTTTTTAAGTTATTTAAGAAAAACAAATTTTGCTGGAGTAACGTTTGAAACGTTACCCAGGCAAAATCGTCTTTCAAAAATTAGTTTCAGCACGGAACCAAATACATGAATAGATAGCTTTTGTTGAGTAGTAAATGTTTATAAATAGCAAAATTTGTGTGTGGTATAGTTCTTTAGTTATTTAAGATTTTGCTGCGGTAACGTTTTGGGATTTCCCAGATCTCGAAAACGGCTCAACGCAGAAGTTTGAAAAAAATACCAATAAAAGACCTCAATTTGTTTAAATTTGTTTAATCATTAGTTTTTGATTTGGTTGACGTAAACCAATGTAATTAAATGGTTTCAAAAATCAGAAGAAACGGGTTTGCAAGTAAACCAATACACTTATAACCAAATAAACAGCTGTAAAAAATACCCGTGGTTCGACGCTTGTTTACATCAGAAATATTAGATTTCATACTTTACACATTAAGAAGATAAAAACAAATTTGATTTATTTTAGACTGGTCGTACTTTAGCGATCGAATACGCAGTTCCCATAACATTAAGAAACATGGCATACTTTAAACAAATTAAAATGATTCATGAAAATTCTTTCCTGTTAATTTCAGCCTTGAATTACGGCTCTAATGAAAGTTATCTCAAAAACAAGAATATGTCAGCAATTCTCTAATAAGCCGACCAAATTGAAAAGGTCACGTAAAAGCGACTGCACTGTACGTACGGGTAATCTTCGTAAATTAGCAGCTTGGTAACCGATGTTTTGTACAGTTAAGCAGAAAAACGTTATTCGTGAAGCCGATTTTTTAATATTTTTTAAGTGCAGTACCATATTACACAATTTTTACTAGTTAATAAAAGTGTAATATCATAGTGTGATTTAAAACAATACAAACATATATACATGTAGCTATATTTTTAGTACTTAATTTAGGTACATAAGTATAAAATAGGTACATAAGTGTAAAAGTTGTTTATTTTTTATATAATTGTTGGAAGATTTTTATTATATTGTTGTTTTCTCATTTAAAAGTTTTATGATTATATACATTTTTTATAGAATATGCTCGAAACCGTCCCTCATAAGGGCAAGAAATATAGGCAAGCCGATAATACATATTTTGTAAAAAAAAACATTAAATGTGCTTTGCACATTACACACACAACGCTGACTCAATTCCAACTCAAGTCACACTGTGGTATTGAAATATGAGCTTTATGTCGTGTTACTTAGAGTGGATATTTCAACATTAAGTTAAAAGAAGGTTACGACGCTTTGACAATGATTGGTTCACGGGTTATCCACCTGTGGCAGTCACATGTAATGTTAAAATATTCACTCTAAGTAACACGTAACAAAACTCATATTAAAATGCCATACTGTGAGTCGAGGTGAAATGGAGTCCACCTATCAACCTACGTTATTAGTACCTCCTAAGGAAAATTGTACAAACTATTAATGTATCCAAATATTAAAATTAAGTAAGTAGGTTATAACTTATCTGTGATTTTTCTCTAAAAATGTTGATGCTAAGGCAAAGCAATACATATAATTTGTATGAGACTGATTTTTTAAATAAAAATAATGAATCTTAACCATTTTATTATTTTAACTAACCTGACCAGAAAACTTTTGTATTCAACTGTACTAACAAAACATCTATATTATCCTGTTCATTTCAGATGGTTGCGCTTATGTATGGTGCGGTCGCTTTTATGTGACCTTTTCAATTTGGTCGGCTCATTAGAGAATTGCTGACATAATCTTGTTTTTGAGATAACTTTCATTAGAGCCGTAATTCAAAGCTGCAATTAACAGGAAGGAATTTTCAGGAATCATTTTAATTTGTTTAAAGTATGCCATGTTTCTTAATGTTATGGGAACTGCGTATTCGATCGCTAAAGTACGACCAGTCTAAAATAAATCAAATTTGTTTTTATCTTCTTAATGTGTAAAGTATGAAATCTAATATTTCTGATGTAAACAAGCGTCGAACCACGGGTATTTTTTACAGCTGTTTATTTGGTTATAAGTGTATTGGTTTACTTGCAAACCCGTTTCTTCTGATTTTTGAAACCATTTAATTACATTGGTTTACGTCAACCAAATCAAAAACTAATGATTAAACAAATATAAACAAATTGAGGTCTTTTATTGGTATTTTTTTCAAACTTCTGCGTTGAGCCGTTTTCGAGATCTGGGAAATCCCAAAACGTTACCGCAGCAAAATCTTAAATAACTAAAGAACTATACCACACACAAATTTTGCTATTTATAAACATTTACTACTCAACAAAAGCTATCTATTCATGTATTTGGTTCCGTGCTGAAACTAATTTTTGAAAGACGATTTTGCCTGGGTAACGTTTCAAACGTTACTCCAGCAAAATTTGTTTTTCTTAAATAACTTAAAAACTACAATTCAAACAAATTTTGCTATTAGTAAACAAATTGCTCCTCATGATACACTAATTATTTGTTTAAGTCTCATCTCTCTAAAGCAAAACATTTTGCCTGGGTAACGCACACTCATCTAGTCCCAAGCTGAGCAGAGCTTGTGTTATGGGTACTAGACAACTGATAAACATACTTATATATTTCTAAATACATACACATTATAGATAAATTACACCCAGACACAGAACAAATGATTGTGCTCATCACACAAACATTTGTCCTGGGTGGGAATCGAACCCACTACCTCCGGCATAGCAGTCAGGTTCACTAACCACTAGACCAACAGGTCAGTCAAATCTTGACTATCATTCAAGGTACTGTATGATATGAAAACAGCAGTCATTCTAGTATTACTGTGTTCACCGCCCTAACTCAGATGTCACTGCATTAGAGTTACAGAGGCCGCCTCAGTTTCAAAACTGAAATGTCTCTTAAAGACCAAACAGTCACGTTTGTAATTTACCTCTTCACACAACCAAGCAAGAATGATATTGTCCATCTTGGCACAATCCCACGATAAACTTAGACATTGTCTTCTATCCTATTGAGGAAACTAGACAGTCCTAAACTTGCGCCTTCCCTAACACCACCTCAACGGCTCATTACCGCCCCAAATCTATAAGGAGGACATTAATCCAATTACGAGTTGCAAACTAGACGAGCAAGTTCAGCCATTACAACTAGTCGCCAACACTGGACTCACGCAGGGGATAGAGGCGCAGAAGGTTTAGATAATTCACGATAGACATGCAGAAAGAAAAGATGCACAAACAAATTTCTCAACTGTCATTGAGTACTTGAACCTTGAACAAAAACAGACAAGATAGAGGGCCTTGTCTGACTTTTCTACTTAGTAAAAACATTTAATTCCATCTGAGGCTTACTTTCATTACCATATGGCATAAGCTGTTATGTTCATCATGTCTAAATTGAGAAGAAAATCGTCGAGTCAAAACTCCAAAGTCTTGAACATCGACGCCGAATTAGACTGTCCAATTATCTATCGATTACATTTCGGGACATGTGCGTCCGAATTGTACAATTTAATTCTATCAAACCCGTTCCATTATCGGATCACAAAATGAACAAGGATGCGCCCCCGTACCGGTACATGGTGGACCCACACGTACCAAATGTTTTTGGCCAAATTCATTGTACATATAGCTAAGGAGTGGAATTCTCTGCCAGAGTTTGCAACGGTATTTATTGCGAGCTATAATTTAGTGGTTTTTAAGAAAAGAGTGATGCATTATTTCTGACACCATATCATCCCTTATCCCCTTATTTTCAGGTGAGATATTGTTCTAACGCGAGCTAACTAACAAAAAATGGAGAAATAAAACAGTGCCAAAAAGTCTTCCAAGCTGTTGTGTTGGGCTTGTGTCACAATATGTTGTGTTCGTTCTTCAAATATCATAACGTTTTCACCTTCTGAACTTAGTCAACATGTGTTTGTTTGTACTAAGTTGATTGATTCTAGCAGAGTCGGTGACGTCACAGTTAGACCGATGGTCGGAGATGCCCGATCACCTGCAATGGACGCCGCTATTTGCTCAGCAATTGATCACTCGAGAGCGATGTCTTGTTAAATGGAAGTCTATATTGTTCAATTTAAAGCAAGTCTGCCTCTCTCAACATAGGTAAGTTATCCTATGTTTAGACTGGGTCTTCCATAGTGACCTAAGTTCACACTACGCACAAATTGACTCATCATAATCATCATTTTAGTCTAAAGACGTCCACTGCTAGACATAGGTCTCCCCAAGCGTCCCGCCCCGTCCGAATTCACGCGACCCTCACCTGGTCACCATTCTACCTTATGGGAGGTCTTCCAACGCTGCATTTTCCGTCTTCCAAATTGGTTCAGTTCAATTTCATTCAAAATATTTTATTTCACATAGCCCTACAACCTACGTAGGCACTTATATAACGTCAGAAGGCAGTGCTAGCAGAGGCTGACAACTAAATGAACCCTGCAGCTATCATGGCAAACCTCTCCGCACATATTTTAAGTAGCGTCGGCTCGTCTAACTATTTAAGAACCCCAAGCTCTTTCACCCCTCTCCTTAAATAACTTAATAACTCTTCCTGAAACACCAGCCGTCCATCTGCCTGAAACTGCTTGTAATTTATGTTTGCATCTCTATTGCAAGGTTTTGGCGATGTCTCAATCAGTGTCTGATCCTGCTATTAAGCTCTCTGCACATCGGGACTTCGATTCAGGTAAAAGATCTTACTATAAGGCTGTCTGTCAAGTAAATCCTGAATATTAATTACTTAATTACATCTACTTTGTGAGGAACGGTTTATCAGAAACGGCTACATAACCCTGGAACGAAAGGAGAGTAAGAACAAAGGAATGGATTCTAGTCAGTAAAAGTCTGACCGGTCCGCTTTTTAAGACAAATAAGTTTTTAATCACGGCTTTTGCATCTATCAACTTGCATAGAAATCTAATCCATTTTTTGAAATAAGCACCACGAAACTGCAGAATATTCGTAAAGTATGGCGGTGTAAATCATTTTAATTTCATTATAGCAGTATACGAATAAAGTCACGAGCATAATCTCAGTGTATGCTACAAACACACTCACAAGTCAGCTCAGTGAAAAATACAGCGTGAATTTTACAGATGTTATTACGACGCGACGTAACAAAAAGACGCTGTTTGCTGAGAAATGCTCACTGCTTTATGCTGCCTGTGTTAGGATATCAACTTCTAGTTTACGCTCATAATGTAGAAAATATGAATCATGTATATCGAATAAATATTGAAACACGTTCATTTCAAATGCTTTTATCTTTTCTTTGTAACGTTTCTCGAGTTTAGATGCAATATAAAATGCTTTTGCTTATGGAATCGTGCCATCAAGTTATTGCAACTCATGTATTTTAAAATAGACAACTAAGAATCTCCATGTTAATACTTTATGTATCATTTTAGAGCGACATAATCTCGTAAAATCATCTCACGTCGTCATCAACTCGCGCTCATATCGCTCTGCTCATCAATGTTCAACGTGCACTCGGCTCCAGCAGCAATCCACTACTAACCCACATTCGGCAACCTGCCCCACATTACCTTAACATTCCGCCACGCCACGATCGCTCTCAACCCTTAAACGCTGGCGATCCGCCAGCTCTCGCTCCCGTGAATTATTCATAGCGCGGGCCCGTTACATCTTCAATTAACCCGTAGCCGAGCGGATCGGCCTCGCTCACCCGCCGCCACGCCACGCGCGCCACGCCACGCCGCCACGCTCCTGCCGAGCTGCTGCTCAAACGAGAAGCGTGACGGTACTCTACGTAGAGGTGCGATTACACGAGCCATTTTATCAGAAATTATTGCCATCAACAGTGGACAATCCTATAGAAATCTCAACGTTAATATTTGGGTGAGCTTCAAGTACCCTATATTTTCAATCCCTAGCTTGCCCGTTCATTTCACAGATTTTTTTACGGTGAAGTGTTTATACAATAAGTAAACTGGCAGGTTTGCGTTTACACGGACAATTAGTGATCAATTTGGTAGGGATTATTTCCCGAGCTGTTGAGTTCTTTAAATTTTGGACAACACGATTGATCGCACATGTGCACGATGTCCGGATAGGTGCACTAAAATCTGTGTGGTGCTTCCTCAAAAATCTTTGTAACATACTTTTTATTATGAACCACGCAATATTATAAGCAATTATTCAGTGTTCTGGTATATCAGAGTCGGTATCTAGGAAACAGAAATATTGTCCAGAGTTGAACTCGAGCACTCACGTTGCCCGTGTACCTAGTTACCTACGGCTACGTGTGCTGTAGGTGCCATTCCTACAACCGAGTTTTCCAAATCTAAATTGGATTTTTTGTGCGGCCTCTGGATAAATTGTGTGTTGTGTGTATTCGTGTCACTCATATTTTACTCGACTAGGTCACGCACGGAGCAGCAAAAATGAAATTGTAGTATCAGTTCCAACTACGTTTTTCGGAGTGTCGGATGGAAAAGTGCTTACGAACTCAACTGAGTCACAGGTTGAAAAATGTTGATTGAAAAGTTGATACAACTCCGCTACGCTTCAAATCCGTATAGAAGTTACGAGAATGTCATTCAATAGTTAAACGGGTGTACACGGGGTAACATGACATGCATACACTTCGAAAATGTCGCTCTCAACTCGAAATAGATTTAGTATACTGAAGCTCAAAACATTTGTTTATTCAAAGAATGTTGAATCGGTACGTATTCTGCAACTCAGAGTTGTATAACCGTGAGGCGCAAAGACGTTTTCCGGTAGTGTTCAGTGTTCAGACGAGCTTTGTGCATTCCCCTCACTTTGACTGCCGCGTAACGTAACGAGAGCCAATATTGACGTGCTGCACACGCCACCGAGGTCAATTGGATCACGCAGGGGCTAAGAAACACGAGAAAATATGTACGACAGTGACTTCCTTCCAAAAACATCCATCGAAACACGTCAGCTGACCATTTTCTCTAATTGGTCGCCTTTCAAGAAACTTAACCTATATTTCTTGAAAAGAAAGTGATTATATTTATACCGCAAAAAACATCAATTCATTCTATTTTATCAATCACTAAGAAACGAAGAACAAATACTACCGAGAGTAAAGAAAAACCTCCTCCAAATATAGAAATGATTGAGTACGCACAACAGAACTAGAATTTATTTATAGCTATAATTGGAACGAGTCAACTTTTGATATTAGCTTCGATTAGAAGCCTAGAGGCCCAAGGTTTCAAACACGTTATATATTTACGTGGTTGTGACTGACAACCAAAATAGTTAACATGTTAAAGTTAGATCAGAAAGTTAGAAACACTCCGCAGGCAATACTTAGCTATTAAAATTGTAACTGAACTTGATTACGATGAAGCAAAAACCAGTTGTTGTCCTTAGTTTAATTCTCGTTACATTTCTTCCCATAGGTCTGCTTAATCTGTCAGTCTAGATGGTATTTATTAAACTGGATTTGACTACGTTATTTTAAAATGTTCAACACATAGCATGCAAGTTATCATGAATGATTGAGACGTGGAAATGTCAACACGGAAGCACTCGGCGTTCCCTCGCGTCAGCTAATCCTATGATGGATATATGACTCGAACTGTGCAGCCTGTTGGCGACGAAACTCCATTTTATTTTTGTGAAATAGAAACCGTCTAGTGTCCGCAAGTTCTGCAATTGTCGAACATTACAATAGAGCGTTAGTCAACATTTCACGCTAAAGCGTGTAGGCAGTTTGTACTCGGAGCATAAAAGCGCTTAACCCAGCTAATTTTCATGAACCCTTCGACACTGGCTTTGATAAATGGGAGAGAATGAGAGAATGCAGCCTCTTTTGAAGCAACACTTAGGTTGTAGACAACAGTGAATGGGGCCGGCATTGAGGGCGTCGTAAATAGCGGCGGGCGGCGGCGGCCGGCCGTTCATTAGCACGGACCTTTGTTCGGGCACGGCCCTGCAAAAACAAATAGTAACACTTATCACTACGAAACACCCTAGCAGACTAAACTCACCCGTACCTCTTAAGTATTAAGGTTGTGGGATACTGTAGAGGCTAAATTGGTAATTGGTCATAGTTGGGCCGGCTTTGAATGTAAAACTGAGGATTGGTAATCGTGATAATGTCGGCTCAAAACAACGAGGCTCCGCAAACATCGCGTTTTGAAACCTTCGTGATTGTTAGTGCTACCCCACACAGCCACCTAAATATTACATGTATTGTTAACTTTGACCCACCTTCTTATGACACAATTATATTATTGTGAGTTGTTTGGTTTAATTTAATAATACGTTAAAAAGATATATTTTAGATAGTAAATTTAAGAACCCCATTTGAAATAAAGTAACAAAAACGATAATAACACAAACTCATTTTAAGTGAACCTTGTTCTTTATGAGAATAAATCTTTCTTTAAACCTAACAAAGCTTTGCTTGTAAAAATAATCGTAAATCTAAAAAACGTTTTAAACATTTTCGATTGCCAGTAGTAACGACTTCTATCAAAATCCTAAAGTAAACTAAAATTGGATCCCTTTTATAAATTCCCTCTAATTCGTTAAAATATAAAGAGTTTTTTGCTTTCATCTTGAAAACGGTGGCGAGTCTAGATAATATATCCACATTACCATTAGGCGCTGTTTTTTCAGAGAACTTTTACTATCTTTTGTGTTGGCCTGAACATTTTAAATTACCTTTAGAGGGCGTAACATAAACGGAGCCCTTATTATAGCCCCCGTATTCTTTGACAGGAAAATTCTTCACGCTGTCATCCATTTCACATGATATTTGCAAATAAGAATTTTAGCCAGCAGTTTTACATCTTATGAAACGTATTTCCTTAAAAGATATTTTAAACAGACTTTTAAATCACATACCTAGGTAACATCTTCTCATTTATTTTATCGTGCTGAAAATAACACTTTAAGTCCGTGAACCAAAACCCTTACAGAATCTCACTTAGGTACGTGTTTATTTCTTAAGAGACAATATCTTCGCTTCCTGCGAGCGTGTTGCGGCAACGAAATGCATCTATGAGACATAAGTGAGACAGCCACGACCACGGCACGCGCCCCGACTCGCGTGGTTCCGCACCAGCTAAACTTGCAATTTCAATTCAAAATTTAAATAAACTGGAGACGACACACTGCCTCACATTTTTCACGTGATATTTGTAAAAGTTAAGGATTAAGTTAACAAGAATGTTTTCTTCTCCGACAAAAGTCAAAAAGAAGAAGAGAAATCAGTAATATTTCTTTTTATATTATATTTAAATAAGATTTGCTGTAAGAAAACCCAATTGTAGGTTAAGCTCGCCTGTGTACATCACCTGTCCTATTTTAAAATATCTGTGTACAATAAAGAATAAAGTTCTTTGTCTTCTAGATAGGCACGAGTTTGCATTCTTTAAGCTTGGAATAAAATATCGTTTTTTATGCCCAAATACTAATCTAAGAAAATACAGGCTTCAATGCGTCTGGTATCGGCGCGAGTGTCTGACAGTAATTGACGACAAAATGTCGCAAGTGTCGACCTCTTGACTTATTACCGACTTATTGTGTCCGACTAGACACGGTCTGATCTTTCCTCCTGACAGTAATGCCAATGACCAAGTCGTTAACCTTTTAGGTTCTCAAAGGAGAGCAGCTTTCATTTGTCAGGGTCTTAAGTATTTCAAAAAGGAATCTTTAGGCGAAATTGAAAGAGATTTCAATAAGTCCTGCTTCAGATTGTCAGTTAACACACCGAGCACAGAAATGTGTCACCCCCACATTCCAAACGTTTTGTCTGCTTATATGTGTAGCACTCTAAGTAACAACGATCACATCTCAATGGGCAGCTTTACGCGACACGCACATTAATCCTCTATCGTCTCTGTCTTTATCTTGTCGTATTTAGTGAATGTTCAGGTCGTAAGAAAGAAGTTTATTATTCGTGATTTTGATAGCTCTTGACAATTTAGTTTAATGAAAATATTGGAAAGCCAAAGTATGATTTTTGTGCTATGCCACTGAGACTTAGCAAGCCTAGTCCGCACTGTCTAATCATGTATGTTAGTTTTTGAAAATTCAAACGAAACAGATTTTTTTTTCAGAAAAATGATTTGTAATATATTGGCCAGTCAAAAAGGTAACTCCAGTCTAAGGTCTAGATCTAGATCCAAGATGTGATGATGATAATTAGATAGGTAATAGAATACCAGTTAGAAAACTAAACAACAATAACAGTTACTTAGCAGTTTTGCTTATAATAGAAGTAAGATACCAAGTTCAAGTTGTCAAGTTCTTACCAACTATTTTGATTCTTTTTACTTGAATATAATTAAGTCATCTGTGTGGTATTTTAATTTTAGTATTGAGTGAATGTGTAATTCATGAAGAGTTGAAAGTGGCCTGAAAAGCATCGTGTAAACCCACGGTTGTGAGTTGCCTTTTTGTTTTGCGAACTTGACTGACACACTGTCACTTGTCTAGAACAGTGTACCGTGTACAGTGTCTGACCGAACCTGACAGGATGGGTAGCTATGTCATTCAAGTTTCGCCACCACTGGACACTATTTGGTCAAGAAATCCCTTTCATACTTGACGGATTGGTGCTTCTGTCTCCATCTCCCTCGCGTGGTTGTCAATCGTATGATTGTATTGCGATCGGATCAGCTCCGATGTTCTTATTGTGATTGTCGTTGCGATGTCAATTTAACTTTTGTGATTGAAGCACCTCTCCGCTTTATTGGACGCTTCGGCTTTTTCGTACATGTTCGTATTTGAATTAACTTTGTTATGAATTGAAAGACATGTGACTTTTATTTATTTTGTTTCAAATGTGAAGAATTTTATTTTTAAGATTTTTACTTAAAAAAGGAATGCTTTAGAAACTCAAGTTGAAAAACTTGTCTTTTATTTATCTAAGTAATGTTTGTTAACCACTGTGACTTAGGTGTCTGAAAAATGTTTTTTTTAACAAATTACACAGATATAAATAAGATGTAACGACGAAGATAGCGTAATCTGAAGACGTCCATGACGAAATGGTCTTTTCTACACAGATTAAAAAGTAGCCACTTGAGCAAAACTCTGAACTAAGAAATATCCAATCCTATTTTTGGAAACAAAAACTACTGATACAAACTAATACTCTTTGAGAACTGAATAGCTGCAGACTGATGTATTTTCAAAATATCAGCAAATATTGCCAGTTGAGACTTTGGTATGCTCTTCACAATTTTTCTGTGGAAGGGTTCCAAGTACTGGGCTCCTCATCGCTCATGCAGGGCGGGCCCGAGACAATGATCACGTACGGATCACGTACGCCGCGGGACGTCGCCGACGTACGGCACGCGGACTCAAAGCGCCTAATTCTACATGCACGTATTATACCGCCTGCCATACATGAGATATTAATGTATTAACATTTGCTCTGTGTACGTGTTTTTTTAAGTTTTTGTTTTAGTAGAACGTGAGCTTTCGTTTCAGTGTGAAACATGACGGTCTTGGTTTGTAGGAAGGATTGTCTTAACAAAAATACTACATTTTGATAATGAGATATACCTACCTATATATTTAAACTTGTTTGCGCATGTGTAGCAACAAGACTGAATGGGTTCTTTGGTTAGGCAAGTTATAAAAAAAACACTAAGTACATTATAGGTACTCATTGAAATGATCTGATTTATCGTTGTTACTAGGAAGAAACGTCTCACTGACTGAGGTAAAATCATCTTCCACTAAAGCGACTTGCATGTTGTGTACCATATACACTGCCTGCGCTTATAGTTACAAGCTTCCTACATATTCATTTTCCCAACCCGCCATCTCTCCAGGTCAAGGTCTCCAGAAGGCTGCCGGCTGGCATCTCGCGCCTCCGAGCCATTTAGACTATTTTTATAGCACTCCTTACTCGCAACGAATAAAATCTCGGGCGAAAGCCAGACTACATAGATTTTCTTTTAATCTCCTGAGTGGATTAGAAACTGGAGCGCTATATCCAAAAATACCCTATTCACGAGTTATTCAAACACTCGTGTTCGTGCGCGAATGAAAGAGCAACATTACTTAACATCCCACTTGTGAAACCTGACAAACTTTGTGAAACAGCCTGCCAGAGATAACCTTCGTAATGTAATCACCTCATTATACAATATCATAATTATTCTTATATTCCTGTTAAACACATTCTACGGCTTCGGCAACCTCAAGACTTCAATTAAAGTTATTCAAGTTTCTGCCGATTGCCGCAGGTGGGCGCACCAGGTTCATATGGTCACTTCGATCTTCACCCGACTCTTCTTTGGATACAGATATGCGACTGGGAATATCTAATTGAATCACGCGATTGAATCTCGTAATTGGATCACGCAAAAGTTAATTGAATGTCGATAATTAGGTGCGGTGAGCCGCCGCAGCGGTCGAACGGCGCGGGCGGAGCTAGTAGCGTTACTTTCAATAAATCAAGGATCCCAGGCACACACACCGCCCCTCACGGACCACTAGACTAAACCACAACTAACCTAGTCGGTGGTCAGGACTTTGTTGAACTAGGCACTGCACAGAGTTGATGGCAGTTGCAGATCGCACTGCTAACTACATCTATATAGACCATTGTCCGTATCTACAATTGATTGTTACTCCTTCGTTAATCAAACCACTAAACGGATTTGGATGATAATTTATCTTTTGTCCTATTCCAGGGAGCACATATGTTACTTTTTTATCCCTTGAGATATTTTTCTACTTTCACGCGAGTGAAACCGCTAGTAGTAGTTAATTACATACATAGTGATTATAGTTCTAACTGCGCTGAATACTCAACCGTGCGGGTAAAGATGTGCGAATAAGACTTTTTTCGACAAAGGTGTAACACGAACTGTTTATTTTCTCTCTATTTGTCACATTCATCCAAACCTTTTCTTGGCTGTGTTGTTATGCATAGTTTAATTTCAAGAAAATTTTATTCCATTTATACATCTACATCAATCAGCATAGATGAATTTATGAAATCTAAATATAATTTGAATAAATCTATCAGAAACTACTACATCGTAGAATGATAGGTATATATTTGGTTTCAACATAGATACATCAAGGGGATTTCAAGGATCTTGTAGATCATTCTGGAGTTCCAAATCGTTTGGGACGAGACATAATGTAGGGGCACAATATTTAAGCAGAGTGTAAGCAGGGAAACCAGGATAACGTATACAATGAATTTTATTGTGTTATTCTGAGAACTGTTTATGATCAACTGACAACTATAAATATAAACAAACAATCCGTGGAACGGTTACTAGGTTTATATGAAATTGACATAGTTCTATCGATAGCCAGATAGGTACCACCTATTAAAATAGGTCCGTATATAATATCACATTAATTAACTATTTCAATACGCCCCCTTAATGCGCATATTAAATACAAACAGCAATACAAGAAAAAACACATACAAAAGAAAGTAATATCAAAGAACAATCATAACAAAATAAACAATTAACAAGCAATGCCTAAACCACGCATGCACGAATAGTGCTTTACTCTGGGCAAAGCTTTCGTTAATATGTCCGCGAGCATTGAGTCTGTCGATAAATACTTTAGCTCAATACTCGTATTGTTCTTCAATACACTTCTAATAAAGTGGTACCTGATGTGAATGTGCTTACTCCGAGAATGAAACATTGGATCACCGGCAAGGCAAATCGCCCCCTGATTATCTACATGTAAAGATAATGGTGCAAACTTACATAGCCCAATCTCAGTAAGCAAGCTGTTCAGGTAAATTGCCTCCTTCATAGATGACGCCAAACTTATATACTCGGCTTCGCAGCTCGAAGTCGATACACATTTCTGCTTTTGTGACTTCCAAGACACGCATCCACCTCCTAACATAAAAACATAACCGGAATAAGAACGTCTATCTATCAAACATCCACCCCAGTCGGCATCTGAATAACCATGCAATGTTTTACCTGTTTTCGTAAACATAAGTCCGTGATTTCTCGTATGTTTTAGGTAGCGCAGTACACGTTTTGCTGCATTCCAGCACTGTTGATTAGGACAATCCAAGAATTGGCTCAATACTGCCACAGTATTCGTAATATCCAATCTTGTGCCCGTAGATAAATACATTAAACAACCGACTAACTCTCGATACGGATACTGCCCCGTATCACATTGTTCCGTAGGTTTCGTAATCTTAGTTTTCGGATCCATGGGTGTAGAAATCGGATTACATCCACTTAATTCAAATTTATTTAACAAATCGTCAATATATTTTCGTTGTGACAATTTAATGCTCTTGTCACATCTGTCAAACTCTATGCCTAACATATACTTCGCAATGCCATAATCTTTCAATTCAAACTTCATGGCCAGTTCCCTTTTGAAAGTTTGTATACACTCACCTCTTTGCGATGCGACTAAAATGTCATCTACGTAAACTAGTACAAAGAGTTTCGTTTCTGAATCTACGGCCTTAAAATAAAGGCATGGCTCGTTTAAAGAGACTTGTAGCCCCATGGACTTCAGCTCCTCGTCCAGCCTGATGTTCCATTGACGACCTGACTGGCGTAAACCGTACAAAGATCTTTTCAGCAGGCACACCTCGCCCCCAGACTTCAGGTTGCATAACAACTTGCTGGCACGTTCATGTATAACTGAACCTGGCTGTTCTATCCGCATGAGGTCTTGCAGGCATTCTTCTAGGAGGTCTGGCACCTTCATATATATTTCCTCATCCAACAAACCGTTTAGGTAGGCCGTGTTTATGTCCAATTGATGAATCTCAAGGTCAAGTTCAACTGCAAGTGCAACTAGCAATCTTACTGTGTCAAGTCTAGCTACAGGCGCAAAGGTATCCTTATAGTCTATTCCATAAAGTTGACTAAAACCTCTTGCCACCAGCCTGGCCTTCTTCTTCTCAGTTTTATCCACATTTAACTTTGTCGTTAAAATATAACGGCAACCTACGACGTTCCGTCCCATAGGTTTGTTGACTATATCGAAGGTGTCATTCTTGATTAAACTCTTCACTTCTGAAAGTATTGCATCTTTCCATCCTTTTCTTTCATTACTGGATAAAGCTTCCTTTAAAGTAATTTCAACGACTCCGGCAAAATCCTGACAATCAACAAACTCTTCCGTTGATTCGACGCGTTCCTCCACGGGAATATCTGGCTCTACGTTAACCATATTGTATATTTTCCGTGGACGTCCGACGTGACCTCGTTCCAGTCGTGGTCGCCCTGGACCTCTCTTCATTGCCCTCCCCCCATCAGTATGAACATCATCCCGATGATGATCGTGCTGAAATGGTCCTACAGCAATATCTGGAACGTCCGTCAGTTGTGGTGCATCAAAGGATGTTTCTTGACCTTCATATCCTTCCACAGGTACAGAAATGCCTTCACCTTCCACCTCTGGAATTTTGTTATCTTGGATTCTGCTGGATTGGTTAGGATTGAATTCTATTTCCACCGTTGCTGGTTGGTCCGAAATATTTGCAGGCCCTTCTTGGTCAATCTTGAAGGGATCAAATCGTAAATTTAAATTTTCTTTTTCTTCACTCTTCAATTCTTGAAACTTCACATCTCTTGACATGATAACTTGTCGTTGCGCTGGTATCCATACTCTATAACCCTTTCGATCTCTAGGATAACCTACGAAGATTCCTTCGAAACTTCGTGGAGCAAACTTATCTTTAACGGGTGTCTTGTCCAACACGTGTACCTTAGACCCAAACTTTTGTAAGTAGTCTAATCTGACAGGTCGTTCAAACCATTTCTCAAACGGTATTTCACCTTCAAGACTTCTTGTTGGACAACGATTTCTTACGTGACATGCTGTCGCTACAGCATCAGCCCAGAAACCCGGAGATAATCCTGACGAGATGAGCATACACCTCGCCATTTCCACCAACGTCCTGTTCTTCCTCTCAGCAACAGCATTCTGTTGCGGGACGCCAGGAACTGTCAACATTCTTGCTATTCCTTCTTTCTTCAAAAAATCGTCGAAATCTCGATTACAGAATTCACCGCCGTTATCTGTATGAAGATATTTTATTTTATGTCCTAACAAATTCTCGACATGACTTTTGTATACTTTGAATGTCGTGAACACTTCACTTTTCTTGCTGAGAAAGTATACTTCACACCACCTAGTATGATCGTCAATAAAAGTGACGAAATATTTCGCGCCATTTATTGACGTATGTTGCATGGGTCCACAAACGTCAGAATGTATAATTCTTAACTTTTCATCGCATGGCCCATTTGAACTAGTAAACGGTAACATACACATTTTACCTTTCGCACAAATATCACAATTGTACAAGTCACTCACATCTGTCATCTTAACATTCATGCCAGATTTATTTAAAATTCGGACGAGATCCTTTGCATTTAAGTGTCCTAAACGTTCATGCCACATCCATACGTCAACCTTTTGCTCAGAAATGGCTGACACACTATCTAAATGTTCCTCAACGTAATATAAATTACCTCTACGATTCGCAACAAGTTTAGTGTTACCATAACTATCTTGAACACTAGCTATGTTATCCTTAAACGTAACGCTAAACCCCTGATCAGTAATTTTGCTTACTGAAATTAGGCTACATCGTAAATCCGGAACAAATAGAGTATTGGGCAATTGAACAATTGTTTTAGAACCATTATCACATGTAAGTAATCTGACTGTCCCCTTACCTTGTACGTTTGTGCTTGAATTCGTTGCTAAGTTTAGCTTACCGAACAAAGGCACAAGTGTTTTGTCGAATTTACTTGCATCATTGCACAAATGTGATGTACAGCCACTATCGATGATCCAATTTCCACTCCCGTTGCAAACAGCATTAACATCTGAAACACAATTAAATGTTACAAAATTGGAATCGATATCAGGTACTTCATAATCATTCGACACATACTTTACGGTATCACTACACTGTTCTTTGTTCTTCTTCGTACAATCAGAGGCTTTATGACCATACAGATGACATTTAAAACATTTGTATCTGAATTTCGAACTTGTCAGCTCAGTACCACTCTTTGGTTTAGAAGACTTCTTTCCCTTTACAAGAAATGCTCTATCTACACTTTCTTTTCGATTTCTGGAATGATCTTCTTCTAAAATCTTAATCTTGAGCGTATCTGGATCCGGCAATGAATCTCGAGATTCTATGGCACATCTAAAGTTGTCAAAGCTGGACGGCAGACTGTACAGGAGCATTATCGAGGTCAGATCATTATGCATTTCGATATCCATGTCAGCTAACTGGCTTTTCACATCGAAAAATCTCATAACATGTTCTCTTACATCACCACCTTCTTCCAATTTATGGAGCAACAGCTGTTTTAGTAATGTCGCCTTTTTTGCAGGTCCCTTCGACGCATGAATGTTCTGTAACTTTAACCATACGTCTCGCGAAGTCTTACATCCTCGTAGATGTCGTAATTCGCTCGGACTTATCGATAAAATGAGATCAGACTTAGCTTTCGAGTCTCCAATGTCCCACTTTACTGCTTCGGCTGGTTCTGCTGGGCGTGCGATACTTCCGTTCACGTATCCCCAGGCATCGTTCTTAACTAAAACGGCTTCCACTTGGATTTTCCAGGTCTCGTAGTTGCTCTGATGGAGTTGATCAATTTTGACAGAACTCATTTTCACTCCAATTTCTTCCTTTATCACGTTTAAATCTCTCCTGATTTATGCGTTCTGGGCCCATAACCACTGTAGGGGCACAATATTTAAGCAGAGTGTAAGCAGGGAAACCAGGATAACGTATACAATGAATTTTATTGTGTTATTCTGAGAACTGTTTATGATCAACTGACAACTATAAATATAAACAAACAATCCGTGGAACGGTTACTAGGTTTATATGAAATTGACATAGTTCTATCGATAGCCAGATAGGTACCACCTATTAAAATAGGTCCGTATATAATATCACATTAATTAACTATTTCAATACATAAAACCCCTGCCGATGTGTCTATCACTCAAGCGAGCGCTCTTCATAGTCAGTGCAGAACCCCGAGTGACTATAACGGGAACTTTTCGGCCACGTCTTTGGTTTAAAGATTGAGATAGTGTCCTAAATAGTATCAAGTTTTTGAGATCCATTTCGACCCGAATTTAGAATTAGCAACGGAGGAGCAGAAATACCAGTTTAGTGAATTTAGGATACGGTATTTTGTGTACAGAGATACGAATATGCTGACAAAACTCAACATACACTTACATGAGTACGGTTCAAGATTGTATAAAGTCTGACGCTCATGACGTTTGTTAAGTTGCTTGACTATCTCAATAGAGGACTTCACATGCTTCCTAACATTTGAAACTTCTGTTCTTATCCTGCGTATGTAAAAACCCTCTTCGGAATTGAACGGCAAGATAAGCAGCTGTTACAAGTTTTCCTTTCGTTTCTAAATCCGTTGGAATTTGGGAACGTCCCGCAGATATGGAGCAGTTGGGAACAATAGGCCAACTGTGGCGACCTACGTGCCAATGTTCTACAAACACTAAGTTTAATAGAAAAATAACAAACGGACAGAAGGGTGCGGTCTGGAGCAGGCTGGGGCGATCATACGACGTAATGGAAGAAGAACGGCATGTATTATCATTTTTATTATATTGACACGGATAAGCGGACAATAAGGGTCCACCAGGCATATTTTAAAGCTAAATAAATTGTTAGGTTAAAATGAGAAAAAATGTGGATTAAGTACCTATGTAGATGTAATTGTGTGGCAGAGTTCAACTTAAACCTACTTCACATATACATAATGCCAGACAACTACATAGCAGTTGTTTGACGCTGGTTTTCATCTGAACCTGACTTTGAGTGTACTATGATTGAATTACGAATTAGCCTTAGGATCTCTCTTTACAAACTTTAACTATAAACACTAAGGCATCGACCACTGTTCAGCTAGTCCAGGTGGTCGGCTGGACGCTACAATGACCAGAGCGATCCTATTAGCAGCGGCCCACTACCCAAGGCGTCCAACTCCAGCTCCCGACGGAGCGCAATTAATTATCGGCAATCAATCACGGCAGTATTAGCGAATCATGACGTGATTCAATCAGACTCGTTGCGGAGAACGATCTCGGTTTTACTTGATTGGGTTGTAATATGGCACACTTTAGTCGAGAGGGCTTGAGTTGAGAGTTATTAATATTCGGTGGGGAGGCTTATGTGGAAGACGCGATACTCTGATCAAATGTATTACAAGCCTCGTATTATTCGCAGCCCTTTCTATATATTGTGAGGTTTCTAAATCGAGCAAGGTCCCAATTATATTAATTGCTTGGCATGACATCGGATCAATATTTACTTTCAAAACTACTTTCTCATATGGTAAACAAACGTAAGTTTAGTTTTGTACGCACGACGCAAATGATGTCACACACGTTGGTTGCGTCAGTTCTGCCTGGCTTACTGCGCGCATGATTGATGAACGTCTGTGACAGCAGGTGGAGCTCCAAAATATCATCTACTCACTTTAATGACCGAACTACTTGAAGAGAATTAAGTCACTACTGTGAATGTAACACGTTCAGATCCAGACAGGTTTGATCCTAGCATTCAAGTTAATTACTCAATTGATGGTCTTTGCAATTTCTAACGTGAAAATTTTATCAGAGAGCACCTAATTTTTCGTCCATGCCTACTTAATAACTCTACAATGAGATTATAAAACTCGTTAATCCTATGAAAACTATTTTAATAATTAATGAAAGTGCTGAACCAGCTATAATGTGGAGGCGGACTGAGGACAAAATTATTGCAGTTCACTGAACCTTAATTTCATGGAAATGGGATTCTGTCTGCGATAGGTAAATTAAATTGTTAAATTGACTGTATGAGTCTACGTAGTGCGCACGTACATACTGTTTGCGTAAATGTGTTCAAAAATCACATCACAACACACTAATAAATAATTATTATAAAGGCAAAAGTTTTGTAGGTTTGTGTGTATGTTTGTTACTCCTTCATGATCTTACGACTGAACTGGATCTGGATGTTTGGCAGATGGGTAGACTATGTCCTGAAAAAGGCAACGACTATATATACCTACCGGACACTTTTCATCCCTTGGGATGACACTTTCGAATTTCACATGATCAAATCCTATAACAAAAGTTAGTACTGTGTGAAATTAAATTTCATGCCTATCCAATAAAGGTTAAAATAAAAAAATTAGATTCATACAATGATATTTTCATATTCTGATAGTGTTCTGCTGATAAAATTTTGATCCAATTTTTTTTTCTACCTTCTCGAAGGGTTTGTTTATACTGAATTTACCTAAATAGCAAAATCACACAAACTTAAGGAAAAATAAAATATGTAGGTAGGTAGAAAAAAAAACTAAAATGATTTTGCGAAAAAAAAAAAACAAAATATTATGAATGACATTACGAATTAATTACAACACAACACCAACTCACGGCTTTATAAAATAAATTACCTTATAAATTGTTTTCTTTTTCATTACATTTTTATTTTTAACTTTATTTAATAATAAAGTGTACTTAATTAAATAATTTTGTGTCTCATATTATAACCTAATTAAGGTCTCTAATTAATTACAAAATAAATTAATGTTATATCACATTCTGTAAGTTCTGTGACAACTTTAACTGATAAATTCGCTGTGAATATGAATAATTTTCTGTGAACTATTCGTTGGAGTGCAAACAATAAACAAATTAGTAGCTATTTGCTTTTAGCGTTGAATACGAACTCATTACGAAGATTAAGATATAAAATAAACAGACCTTGAACTGCCGCACAATGCTAAAGAGATATTAGTGTACTCAGTGGAGCACGAAATTGTTGATAATAAGGCTGGAGCAAACAACGGGAACCAACAACATCGGCTGGAGCTCTCACTGCTGACGAAACAATTTTACAAATTCTCCGAACAGAATATTATGAACGTTTAATGCAATTTGCAGCTCCTTGAAGAAACATGGATGAGACCGTGTTACGAAGAAGATTCATCATTTCAAGATCATTAAACTGCTCTGAAGCCCTATTAGATGTGCGTGATATCACTGTTAAATTGCCATCGTTTCCGAAAACTTCACTCAATCGACCTTTAACTTTAGACACAAGGTCTAAAGTTCAAAATGTAATGAGAAGTCTTCATAATAAAGCGTACAAGGTCTTGTTTGTTCCAAACTATTTTTAATCATCGTGTCATAACGCGGAGGGCGCGGCAGGGCTTTGTTCCACATACTGACATACTTGTTTGTTGTGTGATTGTGTGCAATGAACTGATTCTGTTGGAGATACGTCACTCAAGTCCGGAGCAAGCCTTTACAACATGCAAATGGGATTAGTTTTACTTGTGTCAAGAGCATGAATAAAAATATCAATGACTGATACATTAAATTTGGTTTATGGCTCCGACGAGTCTATTTATCTTTTAACATTGGCAATTAAAATATAGGAAAAGTAACACAGTAGCCTCGTTAGCACACTCGTATATCAACAGTTTGTAACAGTTAACTCCTGAATTTAGATACTATAACAAATGGTCGGAAAGATATTCAAGTATTAAACTCATCTTTCAACAATATAGGTACTCAAAGATTGGCAAAGATTGATGGTGTTCGCAGAAAGCCTAAAGTAAATACAGACTACTATCTGGCTAACAAATCAACGTACTGGATATTATGATTGATCACTCAAGTAATTCATACTTTTATACAGAAACACTTCTATTTTGTTTGTGGTAATATCTACAAAAGCCGGGTTTCGAATAATAAACACCTTGCGAATGGTGTGAATACAACGCACAAATTAATATTTTTCGAACACGTCACAAGCCATTGAGTTAGCGCTTTCACCCGCAGCTAGCACATTAATACTTCTCTGTAAATGGATTGGAACACAATATTAATTTACATGGAAATGGATATAAATAGTGAGCGGACAAAGCGAGCTGAATAGTTTGTTTGAATAGAGCCCGAGCAAAGTAAACTAGTTAATACTGCGTCATGTTCGACCGTTTGTGTTTGCTTACTGTTCAAGATATTTACAAGTTTGATTACTGTGAAATGAAAAAAGTGCAAATAATACAGAAAGTCGATATAAATAAGATTGGAAAATTGGATCTGTTTTTGAACTAAATTCGGTTAAACACCTGTCCATGATGTTGGCATATGTATTCTTTTCTATAGAGATAAACCATTTTTAAGAAACATGGTTTCAATATTCTTAGCCACTGATTGAATCCTTAGCAAATCAAAATTATCTGAAAATAGTGTAATAGACTTAATCGCAGGTAAAATACAGATCCTTGTGTTGAACGAAACTTATATGATAAGATCATTTATGTGTAGTTCGGAACCTTTCGTGATCGAAGTGCTGTAATCCGGTTACCGCCCCGATGTAGTTAAGGGATTATTATTAATACGGATTATACGATTATCCCATAAAACAGTTTATTGGGAGCTGATCCTCTCAGAACTACCAAATTACTTGGATTTGATTATGGCAAACAGTTATACTTTTCATAAAATAATCCTATATAATGTTCACGAATATCCTTGATGTTTGAAAAAGATCACTTTATTTTATTAAAAATTCAACGTTTTTTTTTCAGAAGAGTGATGAGAAGATCGTTTAAATTGCAATTCAAACGATCGTTCTAAACGCTATGACAAATGGCTGGTCTGTCTGTGAGGCCGGTTATCCGGCAATTATCCGTGAGCCGGTTGCTATTGTGATGTAAATCGCGTGCAGTTCCCCTTCAGGCGCGGCCCCGGGCCGGAGCGACGCGACGGCAGACCTGCACGGTCGCGGTTGGGATAGAAAGATATCTGAGGATAGAGATAGTGAACACCTGAAATGAGGCTCTATTATTGCAGAATGGTGGTGTTAAAAAAATATAATATTCTTTATTGTATACAACATTGATTATGAAAAAAAACAAAATAGGACAGGCGTACTTCAAATAAAAAAAACAAAAATCTCACTAATAGGACAGTTGATGTATACTCGTACAAGCGAGCTTCAAAAAACAAAAATAAAAAACTTACAAATAAAGAAAAAAAATCTTACCTGTCTTCTTAAGGTTTTTTCAATTTATAAGATTTGTCTGTTGCCCTTAGAAGCTAAAAAGCTCGATCGAAGTGAGTTTAACAAAACTTTTTGTAGAAAAAAAAAACTTATTCTTTATTATGACGTTTTGTAAATATGTAGCTTCTACTCGCGGCTTCACCCGCGTAGTATTTTGGTAAAGTGATGATGATGGTCTTTCTCCTGTCTAAGTAACATTTTGTTTAGATCGGTTTAGCGGCTAAGGTAGGCTTTGGAAACTTTTATAAAATACGTAAATGTTAGACTTACGGGTTTTGTCAACTAGTTTCAAAAGTTTTTTGAATTACGCTTTTTCTTTCCAAGATAGCTCTCATAGACTAGAAGTAACACATTCTAAGCGATCAATAAAATTTTGTAGGTGCTCATCGACTTACGTCCTTCCGTCCTATTTGATTATCAGCAGTTTTTCAACGAGAAAACCAACCTACTGCTAGGTGTTAAATAAGTCCTATTTCTTTTACCCACTACCTAGAACTGCTCAAACTACGTTAATAACGTCGTTTGCTAACTACGTTCAAAACCACAAGAAAATAATACGACTAATCTTTAGTAGCATAACCCTTGAAATAAAGTTGAATTTCGTTAATAGTTGTTTTGGTTGCAAGTTGCGAGTTAAATCTTTTAGCTAACTGCTGGCTCGCTCGTTCAGTGATTGTCCATTAAGCAGTTGATACTGGGTATGATGTAGATGGCGCTGGGGCGGCGGCGACACTGTGACGTCACTACGTGTGTGTCATACCATGCTCTGTGCAAGTCTGCGGGTTGTAGGGTAGTACTTACTTAAATTAAACTTTTGTACAACGGAGAGAGATCAGGAAATAAAAAGTCTAAAATAAGTCGATTTTTTAATGATATCAACTAGTGCTTGACTGTGATTCCACCTGATGGTAAGCAGTCATGCAATAGTTGATGACACTGTTGACGGCACTTTTTCTGTGTTTAATTGAAAACTCTTCATCCCACACCTACATAAGATTTTTTTTAGTTTTTTGACATTTGTTTAGACATGATAAATGCAATTGAACTCCAAATGAAGCTTAGACGTGCAAGCAACTAGAATGATCACCGAGGAGGGTGTGACTGGGACACGGTGATATGTGGCCGGTGGGAGGAGGCACTCACCGAGCTCTATAGCTAACGCAGCTGAACGGTAAGAGGATTCCAACACACTTCGTTTGACAGCGACGATCTGCTTGTGATTGTGAAAAGATCCATAAGTAATACTCGTACCTACCAGGAGCAATGTCTGTGACAGTACTTAGCAATATACTGTTACGAACGCTTCCAAAATGTATGCATAGAATAGCAAGTGTTATAAGAACTGTTGACCGGACTCAGCCAGTATTAATACCCGCGTGTCCCAAGCGGAAATACCAAACAAAAACCAAACAGAGCAACATCTAAATCATTGAGCTCGGAATGCATTCCAAGAATTATGGACAACGTTCGTTATAGCCCGACCGCTCTGTTTACAGAAAGATAGCCATTCCGCGGCAGCGCGGCTCCGCTGCGGGCCCGCAGCGTGTGAGAATGTGGACAGGAAGAGCATTAGTTACCTCTAAATACATTCATAAATATTCAGTAGATGCTGCAACCAAACCAGACAAAATAAAAATAGCTTTTATGGGTCCAGAGAAAAGTATATTGTAGTTGAAAGAATTTTTTATCACAGTGTATTTACCGCGTTTGAAGTACTACGACCATTTTATTAATAAAATACGAGCTCAAAGCTTCGGTAAATTCCTCCAATTTGACTTGTTCCCCAAGACTAATGGAATGTAGCGTTCCTGCACCTGCTATAGGTAACATAATAACCCGGCCCCCGCTAGGAATGAAAACACGTACATTAACAGTAAATAGGCTTCGTATTGCTGCGGAAATGTGTTAAAAACTACTCCGCGGCAGGAAGCGAACGCGAGCGGCTACACGTCAGGGCGCGATACCACACGTAGGCAGGAGTAGAAGAACCACTGAGCGATGTGGAGGGAAACTGACAGGTGTTTCTATTGACGAGGAGAAAGTAAATCT
The DNA here is from genome assembly GCA_030763345.1 of Mythimna separata. NCBI lineage: Eukaryota > Metazoa > Arthropoda > Insecta > Lepidoptera > Noctuidae > Mythimna > Mythimna separata. The sequence goes on along the minus strand of CM061177.1, from coordinate 23,226,399 downwards.
AAGATGTGTCGTGCATAAAACCCTCATTGTCACACACAATATGCAAACAGGCGTAGAGCATATTGCTCAAAACACACAAGACAGAATATGCAGCCGAATATTTCTAGCTCTTCAAGTATGTATATGCAACCGCGTACCTGAAGATGCAGTGTTGGAAGGCCTTCCACGATGTAGACAATTGACCTGAGAAGAACTGTTGGAGGTCATTGGATATGCTGAACGCGACATAACGATGCTTGAGAGAAGTCTAGGCCCAGCCAGCCATGGACGTTTTTCGGCTGAAAAGATGATGATGGACTAGTTTGAATTAAGTTTTAATTAGAATCGAAGGTGTGACATCATCATCATTACAAAGTGGTGCTTCTGCAGGCCTCCCCCGCGAGCGAGGCGCCGTATCCGCGCGAAGTCGGCCGCGTGCGCCCGAGGCCGCCGCGCGCCGACCGCTTCCGCACGTAGTCGCAGCTAATCGCGCCATCGGACGGCTCCACCAGCTGTCGGCTCTTCTATGAAATACTCACTCTAATGTAACACTGTTTATGCTGTTTTTGGGAGGTATAGTGAATATGAAAATCTACAGTAGATAGTTTTCACATAAGTACCAAATACAGTACGAAAACTGATTTGAGTGGACTCGGGATATGCTAGAAACCTCTAGTTTCTGCTACTAAGAATAGGAAAAAAAAATTGTATTTTTCTATGTTTACCGGTAAACTTGGGAAGTTTCAGCTCGCAGTAAGGAAAACAGTCAATTAATAATTTAGCATATTAAATATTTATCTGAGTATCACTATTATAACGCAGGATGCGTTGCAATTATTCCGACCATTTTTCGTGGGATCCTTTGCAAAAGAGACCACATCACTTTAAGCCTGGCTATCTGGAAAACCCAATTCAACAAAAACTTCAATAAGTGTAAAATCCGCAGTCGCTTGAACTCTAGTTAGTGATTTCACTGTAGGTATATGTATCATCATCTGCCTAGCCTTTTCCCAACTATATTGGGGTCGGCTTCCAGTCAAGCCGGATTTAGCTGAATACCAGTATTTTTACGAGGAGTGGCTGCCTACCAGACCTCCACAACCCATTAACTAGGGTAACACGGTACTTCATGGCAAGACTGGAGTCGGATTACTGGCTTCTGATTATCCGTAACGACTGCCAAAGATCTACAAATGACAGCCGGGGCCTACGGTTTAAGGTATGCAGAACCTAATTACCACAGTAATTGTGATTGACACGAGGCATTTCAGTAATCATTACACAATCTCAAACAGAGACCTAAGGCTCCAAACAAGTCACTTTATATAGCGTAGCGATACCTTAGCGAAAACGTCGCGATAGCGTAGCTATAGCGTAATGATAGCGTAGCGATAGCACATGGCGTAAGGTAAAAATATGTATCTGGTTTCTAGACCAGTGCAGATAGCTCTTGAAAGGGAACATATTAAAAGTAGGATGAAACCCATTGTAAATGATAGTAAATATAACAATAAAAGGAAAAATAAATTACGGGCGATCCGATTTCGGAAAGTGGATAGGTGAAAATCATGGTTATTTGAATTTTTCACATAAATTTTGAGGTCATCTGAATAAAGTATCTACCAAAGTTGTTCGGTTGGTTTCATCCTACTATAAATTTCTTCCTTTTTTGATCGTTAACGAAGCTATCTGTCTATTTCGAGCGCATCGAAACGTCACGTGACCGTAATCCAACATTCGATTTTGAAACAATCGTTCTGTTAAGTAATGACGAAGTCGGCTCCACAAGCAGAGACTAGGTAGCACACCCGAAGACTTCCAACTTCAATATTTAATTTTAACTTAAAACGTTCCGTACAGTTCCACAGAAATATTAAAACGGTAACAAGATCCGATGCTACATTATTTCTAATTAAGTTTCAGATGAAACGTTACGATGTTAACAGAGCAATATTAATCATTCCGACATTAATATCTTGTTTCAGGAGGAAACTCTTCATTAATTCCTTAATTTTTCTTTTGAAATGAAAATTCGCGATATAATAAGAAAATGTGGATTAAATACATACGACAGTACAATTTTTATAAGGTAAATCGTACAGTTTTTTTTACTTTTCGACACCAATATACGAGTAGGAAGAGTTTTACTCCACCTTAATATTATTTATTCACTAAGGTTATGTCCCAAGATAGTTATACAACAAGTTCTATGACATTTCTATTTTCTACAGCAGGTACTACGTATTTGAAAACTATTACTCCGAACCCACCTGAAAAGTTCAGGTGTTCGAGTGATCCTTCTGCAACAATTGTGTAACAGGCCAAATGAAAACAATGAACTGCGAAATAATGTAATTACGAGCAACTGATTGAAGTGTTTTTGATTAAACGTGACGTTAAATCGATCGGAGAGAATCGTCCGCCGTCGCGAGTGCTCGGGAATCGTTGCGCCATTAATTGTGGACGACGCGCCGGTTGCGTCCAGCCAGGCTGCAGGGAATTCAATACGGACATTGAATATAATACGGACCGAAACAATAGAGATTATAGACCAGTATTTTCCCACAGCTGTCTCTCGTTCGCTCTTTCACTAGAATGCTTTTTTTTGGGATAAAAAGTAGCTTTCTAATTGGATCAATATCAATCAATAAGATTCGAGGCGAAAACTTCAAAAAGTATGGCGATCACCATTTGCACACTGAAAGCAGAATTTGGGTATCTTCAAGGCTAGAGTGAATAGACTCTTAATAATCTAGTGCGCCTGACCATCGACGTTTGCATCACTGCTTACCATCAGGTGGTATCGCAGTCAAGCACTAGTTTATAACAATTTAAAAACAAGATCTCTTTGGTTCACGGTTGCTTAGATTGATACGCCAAGCAACCATGCCAGATGAGAACCAGAGTAAGCCATGTTAACGCCAGCAACACTCACTGGATCCCACAACAGAGGATCTAAATTCAACCCCTGCGTGTGTCTTTTATGGAAGATGTTCATTAAAGGGAATTCTCCCTCCAATGCAACAAATAAAAATGACCTACTCACCACACCAAAACTCAAGCCCACGTAAGCAATGCAAGCCTTATGTAAATCGCTGAGGCCGATAAAAATGTTTTGCTGTTTTCATTTCCATAACTTTCCAACAAGCTGTGAGAAGGCAAGGCTGCCAATTGCCGTTTTTTCTTGATAACGGTAGCAAAGCTTTCTCACTGAATTAAGTTTGAATTATAGAAGACCATTAAGGATTCCTTAACTTTTGTATTTAAGTACCGCAAACAGGAATGGAGCTTATCCAGAAACTCGATGAGGTTATCAAAACTTTGCTAATTTTAAATGAAGATGCTTTCTCGCGATCTCAGTATTGTGTTACAAGTGATTGTGAAAGCGAATTGTATTTGTAAAGCTTTATCTGTTTGGTGGGCTTCCGTGGTTATTGTATCAGATGAGCGAACTTTTCGATAAGCTTTTCTTGTTGTGAATCTGTTAGGCTAGAATGAACCTGTTCCTTTATTCACTCCAATTTGAAGGCAACTTAAATTTATTAACAGCAATATATGTTCGACTTCTCAAACTAGTGCAAAGTTGCAAACTAAATACAAATTGTTCAACTATGCACTTCACAGTCCATCTGAAAACCTAGTAGCTAGTTGAACCGCTACAAAGTAGAGTGCACACCGAGTGCACGGGCGGCGGTGTTCGATACACTCGCGCGTTCTTGTTCCACATCAATCTAACATTTCGTTAACTCCGACCTGACCTTTATTACCACGTCGATTTGTTCCTACTATGTACGGAATACGGAGAACTATTCTGTGTACTGTATTACAATGCGGTTTATTTATTTCCAATTAAGTTAAGGAAAATATAAATGTCAGTGAAGAAATCGCAAAATAATTGTTTGCTTCGGTTTCTGAAGGTCGAATTTGATTGTGTTATCGTCCTTGATGGTATAATGAGTGTCAATTTGACACATAAGTGATTGCTCGTGGAGCCCGCACCACCGATAAGGAAATAGGACGTGGAAGTAGCTGTCGCGTTAACGTCGACTACTAATGGATTTTCCGAATCGGGTTTAGGAAACCTACGATATAATTTACTTAAACCCATATAAGATCCAAATTGACATCAATTTAAAGTAATATAATTACGTCTTTTCAAAAAGCTTTCCTTTTTCAAACCCACAAAAGTACAGGTTTGTATTTCAGACATCAAAAGGAAAATTGTAGGTACCTGCTTTTTGTAAATACATTGACAATTGGGGTTTACAAGTTGTAACACAATCATCGTTATCTACTTTACAATACAATCACAAAGTAGAAATTTTTCCAATTTCCATTGAGTGCGGTCCGCGGGCGGCGGCGCGGGCGGCGGGCGGACACGCGAGCGGCGTCGAGTGGCGCAGCAAACCCGCGCTTGTGGACTCGCCCTAACAATGTACAACATTGTTCACGAGGACCACCACTCGGCGGAAACGGATAGAACATTCACTTATGACCGAAGAAAAATGTTGACGAAAGGTTTCACTGGCGCGAATCGTGTTTTATGAACCTTGTGTTGTCGATGTTTTTCTTCTTGAGACATAAGGTCAAATATCTGAACCATGTAGGTACTTGTGTGTGTATGGGTGTAAATTTGTTTTTTCATTTCTTTACATGTATGTTTGTGAAAAACTTTAAATCAATGTTACAGGCTTAAAAACGAATCCATAACTTAACTTATAACTTTAATTAAAATTGGAAACAGTAATTTAAGTTTCAAAGTCTATCCCTAAAGAAGAAACAACGAATGCGAGGGGAAAGTGTCCTTAGTTTAAAATAATTCAAGTTGACAAAGCCACATTGTTGACTTATCGGTTACTGGTGTGTAGTAAGCAACGAGCTAACAATGTGAGCGCCCACAGCACCACGTCGCACTCTGCTCTGCCAAGTGTTCCGCGGACGCAGTTCGTGTCGGCTGCTGTCAGCAGCGACCGGACGCGCTCTGCCGACACACTGTTACACTACATTGTTAACACACCGCCGATTATTCTGTAGACACTCTTCATTGAATTGCTGTTGCTTCATTATTTGTTATATTTAACTCGTCGTCAACGTTACAATACAAAGGGTGATACATAAAATTAACGTTCTAAAGGATTTCTCCGTTCTTTCATTTGTTTCGGCGAAAAGGTCACCTCATTCAAGACAGCTTCAAAAGATCGTTAAAATGTCAAATCAATGAGCAAAAGCAGAAAGCAAAGTTTTCCATTAATGAAACAAACAAAACGATTCTCCCACAGTGGGAGCTCAGCGCTCTGTGGCGCAACACTCGTCCTGCTTCAGCGACAAGTGGACTCCGCACGCACTCGAGCGGGCCCCTGCCGGCGGGGGTGGGGGGGAGGGAGCGGGGCCCGGGCCCCGCACTGATGCACGTTGTTACCGCTCGTTCAATTATTTCGTCGAGAACACATTGTAGATGTAACTCCACCAATAATTGAACTGAAGCAGCCCGAAGCTTGACGTATTGTTGCTGCGACTGACAATGGACTGTGTTTGCTTATGTTCCACTATTTTTGTACAATCTGCTTTCGGTACTTCAGTTCGACGTCATTAATTTACACAATTATTTTCAAAGACACTGAGTTTTCAGTATCTATTGTGCGGATACCTCCTTGTTATTTAGGTAATCAGTGTAGATATTGCTAATACTTAACTCTAAGACAATTAAGGTTATGATTCGACTTGCGGATTGAAGGTAAACACTTAGAAACATTTTATTAGTCCATTAAAGTGTCCCGGCTGTGCGTCAGGCGACACCTTGTTAATGTATTCCGTGCGGAGGTGCGGAGGAGTGACAACAGTGCGCGTGACGTGTCGCAGGCGCCGCCGTCATTACATCACGACAACTGCCGACATTTACATGCTATAGAGTGTCTGTTGTAACTTGTGCAACACAAGCAACGATCATTTGGACACGGCATAATCATGGCGGCTAGTTCTCTTTTTGAGGAGTGGCTAGAGAGGTGTCACAGAGACCTCACCTTCAGCATGGCGCAGGTCCTCACCGGACTTGATAAGTTCAGTGGGTTTCTACACCGCATTTAGGTGGAATATACATACACCCTGGTGTCACCACAGCAAGGACCGCCCGGATGACATGGTGGAGCATACGTTGATGGTGTGTTCCACTAGGGCAGAGCACCGTGATCTCCTGAATGTTTTCGGTGGCGATAACCTCTCGCACCAGGCTCTGGTTCAGACCTTGGTCCGGAGCGAGGGAAAATGGGCAGCAGTCGCCTGCTACTGCGAAGCAGTAATTCTATTCGAAGAAGACAGTCACTCGCGTGTTAAAACGGATATCCGAACGCCCTAGCCACCACGACCCAGCAAGGCCTTTTAGGGTTTCGGGGATATTCGGATAAAGAAACTCGTGGTCCCAGAGAACAAACGACAACATACAGGTGTATAATCAGTAAAAGTCTGACACGACCTGGAGACGTTATTAGATGAATTCCCACCTTAAAAAAAAACTCACGATGAGGTCCTGAGGATTAGTTATCTTTCTCATCTACCTAGCCTTTTTCCCAACTATATTGGGGTCGGCTTCCAGTCAAGCCGGATTTAGCTGAATACCAGTATTTTACGAGGAGCGGCTGCCTACCAGACCTCCACAACCCATTAACTGGGGTAACACGGTACTTCATCGCAAGACTGGAGTCAGATTTACTGGCTTCTGACTATCCGTAACGACTGCCTAAGATCTCCAAATGACAGCCGGGACCAACGGCTTAACGTGCTTTCCGAGGCACGGAGGAAACTCGTTATGTTAAGATGGTCACCCATCCACAGACCAACCATTGATTAGTTATCTTTCTAATAATCTAAAAAAGCTTATTCCACTGCCACACCAATAACCCAAACCATTAACTGAACACCGACACATCCTGCTAATCGCAGGTTTGAAAAATTATATTGGACTTGATCCTAGATGTGCTTAGCATCGTGGCAGCCTTCTTCGTCATTATGCGTGAAAATCAGCCACACGGGTTATAAAGAACATGTCCGAAGTAACAGCAGCATTTCGGCAGCCCCAGCAGCATCCTGAACCCATTATCATATTGGACCCGCAGGGTGTCTAGAGCCTTCCTCGTACAGTTACGCTATACTGAAGTTCGGCAGACAATTTATGTAAAACTATTCATGTATTTTTTCTTGAAGAAACATTTTGCAACAAAAAATAACCCACAGACCGTCTGAGTAAAATAATTGGCAAAACGCTTTGAATAAAGTAATTTCGACCTCATTACTACAATGAGCAAAAACACAACAGATAGTTGCTCTCTCATAATGCATCCTCTTGTAGTATCTTCCTTATGCTTTGTAAGCCTTTACATTTTGAATTCAAACCTTACGAGTAGGTCATGGTAATAATTGTTAGGCTTTGATCCTTATCGGCACAAGCAGATAAGGCATAAACTAAATAACTCTCGAGAAAACATTAGTATAATACAATCTTGTTCTTAGTGTAATGTAATAACACCAAATGATTATTACGCGAGAGATAAAAACTAAAACGTAATATAAAATCCGGCGTCTGTTCTAGCAAGCAGGTTGTATTTACGTAAATAGCGCAATAACAACAAAATCGTGGGCAAGCCGCGGCTCGATATTGTACGGAGTCACCTGGCACAGGAGCCTCCTCCCGCCGCGGCACAGCGCGCCACCCACTACTTGCACCCACCAAGCGACGCTGCTTAACTGCGAGGTGCATCTCCGGCGACACATTGACGGATCACTTGAGAAACTTGTGATAGCGATCAGTTACGAAAATGTCGTTGATGATCTAGGCTACGAAGTGACTGACGTGTTAATATATCTACCTATATTTTTACCATTTTGTAATAATTCTATTAAATTATTTCAGCAAGAAAAATAGAAAAAAACATATCACATTTAAAAACACAAATCATTAAGTTATGCATACGCCTGTTACGGAATTATGAAATGTAGAGTATCTTTATACCCAAAATCTACTTTCAGAAATAAACCAGACACGTTTAAACAAACCGGGCATAACTCAAAACTCGTACATTCTACAGAACAGATCAAAGAGCTCTGAAAGAGCCCCGAGTCACGACCGAGCCCACATGAAATAATAAACAGTCTCCATTCATCGATGCACTTTCATGAGCGCGTTATTTAAACACGGATTCTTCACGCGAAGGTCATTGAACAAAATATATTGTATAGTTTACAATAAGTACAATCTTACAAGCTCACCTCTAAGAAAAGTGTAGGTTATTTTTTAATGATATAAACAAATTTTTGACTGCGACCCCACCTGATGATAAGCAGTAATGCAATCGTTAATAGCGAAGCGCGCTAGTCCGTCAAGAGCCTATTCACTCTAGCCTTGAAACCCAAAACTGCTAAATTGAACGCTCAACAACGCCCACATTAGGTAGAATCTGAAATCCGGGTAAAATTCAGTTTGCATATGTGTGTGTTATCACGACTACAGACAGGAAGTAAGCCATCAGCTAACGTACATATAATCTGTCGACTGTTGTCGATCAGGTACGGCGGCGTGATATCGGCGTAACAAATGCGCGTGATACGTCAGGCGCGCGTCCCGGCGCGAGGGCGTCCCGAGCGCACTGAACTGCTATTATGTCGTACATCACCCGCGCAACCATCGGGACGAACCGATGTTACTTATTGGGAACCAGACTCAGTAGAGTTATATAAATAGGCGAGGGTACGCGGTTGACATTGTTACCATGTTATTTTTTGTCGTAATATGTTCATATCGGTACAATTCGATATTAGTGTGGTTCCCGGGAGTTTCGTAATGATAGAGGATTGACCGAGCCTGCCGAATCTTGATTCTTGGGTAGACTTGGGTCTAACTCAAAACATTGAGTTTTGGAAATAGAATATCAGGCAATTGTCCTTGTGGGACAGCTTGACAGATTGTCCTTTTTTTAAGTGGGAAATCATCCTATAACTTCCGCACTGCCGGAATAACTTCCGCACTTAGGCAGAACGAAGGCAAAGAATGAACGAGGAGTGAGTTTTATTCTGACCAGAGACAAGGGTCAGACTTTTATTGAGTTTCAGGGTTTTCTTTTCAGAAGCCAACCCACGGCTCAAGAGGCTTCGACCTTGCTGGGCCCCTACGTTGACAGAATGGCATGAGCTATTTTTATTTTTTATTAAATTGAAAAGCTAAGCTTGCATTCGTTGTAAGCTGTGTGTCTCCACGTGACCTAGGTAGCTAATATAATGATCACAGCACAGTAAAGTTTAAACAATGCGTTTCGCGAGCGCGGCGCTGCAGCGCTACAGCGCTACTTACAACGTCGCTAGCTTAGAACGTTACACACAGGTGCTACAGTTATTTGTTCCAAGATTTACATGTCGACCTAAGTCACAGTTAAAAAGCTAACTAAGGTTTAAGTTTAAGTTAGCTAAATCAGGATTTACTCGCTAAATTCTAGATAAGGTTACGTTAGAGCTTTGTTTTGCTAGCTTTAAACAAGAGTTCTAAAACGAGCTAAAATCTTAGACTATAAAATAAAAAGTTATAGACTTAGGTGCCATAAAAAGTGATTTTCCTCGAATATAGAAAAATCCTAGCATCGCAAACTGTAAGTTTCCCAAAGAGTGGGTTAACTTAAATGGGTACTGAGTGGACTACGATTTTAACAAAAAATTAAAAAAGACGTCAACAAGTTCCTATCTTTATATTCAGTCGTTTGTAGCAGTAATTTTGAAGAATAATATTTCATTTGATTGGAAAAAAGGGAGGATTCTGAAAATTGCGACAACTTTGAGTGTAAAGTCTACGAGTTTTTATGTTTACGTGTTTCTTTCAAATTAAAACAATCACCAATATTTCGTATAAAATTACCGATCAGTTAAATAGACTCTTGATGCTATTTGTATGGACCTCATGACAATATCCTAACTGTAGTAATCAAACTAGCAGTAAAAAGGGCTGACTGCTAAACTAAAGGGGGAAACCTGCGACACAACGCACTAAAAGCGTCGTTTTCTGTTGTGTGTTCACTTCCTGTACACGCTAACTAGCTCACAGCCGCACAATACTCCCGATTCACTTTAGCTGCAGGTGAGAGGCACTTCCGAACTGGAGCAGAAGTACAAAAGTCGGCGACGCGGGACGTTCACTCCGGCTGGTAATTAGCTCGGCAAGCTGAGACTCATTAGCGACTGCCGCGTGCTTGGAACTTGCGCCGCATGCGTGAGCGCGCACGGGAGCCGAGGCTGACGTGTGCCAAGTATTGTTTGATCCAGGACATACAGTCAGGGAACAGAACAATCGTTCAGTAAATTGACTAACTGCTCAAATTACTCCGTGTATTCAAATCACCGCTATCATTGAGAGAATCTTATCGGATCGAACCAATTAAACTACAGACCCATCTCCTTGGCTACGATCGTTGCTAAAGTTTTTGATAGTCTTTTGGAGATATGCAGAACAAAGAGTAAAGTCCCCCATACCTCCGTTGAAAAGGAAGGATCCTCCAACCGGACGGGTGTTGTGTCCGGTGGGCTACTGTCCAATAGATGATTTCGGGTTGTTCTATATGTCGCACGAAGAACTTTTCTTGCACGATGCAGGAATAATTCTTCAGCGACGTTATAAATGTAACTGCAGTCTTTTAAACAGTTTTCTCTAGAAGAATATCACGTTGCATAATGTTATGGTATCTTTGATAACGGTAAGGCAGGCAGCTTAGAAATGGAATTTCCTTCCAGAGTCATTGTTTACTGATGGCTACAACCTGAGGACCTTTAAGTCAAGATTGAATAGGTTACTTCTACATAGGTAAGCGCGTCCCATCATCAACCATAGTCGCTTTCCATCAAGAGAGTTAGTGGCAAACCTATCAACAATAAAGAAACCATTATCTTTATAGATGGGGAAACCTTTAATAATATTAGCTACGTTGATAATAAATATCATGTTTAAAAAACATGACTCCTTGCTCTAGGGAAGCTGTTAGAATTTTGTGAGTAATCGACGACGGCGGTGGTAGTTGAAGATGCAAGCTAAGTGGTATTCCAAAAGTAGCATTTCCGAAACTGCATAGGAAATTATACAAATGGAAACATGATGAAGTTGTTGCTAATTAATCCCAATTGAATACAACAACCAAGTGCGTAATTTGAAATAACTACACAAAGTGTGCACTAGTTAATGAGCAGAAATAAATCAGGCTCGTGGAGTCGTAGTCGTCGTAACGATGACAAAGTATGCAGTGACAGCGAGCGGTTCATACGCCGCGCCGCCGCGCGCCAACTACTCCGCAAACTTCATGAAACTATACACATTCCACTGAGGATGGGGACATGAAACATTTATTTTGCAAAATAGTTAAGCGCATAGAGAGGCACAGAAGGCTTACTCACGACGACTAGTAATAATTAGCCTGTATAGTCAAGAATGCAGTGGGTACCTACTACAGTAGTCAGTGGTCATTCTGGCGCCAAGCTATTGCCTGTCGTTCTTTGTTAAACAAATTCAGAACACGTCATTTACACCAGGAAGCAAGTGAATGTCCGAACAATCCGAACTCTTACTTAAGAGAACATTGCGCCACTTTTTAGTAAGTAACGCTAATTCCAGTTGGTATTGTTTCGGATTTGGCTGAGACACATTGATAAGGTAAAACTGGTGTTGATCTGACTTCTGAGGTGAGACGTGCTACCTACTTGCCTACCAAGTTTTGTTCAACATTCTACATTACTTTGCCAACAAACAAACCTACTTTCAAAGGATTATTCTTATCATCATATTTGAGCTAGAAATAGTGAACATGCAACGTGCTGCTAGAATATCATACATAGTTTTGTAAGAAGGCAATGTTTGAGCTGTAAATTACATAAGGTCTTGTATACGCCCGTTACTGCCACTGCATCCAGTTAGGCTCTGACGCCTTTGCTGATCTCAGGATCGAAACTAATTTTGATGATTTTTCATCCTGAGTCATCACAATTAGGTACTGTTGTAAACTATTATTTTTTTACCACATTACCCGTATCATCGGTGTTGAGAAGCAAGCCTCTTTATCCATCTTTTTTTGTGTTTACTACTATTTTGCTCTTATTACGTACATCACATTGTAGTGCACATGTCTAGACTGCAGGTCAGTAATACATTGAAATAATTATCAACATACGTAGTTCGCAGTTTCAATACAATAAAGGCCATCTATTTTTTGTTTGTTGTAGGAAATCGTCACATAGGTTTTCTTTCTCACTCTCTGTGTGGAGTGAGAGAGAGTGGTAAACTTTAACTGACTAAAACCCCCAGTGTTCTTTCCGTTGCACCCTGCGTTCCAAAGCCACGGTAACTCTTCCGAACAATTTCACAGGCCATACTACCCAGTGGTAGTAAGACCAGTATGGCCTGTGGATGTACAGCAGGTCGGATGAACAGTACACGTATAGTAACTATACTATACGTGTACTGTTCATCCGACCTACAGACGTCCGACATCCGTACAGACTGCGATGAGCCACTTAGCCGCCAAATTGCGGCTTCAAGTAATTAGCAACTCCCAGCCGCGCATCGTTGAGTGCTACAGCAGAGCACTGTCGCATTCACTTTGTTTACCTAACTGTTTTAGCGCACAGCTCGCCTACTGGTCAGGCCGACAGTGCAGATCCACATGATCTAACACGTGAACTACTTTTATACTGAAAGATACACAGTTGTACTGGGATAGACTATATGAGCGATGCCACGGGAAAAACCTTGTATAATAAAGAGCCAACTGATGTCGCATTTTGTAGAGACAGAGTAGATGTAGACAATATGCGCGCAAGGCTTAATATCGTGTAATATTGTCGCAGCTCAAAGTCGTGCGAAGTCAATAAGAAGACAATTACGTTTTTATTGACTTAACAAACTAATAAACATATTTCACCCACTTAATAATACAGAGAAAATCGTCAAATGTCTTATAATTAATGAGCTATAATATTTAAATACTGAATCATAAAACTTGTTATAGTGTGAAAATGATGTAGAACTATCCATACCGTAATATCGTACACAATATCACAGTCTAGTAGTGATGCAAATAATGCCAATAAAATGCTTTAAATCTAAGTTGTTCATTCGTACACTCGCGGTTGGATAAAGTTTAAAAGTTCCCAGTTATTTTCCACTGTGAAGACTGTAGCAGTAGCTACACCACTCAATTTGTAGAGGAATTATATTCGATAGGTGCCGAAGTATTTTCCGTCCTACAGCAAATAAATATTAGAGTGCGACAACAGGAAAGAAATGTAAAAAATACTCCGCCAAATATTAATTTGAAAGTTAATTAAAGCGGTCATAAAATACCGGAATAAAAATTGACCAGCTCTGAATGTCCGATAGTGTTGTGTCAGTGCTCCAATGAAAAGCCACTGGAAAAATAACACGATATTATTTTCCGTTGAAAAATATTAAAAGTTGAACTATTTTCTATGAACACAGCAATTGTTTTGCTTGCGGTGTTACTAGATGCGAGGATAAGAGTCGCGGCAGCGGTGCGGTACAGACGCGGTACAGACGCGGCACGGAAGCGGCACGCGGCACTGTACGGTGCGGCAGCGGCACGGAACAACGCGCTTCCGACGCCACCAACACTACTGGGAAAACCTAGGGTCGGCACTTACCTACAACTTATATTTTTTTATATAATATTATACATGTCAGGTCTGTTCAATAGTATGAACACTAGGCACTAATCACTTGGCGACCTTTGAACAAACAACTGAAGTTTGAAGCGCTTTCAAAAACCGCGGTAAGTGCTTCGATAGGCGCAACGGTTTGCTGACAGCTCTTTGAGGCGTACGTGGAATATTACGCGGCGTCGACCACTTGGGCCCTGATCGGTCTGCTGGACGGCAAAAGCTACCCATTGCTCACCGTCCACAAGCCTCTACGGTGGTTGGAAATTGGGATCGGAATCCCGGCGGTAGGGCGATTAGCCTCACTAGAATAACTGTTCCACAATAGGAGGCGACTACCTGCCACTCCTCCTCACTCCAAAACATGGCCAGTGCGAGAGGTCGCTGCCACCGATCACCTCCAGGAGGGCACGAAGTTGCTTCGGCCAAGCGGGGCACACCTGTACCGTATATTCCACCGTGTCCTTCGGGTGTTCCACGCAGTGGTGACACCTAGGCGTTTCTTCCGCCTGAGTCCGATGCAGGAACCTCCTAAACTTATATGTCTTGTGAGGACCTGCGTCATCAAGCGGAGACTTAGCGCCATAATAGGAAAAACTAGTTTAAAGAATTATTTAAATACAAGCTACGGCCTGCGTGGTATTAATACTATAATAGGCTATCTGTTAATCCAGAAAATAAGCTATCCCGATACTAATCTAAACAAAATCCGTTCAACCATTTGAGCGTTAAGTAGTTACAAACGTACATTCACACCAGCTCATTTCAGACTTTCCTCATCTAAATAAAATATGCAAAATAAATATAATTTATCATTTGTCTGACCTTATTTCTTTTTCTACTGTAGCTTGTTTATTGTTTAGTTCACAAACATTTATTCTTAAACCTAATGAAAACACTGAAAAACCTTCAAAAGTAATATTTTAAATAGCACTAATTGAAGTTAAAGAGCGAGCGAAATTAATTGTGCGTTTGCGTTTAAATGTACTTATTTACGTCTAGGCAGCCTTCAAAAGAATTAATTTAAATACTTAGCGTGCTTCACGAATGTGTACTGTCGTGTTCACGGTGCGCGGTGGTGGGCAGCCAAAGGAAAGATGAGCATATTGCTACAGCCGTCTTATACAAACATTAACATAGTTTGATATAACTTATATTTTACACCTGTAGTCCTTCTTGCCCTTCTTCAGCAAACATTATCTTGTATTTCTGCTTCTTGATCTTTTATGAAAAAAGCTGGTTGTTACAAAATAGGTTCTATTGTATGGATCTACGCTATTCATGAGTGGTTGAGATTGAGAGGAGAATAAATTCCTTGAAAATAAACCTAAGATGATGATCATGATCATCATCATCCTAATCACTCAGATTTAACAAATATGAATTCGTTTAGTTATTCGAATTACTTCTAACAACTCTGCACCCACCCACACAAGCTCTCTTAAAACGCGTTCCTCTTCCGTGTTATGAAACATTATTACTTTTCACCAAAAATGTGTAATATAAAGACAACAGCACCGTACAAAATAATTTATAATAATAACATAATTAAAGTTCAACAGGTATGGGTAGCCCTGCACCCCAGGCCCGGCTGGACGCGTGTGTGCGTGGGGTGTAGCGACGCCCGGCGCCCCGACACACCAGCACCGCCGCATCCTGCCACTATATTATTTTTCCTTTCTATTTTAGTTATTTAAATCCACGGAGAACACTTTCAGACTATTTTCTAATTGTCGTCGACATCGTCTGGAAAAGTTCTTAGCTTTTTTCATCACACTTGATTCTGTTTGCGATTAATTCAGTACCAAGGAAGTTGTGACAAATGTCTCTTTTACAACCGTGAAGAGATGCATAACGATTAATCATGAGATCAGCTTAAAAAACATCCCCTTGACACATCAGTCATGTAAGAAGTAAGTACCTCGTTCTTTTATCACTTGAAAATTCCCACTTATTGATGCTGAAATAAGCTGAAACTAAAATACTCGTAAGCCACATTAATTACTGACGAGAACAGAAAGTATGAACTCACAAATTAGGATCAGTCTGTCCCCACTTACCAGTACACTATACAAAAAGCCATGACCATTTAGTGTTGCTTTTTGTGTGTTAATTGCTACTGTAGATTGTTCCTCGTACGGTGTTTTTTTATTCTTGTAAGATGAAATACTCACAGATTCAAGTCAGCCTGTGTATACTTGTCTCCTTCGCAGCCAGTGCAACACGAAATTGTGTAAGATTAAAGGAAGTGGGATGGCACCGCCAGCGCCCGCCCTGGCCATTGTTCCCTCGTACACCTGAGCAAATATATTTAAAGCGGAAGGAATTACAGCTCTTGTTGCAAACTGTTATTACACGCTTTCTTTAGCGCACAACAGCTTACCGGAGGCTACGGAAACCTGCATTACTTTACTTGTAATCCCGAAATATGAAGTAAAAAGTAATGTGGCTCTTCTGCGGAATATATTAGGAGGGTGCTGACCTCTTTAGTAAACGTTATAGTAGTTCAGTAAGGTAGGGCTCTTGGAGAAGGTGGCTGGCAGTGGTTAGATCAGAGTACCCGAGTCGGTATATTAGTAAATCAAAATCATTGACTCTGTCATTAATCTCATTAGTTTATTAAAACTGGAGGATATTTGCACATTCTATAAAATTAATCACATATTTAAAGTTAATTTATTAGTAGGTATTATACAAATTGTAGGTTTAATGTATTTGAATGATTCTTCAAAACCAATCAAAGTTCTCAAACTTTGAGAGCGAAATGCCCTCGATACAAATCTCTTTACGTGAAGTTGTCGCTCGATCGACCCTTTTCGACAAGAACATCGCAGCCAACAGTTTGCGCTTTTTACAGAAACGGGTATTTTCTTTCCTAATGAAAAGTTTTTATGACAATGATCTTAATAGGCACTGCTGTAGTACATTAGTGGTAGTATGAATATCAAGTTTTTACATTTTTAGAAAGATATCTTGTCGTCATAGATTTTCAGAAAGATTGTCGTACATTCATTTCAATTAGGAAAAAAAGCCGTCACCCCAGCCCTCAACCCTCTCTTAGCGTAGACGACGATGACGATGTGCTTCCTGAAATGATTCGCAAGCTTCAGTAAAACGAAGATTATAACAACAAGCTGCTAAGTCAGCGCTCGACGCAGGACTTGATGTTGACTTAGAAACTGTAGCATACACGCTCATCACACATAGCGCTAGTTTTTCAACTAGACATCATCATCATCATCTCAGCCGAAAGACGTCCACTGTTGGACACAGGCCTCCCCCAAGCGTCGCCACAGCGACCGGTCCTGTGCGTCTCGCATCCATCGGATTCCCGCGACCCTCGCCAGGTCGTCAACTAGACACGTAAATGTTGATTTTACCGCACTTGTTAAGGTCCTAACACCTGATCAGTTCCATGAAAAAGTGACTTTCTGAACCCTCCTCGGTAACGGCTACGTCAAAAGTTTTGTAAAAAATATATGTTTATTTTAAACTCATATAAAACATGATCAACATACATTTTTACGAATGACTAATACCTACTTTTGCAAAAAAATAACTTAACATGATATTTTTTCACTTGTTTTCTCTACTCCTTTCAAACGGCTTTGATCTTTAGAAATATGTTTATACAAAGAAAAACTGGTTAAGTATTCTTCAGAATTTGCATAGCGTATTTAAATTCATCAATATTTCGCTAATAAAATGGATTTACCTAAAGGTCAGCACGGCTCTCTCCGGGCGAAGCTAACCGGAATCAAATGCACACATACTACATGTATACGAGTCTTTAACTCCAGCCAGATGTTCGCCTTAAAAACCCTCTAGCATTTTGACCGCGATCATTAAATGGCCAACTTTGTCGTTTTAAAAAACATAACAACTTTGACTTATTAAATACTGGAGAATTGTATCATGCATATCGACTTCGCTTTAAGTTTAAAAAAATAGCGTGTGTGCTTTACGAAGCACGTTTTTAATGACAGGCACGATGTCACGTTTTCGAACTCTTGGTTTAAATGACTGAATCGGGAAACGAAATAAAATATTAAATCAGATATTATGAAGTTTAAACAGAAAACCTAGGTTATCGACATAACCTGAAGAATAGGCAAACTTAAGTGGCAGTGTGTCGAATGGTTCTGTGGTAGCGACACTTGGGCGAGGCCTATGTCCAGTTGTGGACGTCTTTCGACTTCAGTATTCTATTCACTTCAGCTGCTGAGTTGTGTTATTGGTCCACTGACAGATATTTGGTATGGTAACTACGTGAAAGTTTATTATGGCTAGAAAAGGGTTAACGACTGAAGTGGCGAATGTAAATACAAGAAGAAAAATTGTTGCACAAAACTAAAATATGTTGGGATATGGGCAAGACAGTAATAAAAGCCTGGCAAACTTAGAATATCCGTCCACCTATCGCCCACAACTATGTCATGCTACATACTACTGTTACGTATAAAACGCTACAAGTCGTATTATCCGATCCTCGTGTAGGCACTTACAAAATAAAGTCAAGCCTTACAGTCTATTTCCTGCAGCATCGAGCCAGTATTAAGCAAGGAAAGGTTTGCGTAGGATTACTCCGAGTCTGCTGAACAGATGACAAGTTTTCAAAGAAAATAAAAGTTTTCTGTTATGAAATTGTGAAAGTTTTTCAAATGAAAAGAAAGAGCTAGGGAGGACCGGTTCGGGTTGTTGCTGAATAGAAACACCAATAACCTAAGTAAACACAGTACATTTAAATGAACTCAAAATGTGAAGAACTTCTACCCTATCATAGTAACAAAGATAAGCAGAAAGAGAGACGATTAGTTTTTAAAATACTCGTAACCATTATGCGATGGTATTTGAAACGCTAATGTTGTGATGTGTTCTAACTCCAAAGTTGTGCCACAAACGGTTTCACGAATTATCTGTATTTGCTGAGCCGGCTCATGTATTTAACTTTTAGCCTTTTTTGCGGTTTGTCCCTGGTTTTTATCCGGAATAACGAGGCCCCAAATAATTGTCCCTGCGGCGCCACTTGTACATACAACAAAGTAATTCTATGTGCCTTTTTGTCTGGATGGAGAAAAACAAAACGAAGTTGTTACGAAAGATAAAATAAGCTTTTCAAAGCATTTATTTTCGTACCTATTTTTACCGCACCTGGTACATACCTACTCGTGACATAGATATAGGAAGTAGTCTCTGAAACAGATCTTTGCAATGAAACTGGCACCAGATGAATGATGAGGACGACGCTATGGAGCCGATTTTTTTGCAAACTCGGTGTGGCAAATTTTAAGCCACCTACGTACAATCATGCATAATTTAATTCATGTACATGTGCGTGTTTGGGAGCCAAGATTTCAGAGCACAGGTCAGTAATTAAATCAGCGATGTGTTCACGCACCGGCTGAGCGCGGCTCCGAATATAATTTGCTCTCGCTACATTAGTTGCGAATACACGAACATGGCGGCCGTTGATGCTACAATAATGATTGGAAATCAAGGTGTAACCATGTGTTGGTTCTCGATAGATTTAGCTTCAGTAGTAATAATAAGGTAACAATGAAACTGTTTGTGCGCTGAATCCGGAACGACCTTGTCAAGTCGACCTTGTATTATCTTACGTAGTTTACTTTCCAGCTTACACTCTTCTACCTTCAATATTTACACGAATAATTAACAAAGTTTTAAATTATCTATTACTTAATAATACTGTAACTATTACCGAACCACCGGGCAGGAAGGAAGCCTTGTAAATCTTTACTGCATCTCTCGTCTTTCGTTTAAAAGAACACCTTATTACAAACGGAACATTTGCTCCGTTGACTGCAGCATTCAGCATTCCTAACACCATCGCTTAAAACCTAGCATTCGTTAGGCAGACATCAATTACTCATACGTTGTTGGCGGTATCGGGTCACTAATTCAGCTCATTTGTCCGAGGAGCCGCGTCCCCCCCCCCCTCCGCGCCCCGCACCCGCACCCGCACCCGCACCCGCACCCGCACCGCTCTGACAAATGACGGCGAAACGATTACGAGTCCCACCCGGCGCCCAGCCGGTCATCAACAAGATTTGTTAATTGTATGCAACGGATTTCCCCCCCTACATTCAGTATAAGATTGATAATAAAATGGTGGGGCACTTTAGTGTCATCATCATTTCGCTGACTGATTTGTCTGAAATCAATAAATGACCTATTATTATTAGTTCACACTAGCGAGGTAGGTAGATTTGAGTGTTATTCGTAAATATCAGAAACATGCTCTTTACATGATCACCTCACTCTCGATATGTGGTGCTTCAGCAGCTGTCGCAAAAAACAGCAATTACATTACACATCTCACCTGTGGCGCTCATTGTCGAGCGCTGAGCAGTAGCGCTGTACTAACGAGGGTTTGTTAATGAAAATACTTGTACGTGTGCTGCAGGACATGTGATGAATGCAATGTGGAAATAGTTCAAGAATATTTTGTTATTATCATCATCATTTAAGATAATAGACGTCCACTGTGTGTCGCCATAACGACCGGTCCTCACCAGGCTATTGTCCACCTTGTGGTCGCCACTTCAAAGTCTTTTGGCCACTTATGTCTGGCGATTCTTCGGGCTATGTCGGTAACTTTGGTTATCTTGCCGATATCTTAATTTTTGATGTGATCACGCAAGGAAATTCCGAGCCTCTTCCATTTTTTTGTTGCTATCATAGTATATTTTTAATAGGCTTAACAGTAGTCAATCTTAACGGTAAACAATCAGAAAATGTATGCTGAGTTACAGAATCAAAAATACCTACGCTGTTAAACGAGACCAGTACAACTTGTAAGCAAGTCATGAAAATCACATCACATATATCTCGCCGTGAAATTGCCGACGTATATCTTTATCATTTGGGAAATCGCTGCTTAAGCATAAAATCTAATAATTGTAGTAACGTACCGAGCAGTATGCGGATCACGAATACAATCTCTCAGCGTCGCTCGCTGGAGAACAAATACGAAACGCTGTAGACCTAGCCGAATGTACGCGAATATATTTGACGACACGCGGCCTGGAAGGGTTTTGTGAATGTTAACGGTGGCTTTTATATTGTTGTATTTGCACCGATTGTTTGCTATACTATTCTACGGCGATATTGCACAATATAATGATGAGCCTGAATGGCTCCATCGTCGTCATCATTTCAGCCCTAAAGCACCCACCGTTGTGTAATATTAAACCACCCCATCCAGGTGGTTCATAATCTTGGTACAACAATAATTCACTATAATGTGTGTAACGAACTTTGACGAACTATTGAGATTCTAAATCGGGATGATAATATGATATGGAATATTTTGTTCTATAAACTGCTATAAAATCAAACACCTCGTTTCGCGTCAATTTCGCGTATACTACGAATGTCAGGTTACGAACATAATTTAGTAATAATAATGTCGACACGTACTCGTTGCAGTTGACACGAGGTAGTTGCTTTCAAGCGTACACTAGAAACCGATTAAGACGTAGAGCCAGATATACCTTCTCTGGCGCGCACTAAATCTTAATCGGTCCCCACAAGCGAGCGTGTCATACATGCGGAGCTAAGCCCGCTGAGCGCGGCAAATCGATGGAACATGTCTCTTGGCTATGAAGTTTGCGAACAATACGGCCTGTCCTAGCCCGCGTCTACGTATAAGACAATGTATTTCACTTACTGATCCATTACTTGACACACTTGCGAGCACGACAGAAGTCCCACTCTTCAAATCATACAACAACAGACAAACGTTCACTGTGATTGTGTCATAGTCTGATTTACAAATAATTTTACCATGGCTGCGGAAACGTTTACTCGTACATGCATGTACAAGTTTATATATGATATTAAGTCCCTGGTGCATGTAATGATACTCCGAAGGAAAAAACGGTTATATTTATTGAGAGCATCTATCTTCATTCCCTGCATTAAGTATTTAGTTACTGTGACACTTCTTTAAACTTTCATTCTAGTACCGTAACCACAGTTTCCCGACGACATTATTTCCCGCCTCTACAACCAAGGGTCCAAGTTTCGCTGTCCAGAAGTCTGACATTCCTGAATTGTCTCGGAATTTTCGAACACTGACCTCTAACAGAGATGTTCAAGGAATTCTCGACTTTAAACACGTGTACACTTCGCGGTGTACCTTCTTCAGACTCGTCAGGTAATTCTTCTTGTGTGAGGTAGTGTTTTGTTTCCAGATTATTTTCTTGTTAGTAATGTGATGTTCTCGTACTAACTGAATTACTTTGTCTCTGTTACAATGTCGTTATTATTTTTGTCAGAAAGCCAAATTACGAGTCACTTCTACGTGATCCTGGAGACGTTTTCTAAGAACATTAATGTAACTCGTGGTAATACGCTACGTAAGTTATGTTCGGAATTTGTTCGAGAAAGTTGCATGCGCACTTTAACTAGCTCATTCATCTAACTTTACTAGAAGCCTTCGGAGAAGTTGGAAACTGTCGCCGGTCAGTCTGCTATCAAAATTTTTCGAATTTTTATTCATATGGATTCTTCAACTATCAAAAATTATTACGGAAAATAATTTAGAGGCAAATAAGTAGAGACAGCAGAACTTCGGTCCTTATTTGCATCGTCAGCTTTGAAGAAAAAAAAAGGATACAATCCATTAAAAAGTTCGCAAGTTTCTGCAGTGTATATCGAAACCGATCGGCTCGTGCCGCGGCGCTGACGCAACATAAATAAATACAGAAAAACCACTTTGGTATGTAACAAGATCTAATAACATGACCAAGGAGACAACAGTTGGAAACGTAGAGCAAAATAATTGTCAACACAGACTCGAACCGGAATCGAAATCAATATCTTATTCATTTGTCTATCTTGCTTGCTTTATTTCCTAATTGCAACTCGTTTTACACTTATATTGCTAATAGCAACCATGTTTTATCTAGTTGTTTTACGATGGTTGTTTGTAATAGTTTAATTTCTGCTCTGCCTTTAACTTTTATGTTTCAAGTTCTCCTTCTGTACGATCACACTCGGTGGCTCAGCATGGGCTAACTTTGCTTTTAGCGCATTCCCTCGGGTGGCGAGACAAGCCCAGATATTATACCCGGCATTATCTTGTCCACGCTAATATTGTTATAGAGCATCGATTATACTTTACTGATAGCTTTTGTTAACCAACGGTTATTTACTTGTGATCGGGGGAGTTACGTAGCAAACATAACATGTCAAACATGCTGATATTTACATGCTAAGCTCTAGTTGTTATTTGGTACAGAAACAAAAACGTGATTATTTCAATTAGACCATTTATAGGCACTTTAAATTTTTCATAATGTCGGTCAGTCAAAAAAAGTGAAGCTAAATTACAATTTAACTTCACAGTAATATAATTGCCAAAAAAATATATATTTCACAACACAGGGCATTCTAGTGTGGGTGATAGGTACGGCTACTTTATGCTAAAAATTGTTCTTTACTATAAAAACATTATATCATTATCTTATTTGATCTGCTTAGCATGTCATAAAAAATGAGTTTCAATTAAATAAATTAAATCAAATTAAATGAATGATGATTAATTATTTAATTTGCACTTTTTTGCTAAGAACTAACTCCACGGTTATTTATGTGTTAGCTTCTATCCTATTTATAATTCCTTGCCATAAATTCAACCGTTGTAACTAAAGTCCACAAACCCCAACTCCATAGCCCCTAGAAAACAGCTCCATAACAACAAAGTCTATAAATACAAAAGCTTTAGTCAAATTATTCGCTCAGCCTTTCATAACTTAGTTGGGTATACTCGTAACATCATATTCTTCTATTGTTTATTTTCATTTCCTTACAAAACCCTCGCTTCCATTACATGAATAAAAACTTTGTCGGTTCTGTCGCGTGGCTCGGGCTCGGGGCTCGTGGCTCATAGCTCAGAGGGGTGCATCCCCATGCGTGTACAGAAACTCGTTTCAGAAACAAAAACTGAACGTTTATGAGCCGTTGGTTACCTATATCCAACCTACTTTTTCCAACTGAATGAAACACGAAAAAAACTGTGCGGCAATACTGGCAATACCATAGCTTTCAATTGTAACTTTTTACATTTTGTGGTACATCGGGGGCGGCGGCGGCGGGAGCAGTTTGTAATGAACAAACACTCGACTCACGCCTGGCGTGGACCAGGAACGCTGCGGCTGCGTGGCTGGAAATTAAAAATTCAATCATTGTTTGCAAATAACATTTATAAGGCAAAAAATGCACCGGCTTTTTTTATAGGAACCTACATACTTTTAATAAGTTTCCTGACTGCTGATATAATATTTATATCGGAATACATACGTCAATTGTAAGAGACTATTCTGCTAATTATAATAATTCACTGCGACACAATACAAAACATGTCGTTGTACTCAAAACAAATTATTTTTAAATTTCACCAGAAATAGCATCAGAAGTGTGTCGCACTCGCAAGCAGCAGAGCGGTCTCAGCGTGACACAGCCTAATTGCCGGCGCGACGTAACCTCCGCTCATAAATTATAATAAGCATTGTGTAATAAAAGTATCGCATCGGGATGCTTGCGGTAAAAATACGCGAGCAATTATACAATACTTGTGATAAAGGACTGTTTGCACAATACTAATGACGCCGCCTTGTTTAAGCTATACTCAGCTCTGCTCAGAGTAAAGCTGTTTTGGGCTACCACAGGGACACGAGCTGGGTATCTTTTTATTTGGTTTTATTTTTTCTTAGCTGTATAATTTTAGCGTATATTACGATGTCTATTATGATTTTGCGTTATAAAGAGATTTCTCAGAATGCCATGCTATTCATATTTCCACCTCGTACATGGATTACCTACGTTTATGTATGACTGCATAGAGTTAATATGCGACCTACATACAGCGAGCAACGAAGCTTGCGAGCTATTAAACGTAGGTTGCATATCTCCAATTTCATTACTCAATCAGTTCCGTAAACTGCGCACGTCAAACACACAATCGTGTTGGATATGTAGTGCGGGCGAGGCTAGCAATCATCTCAGTATATTACATTTACAATATTCACGTGCAGCCACACAGCCTCGTTTATAGTTGCAACTCCATTGAGCTAGTAATAATACTGATGCACGTTCATCGAGCTCTATGTGACCCCACTCTAATATTACTAGACATACCCATCTATTTTAGTTAGTTCATACAGGAATAATAATGATCCTCCAGACCGAATTTTGATCACGGTGACCAATCTCAGGGATTTTTCAAGTACGCAGGAGAAATTACACAGCACAAGTGGGTACAAAAATACAGGTGCTGTTCCCTTTTTCTCTCATAGTCCGATAGGCCGGCAACCCGACACGACCGGAAGAGATCAGGCGCAGAACCAACAGAACCACGTGCTTTCAGAGGCACGGGGGTATCACACCACCGACGTTCCAAATCCGGGTAGCTAATTCCTAAAGGAAAACACAATAGCTTTTTCCCCCCTAACTTGCTGGTCTCGTGATCGCAAGCATGAATGCTGAGCATTGGATCCTAGGTTTACACAATAAGGAAAGTCTCATTGATTCAAATCATCAGATCAAAATTACATGCATACATTTCTTCGATTCTATAAACTGTTAATTCGTATCATCATAAAATTATTTGCAGCAAAATAAAATTTCAAAACCAACGACGCAGTAAGTAGAATTTCAAAATATTTCTCTGGCTTCTTTTGAGAAACGTTGGCAAAAAAATATGAAGGAATAAGAGTTTGTATAAAGAATTTATTAAATACAGCAGAAATATGACCGGTGGGCGATGAGCGCGATCAGGCGGCAACAGATTCTCTGCGACTGCAGCTACTTAACGGACAATTAGCCGATCGCTCCTGAATCACGTTACGATTACGATTCCGTCCCCTGCTGAAGATGATTGAATCACGCTTCCGAACGTAATATAAAAAGACAGTAAATCATTTCCCAATTCGTCGATAACAGACGCTTTTGTATCTGATGGCACTGAATATAAATTCGATTTAAAAGAGCACCTTAACATGAAAAGTTCTATCATGACAGTAAATCAACTTATACTGGCCAGTACTGAACATTGACCTCTCACACGGACCGCTATAACCAACTATCTTTAGGGGATATTGCCATAATAACACCATGCTTGAAAGGCTCGGTAATCCCAATATATTTTGCCTCAGTAGCCTCTTACGACGCCCATGGGAGGTAAATGGGAATTCTAATAATAATTCAAAGTGAACGGTGAGTTTACCACATAAACGAGGCGGGTAGGATCTTAAACGTAAAACTCTTAGTTTCAGATCAAAGACAGACACTAAAAATATACGTTCGGCAACTTTGCACAGTCACTCAACTTCATGAAGCAACCAAAAGTGTCCTTAACATTTTATATTTACTGTAAAAATGATGGCACTTGGCGTTGAAGGCATCTGACGTGTCGCCTCACCGTCCGCCACTCCGTTACAACGCCTGCGCTAAGCACTCCTACTCTGCATAAAACTGAATTTAGAGCTGCTAAAAAGTCAACTAATATATTTTATGTGGTTGTACCGTAAAAAAGTAATACGACCAACTTTGAAATTCTTTGCTGTTAAAATGTTAGATGTGATTAAAATTCTTCACTGTTAAAAATTTTCAATGTCTCTTTAAGTCACAATGCGCTTTATTTGAACGTTAGGTATTTCTGTAACTAATCGCTGAATACTATGGGTCTTCATGTCTATGGATATTATTACGATTATATTCCTTAGCATGTTGAGCAGGAACATTTTTTTTGAGTTGGAAAATTATTAAATAATGCCACCCATTCTAGGAGCAAGCCGGCTGGTCAGATTTTTACTGACAAAGTACACCTTTTAGTGGACAACTAAAAGTTTTATTTTTGCATTCCGGGCCACGGTAACTTTCTCCAACAAACCCACAGCTCTTGCAGACATAGGCCTTAGTGGGTCCCATCACTTTTGATGTGCAACATTTTTAATGCGTGTGTGGAACACAATACGCCGTCAATTAACGCTTTTTTCTTAACGGAGGGGCACACACCTTGCTCGTCGTCCACAACCACGCACCTGCAGTGGCCGGGAATCTTTCTACGTCTCCTGACATCTAGGGTGGTTTGAATAGCCGGGCGTAAGAATGTCCTCTCTTTCTCACAGCCACCTCCTTGACTTGCGTTACTGTTTAGCAGAAAGATGTGTGCGCTTCCCATTCCCTCTCGCTCTGTAGCATGGCCTGATCCAACGCCGGATACGAGAGGTTGCAGCCCCCGATTGTCACTACGATGCTCCACTTAAACGAGGCAGACTTTCACCGTATACTTCACCGTTCTTTCGAGCAATCGGCATAATAATGATACCCGTCAGTTTCTTCCCGCCGAACCCAAAACAGGCTCCTCAAAGGGAGATATTCTAGGAGGCATAGTTGACCGCGACATATTTCATTCTATGATTGATACCTTCCTAACACAGTCATGATATGATACGGTACACTGTAGAAAAGAATCTACGTAATACATTACGTAGACTCTTTAAGTACTCCCCTTAATCAACTTCACTAATGCGAGTAACTTACCGAAACTAGTAATGTTTTAATTAATTCAGTAACGAACAACAACAAAATTGCAAAATTTCGGGAATGCAATATCTCTGTCATCAGTGTAAAGTTTCTCCGGCGGGAGCAGCTGACACCATCTGTTTTTCTTCGAGCCGCAACTCCGCAAGCTCGGCCCCAGACACAAACACTGCTTCCTAAATATTCGCTAACTAAGTTTATCATCATTTTCACCAAATTTATTGTTCGCTCTAACTGGGTCGGGAATCGGGATCGTCTTACGGCGGGTGGACATTGAATTCATAATTCTGTTCCGTGTTCAACTACTGAATAATTCCGTTTGATTATTGGAAAATTGAATCTGAAAGTGAAATTCTTACAGTGACAAAAGTTTAAATCTTCTGATTGCATCAGCTCTACTTTGACAGACGTTACGCCTGGCAAGAATGTTATGTTATGTTATATGTCCAGAGTTCCAGACGCATTTGGAGTAGTTATTTTATAGTTGCGCCATTTATTTTTATCTTTGTTTTGTAAGCGAGTAAATATTTTCAACGTAAGAATTGTCACAAAATAATTAAGTATAACATGTACTTAATGTACTCAGAGAAAACTTTTGATTGACTTTGTTACTGTCTTATTTCTAGGTTATGTTAAGAGAGCATCCTGGCAGGTGGTAATGTCATCACCTGGTCCATTAGTGTTAAAGTAACGCCATCATTGGAAAGTTTCCTCACTTAGCCATCAGTTAAGAAGTCTATTCGCAAGTTGTAGATGTGATTACAGTTGTTAAACTTAGGTATAAGAAAGTGAAACTGATACTGACTGTTAGGATCACCTAACGACCACTGAGCAGTATATTTAGCAGTTCGGATACTTTTAGTTTTTCTGTCCTTTTCAAGATTGTCATTTTTCATAAAGTATTATTTTGCATTACCTCTCGAGAAATTGCCTTCGCTACTTCCACCGTCACTACTCACCGACTGTTCCTTTGTCACCCGCGTATACCATTCAATATGTGTTGCCCTATTGTTGCAAAAAGCTTTTACTTGAACCTTCCACAGTTCTCTATTGCAGGCTGCCGGTGTTAAAGTAATTCTGCTTTTATATCGCTTACAGCCACGATTCCATTAACGCCATCCATTCATCGAACCACTCACCCGCCCAGCTCACTGGAAATACGTAAACATGTTTAGATATTATGAATATCATAAAATATAGATATGATCTGTATGTAACGGCAATTGGAATAAACACAAATTGTATCAAATAAATTTCATTGGATCCCCGAAGCGTGACGTGTCGGCATCCCAACACGCGATGACCCTGAACAGAACTAAATTCGATAATATTATGGCACAAACTTTCACATGAGCATAACAATAAAATATTGCGCTCGCACTGATCCTTGCTATACGAGTATGTGTAGCTCGAACAAATATTGAAATGGAACGTAACTCGAGTATGTGGCAGTCGGAACAATTTTGTTCCGATGAGAGATCTGTAACTTTAGTGCTTATCCAGAGCATGCGCTTGATTGACGATACGGATGCGATACGAGAAACATTCAAACCCCAACTGATTTATTTTATTGGTCAACCCACAATTGTACACACTGGCATAATGTTAAAAAAAAAAAAATTATAATGTAGGTCAGCACTGCATGCCCATAAAAGTAATAACTTAATAAACTTCTAGGTTTTTATTTGCCTTGCCCTGAAGCTTTGGATTAAACGAATTTCAAATCAAGTAATCGTATTACAGATTTGTGAGATAAATATCGCGTCGGTTTTTATGCGGACTTAATTAACATCTTGTCTCAAAGAAAGCCTGTCTTCATTCCAAGACTCAGTCTCCAGCGTCCTTCCGCCGCCGCAGTAAGCCCGTGGACAAACACAGGGGGGGGGATCCCTGCCCGCGCCTCGCCTCACCCCCGCGCGCGCCCCTTTATTGGCAAAGTTTGGGAATATTAGCATACTTGGCACGACATTGACACACATGCCGGCGATATTGAGCGCCGCTAAAAACTGTATTAACCGAACGCATCGAGCGGAACATCTTCAGGCAATATTGACGAGATTGATGAACCAAGTTTGCTTTATGTTGCGCCTTGAAACTTATCTGTTTATCGAGACATCCGCGTGTGATGCTGACACGAGACCAGCTTATTGTTATTTATTTAATTTAGAAGTAAGGATCTGATATCATTATTTTATTAGTTGAGTAAATTGGTACATGCACTAAAATCTATGTTAATGACGAATGTACATACCTACGTTTATGCCTAGAGCAGTTCGCTCGGGAATTCGGGATGTGTAGAGAACTGAAGAGTAATAATACTGATAATAATTACCTATGTAAAATATCCGGTAAACAGAGCCACGTGTAACATTTCATGCTACTGGATGAATTTAAACAAACGCATGCAGGTTAGTTGCCACGCGCAGCACCTGCCACCACCCACCGTCGGATGGACATTTATTTGTCTCCGCGTCAATTTACTAAGTTTGACAGTAAACGAGTTGTAATTAACTGTAGTTTAATACGGCATAATCGGTTAAGTCGAGATTAGCTACTGTGTTGCGTATCACGGATTCGATTTTGCACGGAACAAATATTTGTATGACCTACTAATAAGTTGTGTAGGTGTCTTATGTATGTAAAGTTAAGTACATGTTTGTGAACGCACTCGCGATACAGGAGTCATTCTATGAATTGGGCAATGTTTAAAAAAATATTTATAACGATAGTACCTAGTGACAACAATAGCGCGTATGAAACTATAGCGCGAAACAATGTTTACCATTCATGTAACTAGGTACTTAGTGTTGTAACGTTACGTCAAGCTCGAGGAAGCTAGACGTAAGCCACGTTAATATAAAATACAGAAAATTAGCTAAAAAGGATTAAAAAATATAAAAGGAAGGGTCGGCTTCACACGACGCAGGATGCTCGGTGGTAGGCAAGGAACACAACGGCAGCTCGACGTCTAGGCAGCCAACTCGTCGGACAAGCACGCAGTAGGCAGGCAACACGGCAGCAGCCCGACGTCTAGGCAGACAACTCGTCGGGCAATCACGTAGTAGGCAGGCAACTGACAGTCAGGCCGTTACGACGGTCGGTAAGTCCACATGTAGATGCCAGGACCGTGGAGGCTGGCTATGGCAACACACGCACCGTTTAGGATCCTTGAATGATCGAGTAAAACGCTCAGGTAGAGGTACTATTCAGATTTATATTAATTTGTAAACAAACTGATCAAGGTTAATATAGTTAGAAATACTCTTGGTAGGTTAAACAAACTGATCAAGATTATTAAAATTAGGAAAACTCTTAGTAGGTAGCTCCAGGACAAGAAAAACGACTTTCAGCGTTCACAACCAAAACCAAACTGAGACAGGAGTGAAGGCCGTTTTCCTTCGTTCTGAAATCTCTTCTGAATTTAAAATTCAAAATATCAATTAAAAAATAAAGAGCAGAACGAAATAAAACGGTTTACAAAGGTGGCAGTCTGTCGCTGCCCTTATTATGAAAATTATAATGTAGAACGAGCTTAAAAGAGGTCTAACTACTCTATGGTATATTATGTCTATGGCATAAGAAAATAAATTTACAAAGACACATGTCAATTCAGATGACAATGTCAGACTATAAAAATATTCAAAGCAAATTAACAAATTAGCGGTATGAAATAAATTATAAACGTTAAAACAATCGGAGTTAAATAAAAACATTCATTTCAGGTACATGTAAGATATAAAGAATGTATAAAAATGAATTACATGAATTGATACTAAATCAAAAGATTTGAAGGTGAGTTTTGTATAGTGTTATAAAACGTAAGTAAACTAAAATATGTGGTTCTGTGTAGCAGAATACCACAGTGTTCCTTTCATAAACAAAAGTAATACTATTTTAACTTTATAAATAAACGAGTATTCCCATGCTCATAGATGTCCATTTAAACTTTCCCGAGAGAATATCAAGCACCAGCAATGAAGTTTGTTGTAGGGTTCAAAAACATTATAGCTAAGTATATTTTCTATGGTTACACACAACTCCAATAAATTTAGTTATTTATATATTTAAAAATAAATAATAAGTAATTTAGTAGTAGGATTTATAATTGCTTTGGGCAAGGCGTCTCGTACGCAAAGCGCAACTAGCAGCCATTTACCCACGGGACGACATCTGGAGGCTTTCTCCTTACCAAGGACTAGACAACACAATTTAAAAAAGCTTAAAAATTTGCAGCACCTGCAATTTTGACAGGGCCATTGTCTCCGCAGTTCACAGTTTATATAAAAAGTAAAACCTTTTGTCGGTCTTCCGAGCCCGTATCACTTCATACAGTTGATGTTGCTTACACTAATGAAGTGTCTGTGGATCGTCTAAAATGTAAAATTTAACCCAAGAGCGGGAGAAGTCATTCTGATAATTCTCCTACCAGAAAAAAAAACCCAATAACTTAATCGAGCGCTTCTTAAGGTTCAATCTCTGAAGGTTTATCATCAAGTGAGATTACAATTGGAATCCTTCTGGTAAGCCCTGGTAGTCCCCGTGTGGGCTTAGTCGTGAATGTTAAACTACCGACGCAGAGGCGTAGCGTGGACTCATTTAATCGCGGGCGAAGAAGGCAGTCTATTTCTTTCATAAATTCGACAACAACACAGCGACTGTAATAACCCTGTGTTTAACTACTTGGTCGCTAACCATCAGCTGAAATAGTGATCAAACGCGACCTATCAGTTATAAAAAGACCCTGGTTACTACAGAACCCCGCTTGTGCGAGGCAACTTAGGTTGCGAGGCCGTGGGCGAGGGTGAGGGGCCGCTTGCTTCGCCACGGCTACCTACGCTACTGTGTTCGACGTCACGCACGGGCTTCATGAAGTAGCCGCGAGTGTGCGTGTAATCGGTCGACGACCCCGGGGAGGCTAACACGGTTTCAGGAATACAGTCCATTTGTAACAGCTTACCTTTCATGTGAACGAGTTAAATTACGTTTGGGGAATCCATTTAGATTCTTTATTTAGAAAAAAAGCTTAAAAGGTACTAACAACAGTCGAACCATTGAAAAATATTCGGTGTTTTCGTGGCTGATGTGGTTATTACATCAGACGGTTGTCCTGTAACCATCTGCAAGTAGGTGCAGGCAGCCACCAGCCACGACCGAGCGCGAGTCAGTAGACGCGGCCACAAATAGGCGCGTGCACACCGGCCGCACGCCGCACGCGCGGTACATGCACTACGTAAACATACGCACTAAATCAACAGCTATTTATTTTAAATTGTACTGAATTTAGCTTAGATTGTTATTGTAAGGGTTTACGAGCACTACATCGGTACAATTCCTGGACTCACTGTAAGCGAAAAGCGGGAACAGATCGCCGGACATTAGACAAATAGAAATACGCAAAACACAATTGCGAGAAGCGCCATTACGAGTTTAAAAGTCAAACACACATTTTTACTGCTTTTAATAATATGTATGTTCAAAGGCAAAAAATAACTTGAATTATTGAAATTCCTAAAGAAAAATCCCATGACACGTGAGAGTACGAGCTACGCAAATAAAGAGCACATAATGAATGCTAAAATATTCCCTTTACACGAGGTTTCAGTACCTCCACACTGTCGAGAATTCTTTCACTTAGGACTTTTCTTTCTTTTCACAAACATACCTACTTTGAGAACAGCCGTTTTCTCTTTGTACTTGCATGTAACGTGTGTAATGTAACTTGAAAGTTTCAGCTCAGAAATGTCTCCTAAATAATGAATAAATAGATCGAGTATCAGTTGAGCTTCTAAAGCAAAACTTTTTGTGTTTCATTTCGGGAAGCGCAATAATGATTGAAATATTAGAAGCTTACAAGGATTCACGATAATCTCCGTGTGTATTTTACAACGTAGTGAGTAGCAGTCCTAATGTCAATAGACCTACATGATAGCGACCCGTGTGTACGCGTGTGTTTGTACGACTGTCGCTGCGCCGCCGGGGCCGAGCACACTGTTTTTATGCTCAATAGTTTTGTCAAACAAACAAGAGAACTTGTTTGCACAAGTAACGCGATCACATTCGAGTTGCGCAAATATTGCCGAAAGTTGACGAAACCCCAACCGTATCTTATGTGCTGATCATTCATATATTGATCATTATACATATTATATGAATATACTGTAAAAACAAAAAAAAGTAAACATGAAGTTTCTGGCCGGTTCTTCTCCATATGAAACGACCCATTACAACCGTACACTAGCTTCTGATGTTTTATAAGTATTCATCGTAGGCCTATGTGAAATAAAAATATTTTGACTTTGATCACACAAAAAAATAAAAATATTTTGACTTTGATCACACAAAAAAATAAATACTATTTTTTAAAAGTTGAAATTCAATAAAAGGAAGAAAATAATGATATTTTTTAAATATTATTCATTTAATATCCAACAGACGGCAACCTCGCATAGAACTAACTTGATTATTCTGATATTATTATAAAACAATCATGGCGTGGCCCAAAATATAACAATAATAAAACACGGAAAAGAAATAAACTAACTTGAAGTGTGAATAGTTTTGATCGTGTTGATCAATATGAGCGTAGAGCTTATAAACAGGATGTCGCCTATGTATGCGGTGCTGTTGGAAAGCTCGCTCCGTAAATATCGGCGGATATTATGTCTACAGCTGAAGTATTAGCGCGCCGGCCGGGACGTGGTGGCGAGGCCGTGCCGACTGCCGGCTAGTGCACTGCACAAGTTATTATTCTTAGCTTATGTTTTACTTCTGACATTCCTATTGCAAATATTTTTCTAGATTATAAGCTAATTATTCCATTTATTAAAATTTTATTGTAAAATAAGTATAAAATTTTCAATCACTCTATAATATAACGATGACAGTTTATATAACTATGTGTATGTATGTGCATGCGTGTATATACATATGTTTAGTACTCCTTCACGCTCAAATGGCTGAACGGACTTGGATGAAATTTAGTTCAACTCAAGACCATATCCTGGACTAGCACATAGCATTTCATTTTTTTATAGAAAGGGCTATGATCCCATGCATCCTGCCAAGAGATGCATAAGATCATATTGATGATTATTACCTATAACTTTTTAATGTATATAAAAGTTTCTATAAATACTTTTTGTGGAGGAAGAGTTTGAGTGTTTTTAAATAGGCTTGTCAACTGAAGAAATTCTAGTTAATTGCAAAAACAATAAGTACCTACTTGTGGAAAATTTAATTTTATGAGTTATTGACGACACTTAATTTATACTTAGATCTAACACGCAACCGCAATCGCTAACAGAAACTAGTGTACATGATTATTAAAATAAACTTTATCTGCTTTCGGTATAATTCTTCTAAAACAGTTTAACAGTTCAAGCCAGTGAAATTAGGGATTACCTTTTAGTTCGAGCAACTGTGCTTGTAGTATTGTTTTATTTGTCGTGATAAACGGTCGTCGTCGCTCAGACCGCGACAGTTGTCGTCCGAACCATATCGAGTGTTATTTGAGCGAGCATGTCGTGTTCGGCGCGGAACGCTCGGCGACGCGGCGTGTCTGCGGAACGTGACAATGGGAGAGCACGCTTATTGCGGCCGGTCCTTCCACTTCCACAACTTATAATGAGACCAGCCTTGCGCAGTTTCGGGGATCTCGGACAACTACCAAGACTTTATTATTGAGCCCGAATATGAACTACTTTTTATGGATAATATTCCCGGTTATCTTGAAAATGTTAAAGTTTTTACAAGAGAATTGTCTGAACTGTCTAGTTATCCTAAAGTTACAAAGTACTAACTACATAATGCGTATCTCTGATGGCCGCGTAGCTGTCTCAGGGCCAACTAACCTAAAGCACGCCAGCGCCGGGTCAGACGCGCTCATCATACCTAATCACCTGTCTGTGATGCAAGACCTTCAGTACCGCATCAATCAGGCCTCGCCGGTAGAAGCTGATGATACTTATCCGTAAGTAGTTTTAGATGCTATCGTAATGTTCCACCGGTTCCTCGCCACACGAAAATGTGGAGCACTCGTAACGTAACTAGATCACCGGGTAGTGGAAGCGCGGGCGGAGCGGAGCGGAGATGAGCGGCGCCGTACAAGGATCGCTCAGATAGTCGAGACATCCTCTTAAGCCGTTCCCGCTCGGTGTCACAAATAACACACAACCGACCGGATTACGAACACAAAACTTTTAAGCGTCCCACAAAACAGATTAAAAGTTATATTCTGTTGTTATAAAATTTAAATAAGGTTTGTTTTTACCGAGCTCGGAATTAGTCTAGAACTTAGCCCGTCTGTCTCCTCGATTTGTACGGACTTACACACCGCGCTCCATATTTAGCTAATATTAATAAAGTTTGGCGAACGCTCGATTGAAGGCGGCATGTGATCGCACGCGACGCGGACGGAACACGCGCGACTTACGGCGAGACGTGCTGCGTCCGCCACACGAGTCGTTACTCACACGCGTACTTGTTCCATGTGTTATGTAACGTGCGTGTCTGTAATGCTTTACTTGCGAAGTTTCCTTTGTTACAAAGTGGAAACCTGTCGAATTGTGGCCGGCATTCGGCAGGTAAATTACCGCTGCAGCGAGAACAGCTTGCACGCGGCCGGCGCGGCGGCGGGGCGGCGCGAGGCGGGCGGGGGCGGCGGCCGCACGCGAACCGCTCCTTACAACTAATACTCTTTTAATGTCGTTCAAGTTTAAGAGTGTCCGCAGTGATGTATCGTCGGCTTCTGTTTATAAATGATAGATGTCAGTGCAGCACCGACCAAGGAAATTAACTTCAAAAATCGCGCCTCAAAAATATTTCAGCAAAACCGCAGATTCGAAACTCACTGGAGCCATGGGCGAAAGAGAATCCCGCGGCCCTGGAACGAAGGTAAAGAAGAACACTTTTTGCTCCGTCTTAGAGTGGGAGAAGTCATTGGATGACAACCCACCTAATTTTTTTTTTAGGTGGGATTGGATTCCCTAGTCGCGGGATTATTTTAGTCAGTAATAGTCTGATTCTCGGATCCGATTCCCACAACCCACAGCAGGTCATCGATTCACCTTGTAGGAGGCCTGCCATAACTGCGCCTTCCGGTACTTGGCCGCCACTCCAGAACGTTTCGTCTTCGTCGACCATCTGTTCAATGTGCGCCTATCCTGCCCAAAACCTCATTCTCTTTCTCACTTCAACCAAAGTGGAAGCAGGTACTTGATGGTTTCCCACCTAAAAAACATATATAGGCTTGCTATGCTTTTTTGCGCTTTAATACCTACAATCATTTGCTAGTTGTTTCCGTGACGCGCCCGTTTGTCCCCGCAGTAGCTACACAACATGGAGTAAGTCAATAGGTTCAACTAGTAACGAACTACACTTCTTTCTTATTTGTGTGGACTTTCTCCAGAAGCTGCTATATTTGGAGTGCAGCTTTGTTTAGAAGGTAAACACAAGGTTTCTGTGCTTAACTCACGCGTGCTTTGGTTCCGTTGATGTTTGTGGCTAATCCTCAAGTCAACGCTGTGACTGAGTGGCACACTGGCGCATGGCGCTCGCTCGCACTCGGCACGCAATATTTATTGTTTCCTATAATTATCGTGAGCGATTTACTTGGTTCTCGGAAGGCGGAGCTGGGAGCCAGGTTACAGGAAATAAGTCTAATTCACTAGCATTAAGGGACCATGGCCGTTTTATGTGTTGACAATTTATGACCCACTTGACCGAGCGGCTTCCCGCCTAGAACTGTTTAATGGAACAAGCCATGCTAACGAAATACATAGTTATTTAAGAATGGAACAGTTTTTGTTCTACAGCCAGTCTTTGTACTAATTGAAACAGTAGATCCATCTTCAGCGCTATATATTTTGATGGATATAACATTTTGAGATTAAGAGGCGCCGATTCTGTGTCGTCCACAATTTATAACTGACATTGAAACAATACAACTTGGTACAAAACACGCGACAATGTCAGCGATTGATTCATAGTGGCGCTGCGCCGCGTGCGCAGTGATCCGTCAAGATCAAAGCATGTGTGACGTCATAAAGCCGCTGGTTTACGAGCTGTGTCATTCATAACCGTTGCGTTGCAGTTCAAAGCGGCGTCGAATTAGAGCGACGCGGACGGCGGGTCGTCGCCCCGCGCTCCCGGCGACACACCGGGGCAGCGGGCCATCAGTGCCGAACGGTTCGAGTCCACGATTATGACGCGACGTCACCTGAACTTGCTACTGCGCAGCGACTCGCCCGTGTCCCCAGCCACCACCAGCTCTAATTTACACATTAGGACGCGTACAGCGCGCAAGCGTAAACATGGAATCTAGTCACAGTTTGCGAACATGTCGAGTCGTACCTCCAGAGAAGGTTAGTTTACAGGCAGGAGATGAAAAATATCAACTTCCAATTTTTATGCAGTAAGACTACCTGGCACCCTCTATTCCACAGCACTTAAGCTGCGACGAGGTGTGTTCACGAATGGTTGGAGATATTATTGGGAAGGTTAAAGAACAATGAGGAAGGTTATAAGAGCTGGAGAAGACCATAAACTACTACGACTTATAATCTCCTTTTAATTTTATCAATCTTCATTTTGCAAGGCTTGGAAAATGAACTTTGGTTGTTAAAATTATTTAAAAAAACAGACGTTCGTACTCAGAGTCCAGCTAATGGTTCATTAGCATCCCTAATGTCCATTAAAGTTAAGTATTGTCAAACCTTCACTGTTTTTGACAGTTTTTAGCACTGTGTGTGTTTAAAACTGTCAATGTGACAATTTCTTAATAGATCGTTTAGAAGTTAAGTAATGATTAACGTTAATGAATGTCCCTGAATGCGGCCGTTAGACACTTTAATCTACTATTAGGTACTACTAACCGCAATCACAAAATCTTAATTTAAAGACTTAATCTTAAAGGAATAGTTTTTGTCTAATAAAAAATATTAGCAGGACTTACAACCTACCATTTGCCTGCAAAATGCAATTAAAGTTGATAATAATATAAAAATCTAGGTACCTACTGTCCCTAATAATTTGGCCACCAATGGTATAAGTGTATACCGCACCATGTAAAATAGGAGGCGAAAATATTTAGTGGCGAAACGAACGCGTAGGTCTCACGCACACATAACACAAATTCCATTACAGGCGATGCAATTTGCGCTATGCGTGATACGCGTCAACAACGGAGCCTTATTCAAATTTGACAATTGCTACGTACTATTTATACACGTATAAATACTTAACTAACTATAGATACATCTAAGTAACAGGCTGTTAGCGACCACGTTACGCAAGCTTTGCGAAAAGTTAATGTGTTCAAAAGACTGCCCACATTGGTACGCTGTATGACTTGTATATCCAACTTTAGCAAAAAAAACTTTGAACTTAGAGCAGATACCTATTGTCAGTCCACTGTAAAAATATATTGATTTCAGGCGAATCAATTACAGTTGACAATTTGATCAGTTACATAGAAACAATTTACACATTCCAATTCACAGATTTATCTTTATAAAAAAATAACGTGCTAAGAACTCGTATGTCGATGCTTATTCTCTGTCCAAGGCGCCTCCCCCGGGTCACGCGAAGTGTCAACAAGGCGTTACGAGAGGTTTTTATATAATTTGGGAGCACTCGGACCCACCAACCGAGATTTTTAACCCCTAACGGCTCAACAATGTAACTGCCAACAAGGTTATTATTATTTCCCGAGAAATAAAATGCAGGAGAGCTGACTTCTGAAATGAATAGAGGTGGATAGAAGTAGCTTTTTTCAAGTTGGTTACTTAGAGGTCGACCGACAGTCCAGCAAATATACGTCAACAAGTGAGTATCTTCCGACTGGACGTGTGTTGAGTCTGATCTGAG
Organism: Mythimna separata; assembly: GCA_030763345.1. Classification (NCBI taxonomy): domain Eukaryota; kingdom Metazoa; phylum Arthropoda; class Insecta; order Lepidoptera; family Noctuidae; genus Mythimna; species Mythimna separata. The sequence goes on along the minus strand of CM061177.1, from coordinate 23,187,297 downwards.
AAATTGCCTGATAGATGATTTCATCCCGTTGTATATTTTCTAATCGCGCGCAGAACTCTGATTCCGTGATGAAGGATTTTGTATATTCAGTTCCTAGAGGGAGAGTAGAGGTAGCTACAGGTAATTATCAAACAACTTCTCCTGTTCGAGGGCGGAGAGTGATGGCGTGGTAGACTTCAATTGACTAAACCCACCTATGATGCTTTAAATTTGTCTTTTGCGTTCTAAGGCGAAAGTAACTTTTTCAAAAGTTCCCCACCCCCCAGATGTAACAAGGCATGCGATGCCTTTTTGACTTAATTTATTTTCCTGAATTCCCGACCGCAGTCTGTGTTTTCTCTTAGTTAAACTTAGGGGTCTTGAAGTCAAGAGTGAAAAAGAAAAAAAAGTGTAGGTACTGACATGATTCTGAAATAAAATACTTTTATTATTTGCATTGATTCTGCTCACTAATAGGAACACGCCCTCTCTCTCGCAACACGAAACAACTCGGAGATTCGATACTGTTGTGCAGACAGCCATACGTTACTCATCTTCTGCAGCTAACGACGTATGCGATCGGATAACAGTTGCGAATGTGAGCGAGATTCTAACGACATAATAACCAATGTGATAAAAACAAAGTAATATCCAATTCAGCTATTACTTGCTCAGGAATCCGAAAATTGAAATGCATAATACTTATATTGAAATCATATTACATCAGCATATAATATGTTGTACATGTACTTACTGTAATCGTATTATCGTATTATGCGACTCGGGTAGGCGCTATACGAGTCGTGTTCATACACATTGTACACACCCTCCTGCCTGACTGCCTACTAGTAGATGTCGTGGTGATAACAGGCACATAACCTTTACGGTAATGTAAGTGCAGTAGAGGACGGTGACGTCATGACCATGCCCTGTCTAATCAATATGTAAACTATCGTAGTTCAAGCGAGCGAGCGGCGAGCGCTCACTGCCGCTCTAGGAAGTACAGAGCTCGTATACTAGCGCGTATTCTTTCAGTTTTGCTGCTCCGCATTGTCACAGTATCATAGGTGTAATGCAGGGCCCCGACGTGAGCCGTAAGTAACGCCTTTGCGGTATTCTTCGCAGCTACAGCGCACTTGGCTCGTACTAGACACTATTCACTGATACACATATCTGGCTCAAGCTGTAGACGACAGCGGATCATTTCACAGGTTTTCATATACATAGTTAAAATTTTAGCCTAACTATGCCCAATTGCAACTAAAACTACAGCCTTATAATCTATTATAATCTTTTAATTGCTTATTTTGCATAGATAAAAATTCTTTACTTGAAGGTTGGTAAATTATAATTAAAGCTAAAGACTAAAACTTAAGAATCTAATTAAGTACCAACAGCAAAAGGAACTTAGCACCAGGCTAAGTTCCTTTTGTGGCGAAAGGAATCTTTTGTAGTTGGAAATATCCAAGAAAGAATATTATCCAGTTAGCATGAGTAATTGTGCAACACACTGGCGCCAGATATATTCGAGGAAGTGTCTCTTCTAGAGGTTGTTTAATCACACGCCTATCAACCGAGAACTAATGTATTTTTTGCTCTTCAATATTATTTTCCGTAACAGACAAGGCATGTTTCGCGGCAATCTTGTTGATCGATAACTACCCATATTGACACGAAACGAACTCCTTATCCAATGTCAATAATTTTATTATGTCATCAAACGAAGTACAAACAGCGAGTGTTCGATAAGACGCCATGTTTGAGCAAGCGCTAATCTATCCGTAAAACTTACCGCGAGCGTATCAATGACCTGGACTACTTCTTCATTCTGTTTAATTTGAACGCACTTGTGTAATGTACACAGAGCGTGTTTGTTCACAGATAAGCACTTCCACAGAGTTGGGTGGCGTACGGTGAAGTGATATTAACTCGGGCTTATCAAACGACTTTGTAGGTAGGAACAGAAAATTGGTTCTTAAGCGCTGTATTTCTGCTTACAAAAATTCTTGTGCCTGCATTTTTAGTAATTTAATTATGTATGAACTTTTCCGTATCTACAGTGTATTATTTTGTGGGTGTTCTGACTCTCTGAGTTTGTCTTTCTCTCCTTATCATTTCTGCTGAACGTGAGTCGCTGTCGTCCCAGTCTTGCGCGGCCGTCGAATGCGCAGCGTTGCCAAACGGCGCGATTTGCTTATGTTTCGCATACATTTACTGGTTATTACGGCAGCGCTGCCAGCTCGTCAGCTCTCCTTCAACTTCGAGCACTCACACCTTCCAACGAGTTGAGCCTGTGTTCATACTCTGAACCTACACCAACTTAGAACTACTCAAGATTTAGAAATGATATATGAATGTCGGCTTTTTGCTGACTTACTTAGTTTTTAACAAAGAGTAACTTGAGGTACTTGGTTTTTGGATGATGATTATTTTTTTTACATGTAAATGTAAAAAAAGCATGATAATCGTACCAATTATGATCTATTGCGTATAGAAAATCTTCACCGGTTCCTATTTCCTCAACCTTTTCGGCTTGGATTTTAAGTCCTTAAGCCATGTCTACACGTTCGTAATCATGTTTCTGGGTTTTTTCCAATTAAGTGGTGTTAACTGCCAGTAGGTACGTTCGGATTTCGTTCCCTCTTAAAAGACCAATTCCGGTTTCCGGAATTGGTCTTTTAAGAGGGAACGGTGCTCCAAGTACTGATGGTGATCACCGGGGTGGTTTTAGTGAGGTAAAAATCCCACACTCCCCGGACTTATCCCCAAAGTCCGGGCGCCTTTTGAAGGTTTCCCCTCGATAACAAAAAAAAAAAAGGTACGTTCGGATTTAGATGATCTAACACTGTCCTAATTTCAAATTTGACCTTTGGATGACTGATGTTCTTCCCTGACCTACAGCTGAACGCTCATGGCTCGCTCGAGTGCACCGACATCCACGGTTATTGTATTCGTATACATAAAACACATTATCTATTCACATACAAATTTGTTAGTTGTGATAAAAAAAAACAATACGAAACTTGTTCTGAATATGTAGATACCCTACTACATAATATAGTAATACGACTATTGACATGACACATTACCGATAACCAAAGTCATAGGGCCTGTTTCACAATGTCCGAGTAGGCAGTACTCACTGAATAAATTCAAAAATGGAACAGAATTTGTATGAAATTATCTGCCAAGTAAGATACTCGAAACTTAATCATAGGTGGTGAAACAGGCCCTTAATCTTATTGTTATATTCTTGCACAAGTAGGTAATTTGTTTCTGAATTTACACACAAATAAATTACCAGAAGTTACAACCGTAGTCTTTCAATATCATTCACAAAATATGATCTATTTTCAATAAGCAATACAAAGTGTATGTTATCTTAACAGACGTTCACCCCGACGCTAAATCAAAGCAAATTCTTATTTGCAGTAATTGAGCGACCGCCGAGCTTGGATCTCTCCGCCGAGTCTGTCTTGTTTCAATCTCGTATCAATATTAATAAAGCACATTGTGCTAAGCCCGCGCCGCCGCTCACATCTCGAGTCTCGTTCGGCTATCGCTCTCGTGAATCATTCAATACACTCACTGCCACTACTTTAAATTCATCGCCACATCACAATTTACAGTTCGTATGAAACTGAAAATTGTATAAACAGTAGAGTCCGTGATTCATTCAAATTGTTGGTACGCAATAAATGAAATTCTTTGTAAGTGCGTCGACCGCTTTATGTTCTGTAGTGGTTGTGTGAACGATCTGCTCGTACGTATCGAACGGTGCGGAGCGGTGAGCGAGCTCGAGCCATTGATTGGGAAGTGTTCATGATTATTTGATGATGGCCGTTTTACATAACTGAAATAGCCATCTAGGCTTGTTGTTTATGTTTCTTAATATCAACATTGTAAAATACGGCGGCAGATACGGCCGGCCCCGGAAGTCAGGCGGGCCGCGCGCCGTCACCGCGCTATCGTGAAGGTGAACGTTTCCTAATCGCCGATATCGCTGTCGATACTCACAATAAACATACCTATAATATATGTAGTACACTACACTACTACTTTTAGTATTTATCTTTTCCTTAAATGTCACAATTTCTACTAAACGCTAATGTGTAACAGTAATTTCCTGTAACCATTACAAAATACAAACCTTGGGGTGTTTCGAGAAATGCATTAATTCTAATCTAAATAGTACATTTCACAACATTGGCACTGACAATTTATATGTCCGTCAGATAAATAATTGTTCTATGTTCTTTCAATTTAGATACCTTCGTACGTGGTCCCATGTTCATCATGTCAGGGCCTGATGATGGGATCCTGCAGAAACCGAGGGAACCCCTCAAATTTTATAGACCGACTTGAACCGATTTGTTGATTTTCATCAAGAGTTTGTTATTTGCCTAAATGGTTTTGTAACAATAAAACCCACATCAGTGTTCTAAACTTGAGCTGCACACATTCGAGCCTGGCTTCTGAAATAAAACATGAGATAAGGGCACAGTAAACACAAAGTTATGACTTATCAGATAAAGCTCATCGCGAAGATAAATGATGGCACATTACGTGCTTCGGCGGCGCTTTTTTAGGTCACACTTTAGATTAGCTGAGTTCAAGATTTATACTAGTGTACTGAGCCCTGACTGTACACTTATTACTAGTTGACCTGATGAACGTCGTTCTGTTAAAAGCTATTGATAACGCACTAACTGTTAAAGTTAACTGTTACATGGCTAAATTAAAATGTGTCATCACACTAATATATAACTTATAAAGACGAACGTTTGTGTGGGATTATAACTCCTTCACAATCAATATTAAGCACACGTGTAGACAACATTCTAGATTCATCATCATCTAATGACATCATCATCTGATGATGATGATCCTAGATTAGCACATAGAATATTTTTAATCTAGAAGTATGTTGCATTGTGATTATTTTCTACTTTCACGCGGGTGAATCCAGCTGGCAGCAAAGATACTAGATCTATGGATAAATATTAATAAAGTATTTTAAAGTAAGGATTGACAGTGTGTTACCCAAATTAATGGGTTGTGGAGGTCTGGTAGGCAGCCGCTCCTCGTAAAATACTGGTATTCAGCTAGGTCCGGCTTGACTGGAAGCCGGCCCCAATATAGTTGGGAAAAGGCTAGGTAGACGATAAAAGTAAGGATTGACAGTTAACTCTAATATTGACGGCTAAGAACTGTTTGAATGTAATCAAGAAAAATAAGTTTATTTATGATTCTTCCATTTTTTTCTTGGATCATCCTTTGACTAAACAACTGGTTTTAAAAAAAAAAGGTTAATAGGAATTGGTTCAGTTATTCCCAAATTTTACGCTTAGCAATTTTTTTTTATTTAATAATACATTAATATAGAGATGCATGAAAACACCAAGTACGATATCATATCTGGAAGATTGTGTGTACCTTTCTTGAAACTGTTTTAAAAAAAGACAGAAACGTATCACAAGGGAGTTAATGAAGGAAAAAGAAAATGAGGAAGGAAAGGATAAGAGATGAGAGGAGGTTTAAGGGAGGAAGATATTTTCACAAAGAAGTGCACTTAATTTTAATAGACTTCCTAGGAGCCTTACTATCGACTTGCTCTGCACTAGTTGGCGACCTTACGACGGCAAAAATAAACAGACAATTTCAATGTTAGCTAGTTTCACTCGTTAGATAGATTTTTTTCTTCGTTGGTATCACGGTTGACAGAGTGGTCAACAGTGATACCTGACGTGATCATCACTTCAGGTGTTGGTGGCAAGCTTCACAACCCGCCGCCACTCTTCTCTGATGTCGCGCTCCATCGTCGACTGCATCGTCGCTTTCCATCAGGTAAGATAGCGGTCAAGCGTGAACCTATCAACAAAAAAAAATCCGCCTTCTTGGTGCATTCATGTAGTGATGATGAGCCATTTACTGCCACTTTTAATCTAGTCAGTCCACCTCATAGGCAATTTTCCTTGTAGCCTATTGCCCTCAACCTTTCCCTGGACCACAAGTCACTCAATAAAAGCCAAACCTCCTAATAAAATAAATGAATAAGAGAAGAGAAGCCATTGAACTGAAAAAATAATGGAATTAGCAAAATGGTCTGAACTGCTCTGGCTTAAATGTACTCGTAATGAGCATGTGCCTTCTATTCTATTACACTAACTCGTAAAGGACACGAATGACTACAACGTTTAGCAAGCTAGGCTGCATCAGTGATCGTGCGCCCGACTGATGTCGACCTCGAGTAGCGTCATGGCACGAACACAGTGAGCCACAACGATGTGTCCGACCGAGCCCACAATGATCGGACACTCAATAGCGCCGGGCATTATCGCAGCCTCGCTCCGGCAATGAGGATGATCCCGCACTGAATAGCACCGAGCACCTGGCCGCCTGGCCGCCTGGCCGCCTGGCCGCCTGGCCGGTCGCTCGCCGCTAATAGTTTACGTTTAATTTAGCTGCTGTTGAGGCGCCGTGCTCTAATGGAACACCTGGAGATTGCCTGTACGTTCAGTATACGGTATGTAGACCTGCTATATATGTAAGTCTTAACTATGTGTAATGCCTACAGCAACTATGTTGCTCTTCGATCTAAAGCTTATTAAATGGTTAAAATGTTTACCTATGCTCGTAATGCTGGAAGACGTTGCGAGTGATCTAAATAAAGCAATGTCAAAGAATAGAAATTATAGAGAATGCGATGTAAGGGCGACAAGTATGTCTATTTTTTTAAGTTATAATAAAACAGTGCTTGACTGCGCTCCCACCTTATGTTAAGCAGTGATACAATCGTTGATGGTAAGGTGCAGTAGTTTATGTATGAGGAGCTTATTCACTCTAGCCTTGAAGACACCCATAAAGTATAATATGCCTATGTGTCGTTCAACTGAATATTCAAGCAAGAGCTTCCATTAGCAAACATGTCAGTTGAAGTTTGTCATGGTTTTAATCTTCTCTCCAAGTATTATTTTCACAAATCTAATTTAAATTATTTCACACCTCCATCGACAGTTCATGCTTAACACACTAAGCTGTCAACAAATTAATGATTCCTGAAGTCAGTCAGTTGGGCACCGGTACCAAAGTAGATAATAATGGGAGCTGGAGTATATCTCACGGTAACAAATGTGGCGTGGTCCGTGCGGTGCGGGCGTGCGGGCGCTGGTGCCCGACAGGTGTCGGATCGACGGCTGATTGATTAGCACGCGAGCCGCCAGCCGGCGTGCGATCGCAGTGCGAGTCGTGCGTGCCGCGGCGTGGTTACCGGCAGTAGACAGGTACTTACACCAACAAGGGCTCTTCAGTGTGATATCCTACAATTACAACGTGGAAATCTAAATTCTTCCGAATAGGTTCCTGCACCTGATTCAGGCGGAAGAATCGTCCGGGTTTCGCAATTGTGCGGACTGCCCGAGGGACACGGTTGTTGAAGCTTAATTATGGTGGAGGTGTGACCCGCTTGGGTGGAGCACCGCCCTCGTCCTCGATTTTATTCCAACGATTTGTGATTACTTTTAACAATGAACTTTAAAATCCAACCAACATTCAAGTTTAGATCTGCAACAGTAATAAGGTCACAAATATGTAGATAGCATCGTTGTAGAACAACACAAGTGACGTCGTTGTGCCTAACGCTCGCCGCCGCTTTACGGGCTCCCTACTTGAGGGATCACCACCCGCCGCCGCCGCCACGCACCACCTTACCCCCATACACACAAGGACTAGTATGGCGTAGTTTACTACCGGTTATGATGTTGTTTGGAAGCTATTCAGCAGATTACTGCCTTGTCGGTAATTCTAAATGAGTGAACGTATGGCGTATTATTGCTGTTGGTTTAGCGTTTGATACAGTTGTGATGTCTTCATGCGCCGGCGTTACGAGCGTGAGGGATGCCTAACAGTGCGTAACATTATATGGCGCGGTCCGGTGCAAATATTTAGTAGTTAAACTGAGGTTTAATGGCTGAGTGGCAGACGGTTTACTGCCTCGGGGAGCCAGTTACAACGCGCAGGGATCGTCGCCTTACAAATATGAGCTCCTAATATATCGTTTTATTCTTCGTATACTTTTGCCCATAAGACTTGCGAGTCGTGTGGCCATTCACAACACAATTTATTATACCAATTTTTAGTACAATTCACGCAAGTATTTTGTTTATTTTTTATGGAGATAGGGATATGACTATGCGACGACCAATTGCATTAAAATTCAATTGTGTCAAATGTTGCAAAAAGTAACATACAAACAGCAAAATTTTCAATCAGAAGTTGTTCCATTAGCACATGGTATTGAATTATCTATAGACAACTGTTGTAACATTTGTAGCCTAGGAACTCGTTACTTTATCATCAACATCCATTCTCAACTACGCAGTCACACTTCCTTACCTCGCAGATCGATGGATATCAAATGACCTAGATCACTACGGATATATAAATTTTATATTCCCGAGACAATCCGTTCTAAGACTTACCCTAGATCTGCGCTCATTGTGCTTAAGACATCGCGGATCGAAGTGAAAGCCGCCATTGTAGCGACATCTCCAACAAAAGAGCTCAAAGACGTCTCTGCTTAGACTTAAGACATCTTTCTTTAGACGCCGTCATTTCATTGAGCTTCAATATCTCGGCTCCAATGCACCGGCTTGAGCCTGATTACACGGACACGGACGAACCCGAGCGAATGAATACGTGCCGGAGACCACTCAATGAACAGATATCAGTAATTAAAGAATTCTATCGTGTGTTCTGTAAAGTTTGAAGCAGATATTCATTGCACAATTTTATTCGTACATGCGGTCTTTCGTTAGATTGTGCTATTTCCTCTCCGTTCGTTGGAAAACATAATGAATACGTAAAACTGAAACAAATCTCGTGTTTCTTTAGTAACTTTATCCATTATTGTAGAACATCTATCCTCGGAATTTTCACAGAAACTTGTCTGGATCAAATCTCAAAATTATTAGAAGTAAATTCGGTGTTGATGTGTGGGTACTTTAAATCGACAGTCTCATCATGAATCAGTCTGCAGACGCCACGCGCCGACTCGACACGCTCTTGACTCCTTCCACTCCTTCAAACACTTTGGCACTCAAGCGGATTCAAACAACCTCCCACAAAAAATAAATATATTTAAAATGATACTCCAATTGTGGTTTGTTTGATTAAATGAAAACTTACGCGAATAATCATCGATACAAAATATCTAATGAAGAGTTCTCCTTAGCAATTAACAGTAGGTCTATTATAACGTGTATGTGGAACGATGTGTATTATAGTCAAGTTCCAATTTAATAGCTACCACATACAACGCGTTGTTTCTTAGCATAATTGCGTTAGCGGTGAGGTGAGGCGCGCTTTGACATGTAAATCACGCCGGCCGGCCGCAGCGCGCCGCAGCGGTCCGCACGGAGCCGCACGGAGCCGCACGAGCGCGCTAATACTCACATTACTGCATAATGCATTGTGAGCGCGTGACCGACGCCGGGCGCCCGCACTAGTGCTTCAATAACACACGTAAAGGCCGAGATCACTCAGCGGGTCAGTGTAACATCACCTCGTGCACACACGATCATGAAATTATGAACAATGAACTCGTATACTCACTGTTCCATAGCTTTTCGATCAATGCAGCCTAGATATAGATTCCCCAAATGATTCGTAAAGTTGTTTAGAGAATCACTTGTCTGGATTGTTTGAGTTTGTTATTATGAAGTTGGACTTCTTCAACTTTCATAGCTGTTGAAGATCTCGACGTCACGTTTACTGAATATCTTATGGAAGCAATTTTCCGGACTTTGCGTGGAGCGAGCAATTTTGAATATTCACTTCTAGGTGGAGACATAAGCGGGAATCGGGATGCTCTTCTGCTTTATTACGTTTCTTTTGTGAAGTAAATTTAAACTACTAAAAAACTGGTCAATTGCGTGTCACATACCCCATGTAGGGTTTCGTTGTTATGAAACTGTTGATGAGCTGTTGCCTGTTACAATATATCGACTTAGTTAAACCGACTTCACAAGAGCAGCTAGAAAAAAGAAACTCTCAGAGTAGAGGCAAGCGGGTGTAGAGAAAAATGATACCAGCGTCATTTAATTTGATATTTTATTGTTGTTACATATATAGTCTTTGTTAAAATCATCAAATATTACGCAAGAGCAGTAAACAAATTACTTACAAAACCTTCAACCTTCATCCTTCTCCCTTCCTCTTCCCTTTCCTTCTTGAATTCGCATAGTTTGCTTCTAAAAATACTCGTAGACAAGCTTCACAGTGCTTGCCTCTAGCGGCTCTAGCTATATCTCTGTAAAATCGTGGCTTGAGTATTATTCAATATTAGATTTGCACAGACACATGCGGCAAAACCCAGGTTTTAAGAAGTGCTTATGTTTAGGGCGTCTCTAACTACACCGGTTACTTTAAAGGTCATGACGTGTTGCGTGGTATATCTATGTTATGATGTTATTTTGTATCTTGTATCAAATTCTCATTTTAGTTATATTTATTTTTATTTATGCGGCGATTGTTACTATTAAATAAAAATAGTTAACTTCACACATATCATATACCACCGCATTGATTTTTTATCAGATATCAACCACGGCAAAGGTGCTGTGACGATTCTGATTATGTTGGCGAGGCAAACTTGGCCAGTGATCCTAGAGATAGTCTTTTCCAGTAGTTGATAGGCCTTGTAAGCTAATAAAAAATAGTCGCCAGTTTTCACAAAAAATTGCTCTTTAAAATTTAATATTTCGCAAAGACATCACTGAATCAAAAAATATAGTTCATACATGCCAAACCTCCAACTGCACCCTAAACTTGCTAGAAAAACTCTTGGCTCGTTTCAATTCCAAGATATTTCAGACCAATAGCATTTGAAATGTCTTGAGCTTGCACTTCAGCTGCACGGAGATCAAGATTATAAAATGAACCGAATAATATGGAGTGTGAATGATGCAAAAAGCCTGTGTTTACTTGAACTTAGTTGTCAGGAAGCACCACAGTATGTTGGTTACAAGTTACAACCGTCATAAGCGCTGCGAGCACAGAGGAGGTTCCCGCCGCACTCCGCCGCACTCTGCCGCTCTCTGCCAGCCCACGCAGATCTGATTCGTTTGTTATTCTCCGCGTCTGTTCTACAGAGTATTTAATTAAACTTTGGCGGAGTTTAAAAGTGGTGGCGTGTGGGAAGCGCGCGCCATTGTGTGACGAGCTACCCTCACGAGAGCGGCGCGACTTTCTGATAGGCTTTGTTAGTGCGCAGCTGTCACACAAACAATACTCATTATATCGCTAAACAATATTCTAGTATTCTTGCTTCCGCCCCTGGCTGTGCCCGCGTTTTACACTTCTACTATTGAATTACGAATTTATTTTTGAAGTCTATCCTATATCGTATAACTTCTGGTTCATTTTTCAGCTGCTGTTTGACTGATACATTAGGGTGTAGGTCGCAGTGTAAGTGTACTAAAAGTAAATTTATATACCTAAGTTGTAGGTGTTCCAGTGACTAAAAGATTCCAGAACACCTTAAATTATGGGGAAGGACAAATCATATTATAAGCGTTACAGCAAGCACCAGCTAGTCTAACGAAGTGGGCTGCGGACGGCGAGCAATGAGTAACTCGCCGGTAAAAAAAATAATAAAACATTCCAACATATTATGAAACAAAGTTCCCCTTTGCAACCATGAGAAAGGTTGATCTGTGTAATAACCGAGAATTATAAACATATTTGTTTTTTTTTATAGTTTTACTTCCATGCCATGAAATGATGACTGATATGAAGCATGCACAGGCACAGGCACGAAAGTGATCTCTTAATCTTTGCCACAATCATGCATGGTGTGAGGGCTGCTCTAGGCCAGTAACTGTCAGTTAAAAAAATTGTTTAATTTAATCTGATTTAAAAATTTGACCAATGCTGAAATGTGAAAGTAATTTCACGCCGATTCATTTTGCTAAGGTCTCTCCCAGATGAGGCGTGATGATAATGCTAATCTTCCTGCTTGTAAATCACGTTGACAGATTTCGTTATAGATAACAACTCAGACGGAGTCTTACGGACTGCATTACTATATTTGGAGTCTCTGAACATCTTCATTTTTAGAGAAAGTCTTCAACTACAACTGAGATATTGTAGAGGTCACTATGTCACGAGAGTCACCAGATGGTTTCAAATAATGTGGTACCACTAATATAGGAAAAGTGTTTTAAACACTGCGTAATTTTTTTTTTTTTGGTGGCTCAGTGTAAGTAATAGAATACAAGTCGACTTCAAGGTTAAGCAACGCTTGCCAAGGTTGGTCTGTGGATGGGTGACCATCTTAACATAACGAGTTTCCTCCGTGCCTCGGAAAGCACGTTAAGCCGTAGGTCCCGGCTGTCATTTACAGTAGTTACGGATAGTCAGAAGCCAGTAAATCTGACTCCAGTCTTGCCATGAAGTACCCTGTTACCCCAGTTATTGGGTTTTGGAGGTCTGGTAGGCAGCCTATGCTTTCCAAGGCTCGGAGGAAACTCGTTTTGTTAAGATGGTCACCCATCCACAGATCAACCACGGCAAACGTTGCTTAACTTTGAAGATCGATCTATGTTCTATTACTTACACTGAGCCACCAAAAAAAAATTACGCAGTGGTTAAAAACTTTTCCTGTATTTATCAACTAGCTTTTGCCAGCAACTTCACTTGCGTAAAATCAGAAAATATATACCTGTATCACTCAGTGATAAAGTACCTAGCATTCAACTGGTAAAATAATATTCAAAATCGGCCCAGTAGTTTTTGAATATATTCATTAAAAATATAAATCTTACCTCCATAATTATATCAGTGTAGAATGTAGATAAAGCATACTAACAAGCTTCACACTACACGAAACTTTCACGGAACGGTTCTGTGTAAACAAATTATTTACAAGTATGCACAATAGATCACAGATTGACACTATGATGAATTGATGAGATAGTGGTTGTGTACATAGCTTACTCGTATACTGGATTAATTTAAATTAAATTACAATTGAATTAGTATTGAACTATAAACATCACTGTTAAAAATTGCGGAATGAATGTATAAATTTGGTGTAAATTAAATTGATAGATAAATAAATTAATTAAAAAACAAATTAATAGAATACACTTTCAAATTTATTATATATGTAATTAATTATACTGAGACAAAACTTTTTGAGATGGTACATAAGTATGCAACTTGCAATAATACACAGTAAGTTAAGCTGGCAACTAACTACTAGGATAACGATATGTCTAAGCTCATGAACAGGTACAATACTATGTTCTTAATCTTGCTTAAATTGAAGTTCGAACAGGATCCATACGTGGGCGAGGCACAAGTTCGCCCAAACATCTGTTAAGTTCGCCGGCAATCGCTGAACTGTGTGCGTTGCGCACTTACATGAGCTCGACCACACGCTGTCGTAGCTTCGACCTTGACACCATTCAAATAGAGCTTCAATTCCTTGAGCGAGCAGCTCTAAGGCTTTACATTTCTTGTCTAGTAATTACTGTTAGCGTGATTAGAGTTAATGTGCATGCAGATATATGCAGGTGGCCATTAAACATGCCTATAATAGTTGATCCACTTGCGCGGAGCGGCGGCGGCAGTAAATACGAACCTGTTTACTTCTACTTCCTCCTGTCGGGCGCGGTCATTTGTGTTAATGATGTGTCCCTTCGGAGCGATGGCTTCCGCACTACGACACCAAGTACATTAGCTTCCTATATTGAACGGTACTGAGGTACGACTATCTAAAAATAAATTAAGACGTGTATGAGCTGGTGCGCTATTTAGAAAGATTATCTACGAGTATTTCAACTGCTATTTTCCTTTCTATGGGTATTTACTGTTGGAAAGTTTTTCAAAGCTCAGTCTGACAATTTTGTTTTCTTGTTTTATGTTTGTTTCCATTTAAATCTCTGCTTCCGTCGAACATAAACATGTCACTACGAGATGTACTGTAATGTAACAGATGGCACCGATGCTATATTGTCGCTAACTGGAGCGCAAATCCCGAAGCAGCCTCCTCCTCCAGCCTTGACCGACAAAGCGCCGGCGACGCGACGCGACGCGAGACTCGTCTCAAACACAAGATTACGAGCATCATTACCGTGCCTCCACGAGGCGACTGTCTAAGTTTGTGCGCCAAATAATCTTATACCGAGTATTTTCCTTGATTATTAGAAACAATCCATGCGTAATATTTTCCTTAAGGATTGAACAGATTTTGTTTCAGAGTTTTTACAGGAAGTATTTATCATCCTCATTATTATTTGGGGTCAGAGCAACCTTTATCCTTCATTAGTGGCCTATTTTTGGCAATAATGTCGGTAAGTAGTCACTGCCTTTCTACCTTCCTGTTATTATGGATAGGTTCGCCTTTAAGCAATTTCTTATTGTATGTTAAGCGATGATGAGGTCGACGGTTGACCAAGCGTGCCCCTTCTTTCATGTCTTTTGGAGCTTAAACTCGACCTTTGCATTAATACCGATGATCCCCATGGCTCGTTTCCAATTGACCCTAGTGCGTCGAACTGGTGTCTGGCAGATTCATCCCAAAAACGAAAACAGTACTCCATACATGATCAAAATACGAAAATATTAAACAAAATCTCATAATCAACTAAAAATAAACACGTGTAGTAAATACGTATCCTTCACTAAAGAGTGTACCATCAAATCAAGTAAGTGCGTTCACTGCAAATCTTCCGCAACACGATAAATAGACACAGACATAGTACAGCGCGACACCCTCCACCGTGTGGTGTGACACCCGCGTGTTAACCGCACAGTGTAAGTGTGACACCCAAGTGTTGCCAGCGCGAGGCTATTCTTACGCGGCATTATACTTTCATAGTTCACTTAGCGCCGGGAACAGGTGCTCGCGTCTGCTGAGTACCTACTGCTAGAGCTGCACTGCACCACTATCCTGAGATATATCGCGCAGACACATCGCTAGCACTAACTACATAACATTGTTGTGAGTGAAAAAGTTCGTATGATCTGCCATCTAAGAAAAAGTGGAACTATTTACTGTTCTTGACGTTATAATTTCCTCTTACTCCGATTGTAACCGCGGGTCTAAAATTTGATGTACGAGTTCTGGGTGTACGAAATTTATTGGCTGGCATTTAGTCTCTATAATTATCTTCATGTTTCCGGAAGACAACCCAAAAAAAAATATTATTTGAAAAACGAACGACAACTTTAAGGATCGTGGGAAGGGAAAGCCTACAGACGGGATAATATCATGAAATAGCTCAACAAATGTATCTGAAAAATACACGGCACATCAACTTCTAGACATACATTGTCACCGTGTATGAGTGGAGACAACGCTTGCCGAGTGTTGTACCGTATTATCAACCACAACTGACACTTAACGAGACTTGTATCGTGTTTTTACGAACTACCTATAAACTCCTGGCGCTACAGATATAGACACGCTACACTTATAGACAAGTAACGAGCGAGAGTGAGGCCAAGTAACTACTGACCATCGCAGGGTGGTACCTCCGTAGGTCATTAATGCAAAAATTTCATCATCAATTACCCCCAATTTAATTATCTATAATGATTAACCGATAAACAAGCTACCCTAAAATATAAATATGTCACCCATTTTACCTAATTATCACTTATTTTTCTACCTCTGAAGTTAATACATCATTACGTTGCGCGCACCTTATCAGTAACTCATTAGCGGTACTGTTTGTTTAACTGTGAATTCTCAGAATTGCATTATTTTTGAGTGGTGTTTGTGACATGGATTTTCAAGATCAAGGTATATTATAACTAATCTATATATATAAAAATGAAACCCGTTTTTCGTTGTCACGACATCACATGAAAACGGCTTGACCGATTTGGCTGATTTTTTTTTTTAAATGTTCCTTGATGTTCAGTGATGGTTCTTACGGAGAGAAAAATTCAAAAAAAAAAAAAAGTTTGGTAAAGTAGGGTAGGTAGGGTAGTGTAGGGTAGTGTAGGGTAGTGTAGGGTAGTGTAGGGTAGTGTAGGGTAGTGTAGGGTAGTGTAGGGTAGTGTAGGGTAGTGTAGGGTAGTGTAGGGTAGTGTAGGGTAGTGTAGGGTAATGTAGGGTAGTGTAGGGTAGTGTAGGGTAGTGTAGGGTAGTGTAGGGTAGTGTAGGGTAGTGTAGGGTAGTGTAGGGTAGTGTAGGGTAGTGTAGGGTAGGTAGGGTAGTGTAGTGTAGTGTAGGGTAGTGCAGTGTAGGGTAGGTAGGGTAGTGTAGGGTAGTGTAGTGTGGTGTAGTGTAGGGTAGTGTAAGGTAGTGTAGGTTAGTGTAGGGTAGTGTAGTGTAGTGTAGGGTAGTGTAGGGTAGTGTAGTGTAGGGTAGTGTAGTGTAGTGTAGGGTAGTGTAGTGTAGGGTAGGTAGTGTAGTGTAGGGTAGTGTAAGGTAGTGTAGGGTAGTGTAGGGTAGTGTAGTGTAGTGTAGGGTAGTCTAGGGTAGTGTAGTGTAGGATAGGTAGGGTAGGATAGCGTAGGATATGTAGGGTAGTCATTTGACGGGAGCGAAGCCGCGGGTAAAAGCTAGTTAGTTATATTTTTAAGTTTTATTCTACTTATAATGACGTATTTTTACGTGCTACGCCACAAAGTATTTCTATTAAATTTGTGTCTTATAGTTGACTTCACATAGACCTACTAAAAATTTCAACCATAATCGAATACTTTCACATATCTTATATTAAAAGGTCTAGGTAATCTAAAAGGTTTTTTTGCGTCCTTTTGCGACTATAGTCGCTATATAGCCTCTACGTCTGCGTAGGCTCTGGCGTAGCACGGTCTACGAAACTTTCGAAAATAGATAATATATTTTTTTTCAGGTACTTTGGTTAAATGTTCTTTCTCAAGGATGCATTTCTTTGAGATTTGGTCTGCCATAACTTGAACTGTTCCTCAAAAACATCAACACGTGTTGGAAACTATTCTATCCTCACTGGATGAGGTCGAAAATGTAGACATTAAGAAATTAGATAGTAAAATACTCAATTTATGTAAAAGTCTTGATAGATTTTGGAAAATTGTCTCTAGAAGTAAATCGAAAGTTTTGAATGAGTATTCAGATTGGTTAAATGAAATTAAATGTGTTGAATTAGTAAAGGCTAATGAGAACTGCATGAAGTGCGCATTCATTACTGGTCTTCGGAAACTTCCTTGTAAGAAAAACAGCGCTATGTCAGGCAGGTTTTAGATTTATTAAAAATTTAGTTTAAACTCAAATTAGGTTAGTTGTTGTACTTATTTAACTTAGTTATAACCACAACTAAGTTAAATAAGTGACGTTTGTAAATATGTAAATTATAGTTTTAGTTTCCTTGCCTTTTGTTGTACATAATATGTATATTATATAAAAGAATACATATTTAATGATAACTCCTTCATAAACAGCGTTAATATCATATTCAGATGTATTTCCGAGCGAGGGAGAATAAATCTCAAATATTGACAATTTAAATGTATATTAAATAGTACATATTTTACAGTTTATTGTACATAATGTATTAAATTATGTAAATAAAGCATTAATGTACATTAGTGAAGTATTTTTTTATTTTTTACCCTTCAGAATACATCCCATTTAACAAATTTAATAAAGTAAGATATTAATGACCGCCCTTGTAGGGCGCTTGGACCACTGTGCATCGTAGCGTCGCGGTTAATTGATGTCTTCACATAAATACGACAGGCTCCTAAGTGGCGCTCGTGACGCCGGCGCCGGTACCGACCTACGCATTGCACCTGTCAACTGTCCCCGGTGCGCACGACGAGCACAAGAATTGGCCTATGTAGCCTTGGTCTTTATGAGACAAGGAAGGAAGTTCATATACTCGTAGGTCTCCTAAACAAAAGTCATGTGGCGAGGATAGGCTTAAGATAAAATTAGCAGTAGGTAGATCGATACTAAAATATCCGTGTCAGTACCGCATCGTCATCCCTGCTCGTTCTTTTTTTTTGTTACTTTCTGTTAGCAGTATCATCTCACTAATGAAACTCTACCATAAGATAATGTTATTCCATACTTATTTTTCATATAATCTTATATATAATTGTATATACATATATTATTATAAAACGAGAAACTGACTGACTGATATATCAATTCACAGCCAAAACTACTGGGACTATGAGCGTGAAATTTTTCACAAGGTTTTCTTTTATGACGCAGGCGAACACTAAGAGAGAATTTTCAAAAATTCACCTCCTCAGGGGAAAGAAAAAGAAAGAAAGAAAGAAAAATATTTTATTTGGTACAGCACAAGACACAGAAAATCAACTGTTTAACCTATCACATACCCGCGAAACGAGACACAACAGCAAAACAATAACAGCGCGGTCCCTTGCGACCGGTCGGGGATTCGTGACACAAAGAAAAAAAAAAAAAAATATAAAAAAAATAAGGTAGAACAAAAAAATAAAAAATACGAATAGTTGTGTGCCTCACGGCTGCACCAAAAAAGGTCCAGTTCAGCATGAAAGCCAGACAACTAGTGCCTGACGCTGGTTTTCGACTGAACCTGTGGCTGTGACGCAACGGACGCAAAGTAGTTTAGGGGATGAAACGGGTGTCTTAAGTTTGTATGCAGAAACCTACGAGTACTTACCACGCGGGCGAAACCGCTGGCAGAAGCTAGTATTGTTATAATGTTACATAGTTGCCTGGTCTGCGTATTTGTCGGCAGGTAACTCACACCACATTTTAGCATCAACGATAAACGACTACGCGTTAATGGGTCGCGCATAAGTTAAGAAGCACAGATGGTACCGTTTAGTAGTGGAGCAGCGGAGTCGCGATTATGACGACGATGTAACGCGCTCCTCACTACTCGCGCTCGCGTGTCTCGGCGCTCTCGACGTGTCGCCGCGTATTTGTCATCAGGCGAACGTTGAGCCAACAATGAAGAGAGTATAAACATGTACAAAGCAGATGAGTCTACATCCCGGCTGATGGCTCGTTCAAACACACGCGTTCACTAAAAGCTTCGAGTAGGAACTGTGGCTGAAGCGTGGCTGACTGTGCGCCGCGGGTTATTTGCAGGAGTGACACGCCCGGCCTTGAACCCGTGACGCGCACTGAGCGCCGCTGAACTTCAGATATAATGTGATTACACGACGCGGCGATCAGCGAACCGCTTCGATGCGCCTTGTTCAACAACTTCGTCTACTTCTAAGACCTCATTGTTCCCAAAATAAGTCCTCCTTGTGTATACAACTTAATCAAAAATGTAATTTAATTTCGTATTAACCAATCAATTCCCGCGAAACGAGACACAATAGTAAAACAATAACAGCGCGGTCCATGAGACCGGTCGGGGATTCATGAATTAAAGACAAATGATATAGAACTTGCGTTTGCGTCGCCTTAGAAACTTTATCGACATCATTCGTCGGAAAGGAGCTAGATAATAACAGCCGCACTGGTCAATATTTAAGGTTAAGCAACGCTTGCCAAGGTTGGTCTGTGGATGGGTGACCATCTTAACATAACGAGTTTCCTCCGTGCCTCGGAAAGCACGTTAAGCCGTAGGTCCCGGCTGTCATTTGTAGACTTTGGCAGTCTTTACAGATAGTCAGAAGCTAGTAAATCTAACTCCAGTCTTGCCATGAAGTACCGTGATACCCCTGCTAATGGGTTGTGGAGATCTGGTAGGCAGCCGCTCCTCGTAAAATTATATTTATTGGTATTCAGCTAAATCCGGCTTGACTGGAAGCCGACCCCAATATAGTTGGGGAAAAAAGGCTAGGCAGATGATGATTAAAGACAAATGATCACAAATATTGTTTGTTTAATTTCACCTAAATAACAATTCTAATTTACTGTTAGTAATCAAAAATATTAAATCTCTTTCTTGGAGCTACAAAACAAAAAACTACGCTTGTATTCTCCAAAGTGCAGGGCAGAGGACTCTTGTTGTCAGATTCTGCCACCCACGTTGTTTTATTGATATTAACTAGGCTCAAAACCCAGACTACGGACTACTAGGCTGCCGGTGAAAAGTTTGTAATGTAAATATTTTCCATACACACGCACACCAACATACCTGTATGTCGTAAATACGCCTAGCATGACACGCTCTGCGACAGGTGTGACGGCGCGTTTGGTACAGGATGAAGTTAGTTGTCGAGGTGTCTGCTCATTATCACCGCCGCACCCACCGCTCCCGGCTGGCGCTGTGAACTATGCAGGGAACAGCACCAACTAGCTGTATGACTAGGGCTGCCATCACCTAAATCGCTGACGCCGGACAAAAACTTGAAAAACCCCGGACATTATTTTGGATGAAATTCAGTTTTTTCCCCGGACACCCAGAAAAAAATATTACAATAAAAATAAAATGTATTCATTTAAACAGCTTGTTTGCTTGTTATTTAACAATGTTTGACACAATCAACTTAAACATCAGCTTAAGGTGAATGCTTCAGCTAGCCCGCGAAATTCAAATTTTCTTACGTTTTTTGCAATTTGCAAGCCAGTGGTAGGTAGTATGAAATTTAAAAATACTTTAGCGACTGTAAAACGTAAATAGTTACATAATTATAACCATAAACAGCATCAATACAAGCCTCCAAACTCATTTAGTTGCAGGAACGTTTTTGACCTCGAAAAAATCGTTCCTGCACTTAGGTGGGCTTGGAGGCTTGTATTGATGATTTTTATGTTTGTAATTATGTAACTAGTTGCGTTTCACAGCCGCTTAAGTATTTTTAACTTCATACAACTTACCATTGGCTTTCAATTTGCAAAAAACGTAAGAAAATTTGAATTTCGCGGGCCAACCTGGAACATCCCCCTTAACAAATAAAATAGTCAAAATTTTACACTCTTCTATTTCTGAGGTAATTTAAAAAAAATATAATTTTAATTTTTGGTGACACTAAAAGGGTTTCTCCCGGACACTTTTTGACAACCCCGCCCGGAAGCACCTCGGACGCCCTCTAAACTAGGACAAATCCGGGGAAACCCGGACGGATGGCAGCCCTATGTATGACTCACGCGCCAAACTATTCAACGTTCTACTCGTAGCTATGTAAAAATAGATCACGAAAGAAAAACTTTGAAGAAATATACAACGTGTAACTTTAAATGCGCAAAACCTCAGACACCCCAAACGATTTTTAATCCAATTGACCTAATTCTGAGAGAAAAAAAAATATTAAAAAAAAATTGAAGGTTTTATGAGCTGTTTTAGTTTGTTTAAGATTCGTATTTACATCGAAATGAGTATGATTATTATCCCGTTTATGAGAAAATCCAAATTGGATGACAACCATTTGTGTTTGTTTACCTAGTTACGCTGGTTTATGAACGTGATGACTTGATTTGTTAATAAATAGACAAAGCAAAATTTTTAATAATTTTTTTTTTAAAAATGTGACCTATATTAAAAAGTGGTTTTATTGCTTCTGCTCGTTATTCTGAACAAACTAATTTCAGGTTTTGCGCATTTAACGTTACACGTTGTATATTAAGTTTGGTTACCACATAAGTTTGGTGATTCTTCTTATCATCCCATGTAATAAACGTAGAAATTAGTTTCAATGCAAAACGTTTTTTCATAGAGACTTTAGCACAACACATATTCCTGGTACGGACTGGTAGTACCTACCTTCAGTACGGCAGAAGTGACGGTAACGAGAACGACTAAAGTAAACCTTATGTTACTTTTCATTTCTCCTTACCAACGAACTAAAACTGGGTTTTATGCATTAAAGAGCCGATGATATCGATAATTACTAGGCGCCAGTTCTCTATTCAAACATCAGCACTTTAGTACTTAGCCACTCACACTACAGCCATCAGTAACGATGCTCGGTCACGGCTCTCGTGTTCGTGATCGACTTGTTCCAGGCAGCTCAACAGTCGCATGTGATGGCTCGACCGCTCAACACGCGTCTATCCACTACTCATCGATTAAGGGCACCGGGTCCCGCACTAATATCAGTTAAACTAGTCCACTTCATTTGGAAACATTCCAACCATTAATCGAAATGAAGAGTACCTACTATTATTACAATTGAGTTATGATTCATTACGATCTCCCTAGAGGATCCCTGGCCTGTCTATACCTACACGCATGTGTGAGTGTCTGTACGTCACAGACTACCGTACAGAGTTCAATTGATTGCTTCGTAGAATGTAATCGTACCGAGAAACTAAACTAACAACGTTATCATAGTTCGCTTCAAATCGAGCTGAAGGAATTGAACACAGAGTAGATTCATAGATAGATATAAATAATGACCGACCCAGACACGATATTCAATTGAAAACAATCGGCTTAGCAGATCATTGATTTTTTTTTCAAATTAATAATTTTTAAACACAAAAAATGAACTAAGTACACATAGCTGTCGAACGAGACAGTTAATTTTAAAAACCTAACCACAACCTTCAGCTCAAAGACGCCATTTTAGGTCAAAAACTTATCTCCAATCGAAACCTGTTTTTCGACGAAAGCGAACTTTCGAGAGGCAGGTCGGTAAGGTGAATCGCCACGTATCGCCAGCAAGCATTTCCGGCAACAATTGCTGAAAAATGTCCAAGTCAGCAGAGTTATGAAATATACTAATGAACAAGTCCTGTACTGCCTATACTCCCACTGACTCGAGGCTATTACGTTTTTACGGCGATACCGTGCTCAACAAAAACGGCAATTTGTCAGCCTGATGGTAATTAATTCCGAAACGCCATTTGACCCGGAATCCTTTGAAACACAAACATTTGTACAGTGGACATGTAATGACACTACTCAAAAAATGTTCTCAATTAAATCACGGACTGCGTTGTGTTTTTATATCAATTATACATTTCAAACTGTTCAATCATTTACATTGGTTTAATTCCCGGTGCTACACTTAACTAGTAAGTAATGGAAAACACTACAAACTGAAAACAAGTTAGGTCCGCGCGCCGTGAGTCAACTTAGGAATTAAGTCACGAACTACAGTTACACTAATTTTCTAAATTTTTGTTCTTAAGTGCATTGCCGTGTTCTTTAAATTCATTGTGTTTCTGCAGGCAATGGACTAATGCTGCTCGGGGGAATATTAAGTCCCTCAATTTGATGAAATAGTATTAAGAGGGCCCTTCCCCACTCATCTATCGTCAACGTAAGCAATGTCTAAAAGCTTGTTGTTTTGTCCAACGCACTGTTTAATAAAGAGGCAACACCAAAAAGAGAGATATCGCCTGAACACTCCCTTGGCATTCGGTAATACCGTCATTTACTCGAATATTTCACAAAACTGGTTCTTGGAATTATGCGCTTTTTTATAAACCTTAAAAGTTCTTGGAAAAAAATTTCGCTATTCAGAATCTCGATTGTATTTGTAAGGTTATTATAATTTGTTTTTTTTTATATTTTTAATTTATGAGTACTTGTTATAGGGTCAAAATTCACAGAAAATATTAGGTTTACCCTCTGTAAACCTAATATTCTCCGTAAATTTTAACTGTAAACCTATTATTTACTAGATTTACACAAATAAATGTTTTGATTTCTATAGAAACCTATATAATATCTACAAGAAAGTGTGTTAGTGTGAGATTTGTAATAACGTCATAATCACGTAAGAGCGGTTAGAAAAGTGGGTATAGAAAAGTGTCTCGGTTTGGGCGCTCTTAAAAAAATATACTTAAGGAACAAGTGGTTTCCATCGATTATTATTTATATTTGGAAGAAGGGCGATGATGTGAAATGTTGTAATTCACATAGGGCGGGCTGCTTGGGCAACACGGGGCGTCATTAAAATATTCAGTCAGGGGTTAAGTATCGGAGGGCGCCTCTCTCTCCTGGGAGGAGCGACTGCGCTTCAACATAAATATTATACGTGTCCTGCTTAACCTTGAAGCTCGCCCGCTATGCCCGAACTGTAGAGGAGGGCTCATCTCCAGTATCTCCTTTATGGTATATAACAAATTTTGATGTATTCGTAATCCAATTGGTACCTTACCCTAAGTCAACCGTATTCTTCCTTAACTTAAATTACATTTTCCTTGATCCAATCCTTTCCAAATGGACGGACCGATTAAACTTCATAGAGCGTTTAAACTCGGTTTCCGGACCCGAAAAACAGCTTTGTGGGTTAGGACGAATAATTTTGTCGCACCACAAGCCGGGCCGGTCAAACGCGCCGTGTTCCGGGTCCGCGCCGGGCCGAAACCGGCGCCGCTGTCCCGGAGGACGGCAGACGTGACGCTATGTACACTACACACTGCTTACTTAGCTACATACATCGGTAATCACGAGGGAGCCTCCTTGCTTGCTGCTGCTGAATTACGAATCAACGAATGACTTTGACGCGTTTAAATTAGACTTTCTATTTTGAAATCGTTTTGCAATTTCTGCTTCGCACAATCTATTTTTTATACATTTTCAAAGTTACCTCATTTATCCATGTATAAATGCTCTAAAAACAATTTAATGATCGCTCAAAATAATAAGCTGTTGTCAAGCAGTAATTTCAATTCTCAAGCTTGCGACAGTCTGGGATTTCTATGCCATCAGCTACAATAAAGTCTCATTTAGTGAAGATTTAATCTTCACTCTGCATTTAGTCCCTGTTTAGGAGCATGAAATTCTAAACATACCTACGCAGAGTGGTCGATATCGGGTCATGTCGCTTAGTTCGATTACTATCCAATTACATTAGAAGATGAAGAAATATCAAGTAATTTAGTGTGGAAGTTACGTGTTTTGTCGTAATTTAAAGTCAATAGGGTTTTAATTAGATTCACAACTCAGAATAGTAAAGAACAATACGGAGTTAGTGTGTTATTGGTCCCTAATTTGGTATTTTATTGTAGTTAATGTAAAACATAATTTGCATAACTTGTGTTTCACAACACTGCCTTAAAACCACTCGCCTGCCTTCAGTGTAATGGATCAATTTGTAAGTTGTTGTGAGGCAGCACCGCGGGCGGATGCTAGTGTAATGATTGGAGTTGGACGTCATGAGTTGAGGCCGGGTGTCAGGCCGGGCTCAATAAATCGGCGTCGCCATAACCGGCGGCAGTTCCGGAGCCGGCCGGCCAGGCGCGAGGCGCTCCACTGGAGCCTGAACTTACGAAAAACTTTGATAACGAGCCCCGCCGAGACCCGCCTTCATCGCTGACGGTTTCACTCAGATAGCATTTAACGCTATCTGCTTTTATTGCTCCACTTTAACTACTTAAAACCTTCGAGGTATTAATACCAATTACCAACTGCTAAATTAAATATTAATTGCAATGTAATATGTAAACAAATATCTTAAATGTGTAAAAAACTATTTAAACTAAATCTAACTAATAATACGTTTATCATATGTAAATTTATGTTATTACAAACAAATATTACAAATATATATCTACACAAAATAAAAAACCCTAAAGAACTAACTAAAAGTAAACTAAAAAACCGGCCAAGTGCGAGTCGGGCTCGCGCACAAAGGGTTCCGTAGCAGCAAATATAATAAACTTATTATGTCAATTTATACACCTGGTGAATGGAGCCTAAACTCTCCCGATATTTTGCCTTGTACTTATCGTTTTCAGTGTAAGCACAATAACTTAACCAAAATTACAGTTAAATCAACCTATCTCAAAAACTATAAGAGATACTTTGATCAAACCAAAAATCGTTGAAAGAGTTAATTAGCATGCATCACCTCTATTTTTTTTAGAATTTTATACCCCGTAGTTATATAAATAGAGGGGGGGGGACATACTTTTTACGACTTTGAGAGCTGATATCTCAAAAACCGTTCACTTTAAGAAAAATGTTTTTTAGAAAACTTTATATCATTTTAAAAGACCTTTCTATTGATACCCCACACGGGTATGTACATCGAAAAAAAAATTTTCATCCCTCAGTTACATGTATGGGGGGCCCCACCCCCAATTCTTTTTTTTACTATTTAGTGTCATAATTTTGTAGCGGTTTATACAACACATATTCTCATCAAATTTCATCACTGTAATACTTATAGTTTCCGAGTAAATCGGCTGTGACAGACGGACAGACGGACAGACGGACATGACGAAACTATAAGGGTTCCGTTTTTGCCATTTTGGCTACGGAACCCTAAAAATGGCGTCGAAAAACTCCTCCACATCGCTGTCGACTGGTAATGTACCCAAAAGGCTGGCAGCATTGCCACGCTGTATGGCAATGCTTATTCTCTGGCCAAGATAAAAGCCAGCCCTCGGGTCACGCGAAGTGTCAACAAGGCGGTTTTGAGAGTTCTTTAAACAATTGGTGGGCGCTCGGACCCCACGGTCCGAAAGTTTCAACCTCAAGCGGCTCGAATATATAATAATTACCTACTAGGTTATTGTATTTTCGCCGTTTGAGGTTCTCCGCAGTCGCAGCGGCAGCACCAGCACAGCACGACGACCTAGGAACATGAGATGGCGCAAGAGTATCGACACAAGTAGCGTCCCACACTAAAGGCCTACCCATCTTCCAAGGAAATAAAGACATACCGTCCGGTCTCTTGCCATTGTCGCGTGCCAGGCCATAGGGTTCCAATACGGCCGGAACGCCGACGTGGGTGACAAGAGCGCGTCGGATGATGTCGTTGATATTCGCATGCCGCGCTATGCGACCCGCACTACGGCTGCATGAAAGACCGTGGTGTCCGAGGCTGTTGACAACTTTGCCACAGTGGCAGCGATGAGGAGAACAACAGGGAGCGGCAAGACGAAGGGAAACAGCGAGGCGGAAAGTAGTATCGTCGAGCAAGGTGCCTATGTTCGACGACGGTAGTGCGTGAAGCCAGAGACCCGACTCCCATTCCCCCACAGCAAGCAGGCGCGCGCGCTCCGCAGCAGTTGGAGATGTTGCGAGCAGGTTATCCTGCACTACTTTGCAGAGCGGCTCATCCCACCGCCTTTGGGAAGAAAGGCTGCCGGGTAGTTTAGAACTCGGGCAAGCGAGCTTCCAGGCATTTACAGCCTCAGTAAAGCAGGGCACTTTGAAATCAACCAGTGAGGAAGATAATATATTCCTGGTTAATTTCTCAGTGCCGTGAACCGAGGATATAAATGCCGGTAAACTGATACTAGTAATTTTGCGGATTACTACTAATAATACGTAGATACTATACAAATAAAAAGCAAAATCTCAAAATCCAAGTGGGTTCCGCAGCTGGAATCGTCGGTAAGTATCGTCACCCTCGCCGGTCTCGCCACATCCACACGGCGCGCTGCTCGCTGACGGCGAAAGAACGTTTGACAACCAACTGCCGTCGCCGTCGCCGCCGCCCCCAATACGTTAACTTAAAAGCTTTGTCATAGCTCTTGCTATAATGTAAAAAATACCAATTACAATAATATATAGGCAATATTATATGAATTTACAAGTATTTTTGGCACCATTCACGGTTATTTATTAATTAACCCTAAAAGTAAGGCCACCGAACAGGTGCCAGCCCTACTGTTCCACTTGGTTTACGAGCAAGACTCCTGGCTGAGCTAGATATTTGTTTACTAACTTGCTCATTATCTTCCTGTCGATCTATTCAACTATTCTACTTCATAATCCTGTTTAGTAGCCAACCAAATTTAGAGCTAAAAGTACTACTACATTTACAATACCTATGCAAATAGCGATCTACACATTTGAATATTCAAATGAGTTCAGTGAAAATTATGCAAAACCTGTTTTTTTCACGATCTGTCATTATGACGCTATCCAGTGTGAGTTTAAACTCTTTCCATTACGTAAATCTTTTTAACAGCAGGTAAACGTAGCACGCCATTCATCCGATATATCGCTGCACTAACGTCGAGTGACCGTCACTATCACGCGCCAACGTATTTAACTACAACATCAGGTTCCAGGCAACAACGCCACGCCGCTACAGAGCAACAGTGCAACAGGAACGCTGGAGCGCTGGGAACTGATGACGTTTGCGTGAATAAATAACAGTTAACGACACAATTGTGCTCGATCGCCGTGACACGAGTATTGACGGCGCAGCGTGCGCGACAATAACAATCACTTACGCGCCGTAATGGCACGTCGGGGGAGCGGACTGCGCTGTCGCCGCGCCGCAGCGCCCGCCATTACCTAATAACTTGTGTCTTCGGCTGCGGAGCGCCGACGTAGCACATGCTGGACCCAGCTGCACACGGCGATCGCTTGGGCGGTGCGTGCCTACACGTGCTACCACAAATGATCACTGCCTTTTAGTGGCCAAACACAACACTGTTACTCTCTGAAGCCATGACATAACTTAATCGGCCTTATTATGTTCTCACTGCTGGAACTCAGGCCATACCCTCTCCTGGAGAGGGCTCTAGGACCGTATTCCATCACGTGAGCCCAGTTCGGGTTGGTGGTGGCACGTGTCTTCGAATTTTTGGTTCTAGAACAAACCGGTTTTCTCACGGCGTTTTCTCTGAAGCCTGCACCTCGGTATAAGTTAGGTTTAAAGAAGTGGAAAGAGAAATACGTTTGATATTCCTTTGTAGAATCATTGTATAATATTACCAACATAAAATATTTTTGTATAACTAATACTTTTGCCTTAGAAAAATATTGTAACCGATATTTCTCCGCTTATTTGGCTTAAGCGAAATATTTCTTATTAAATAAATATTTTACACAGATGGTTAAATGTGTTGCAGATAAAGTGTCCCTTCATGGATCGCATATTTGCTGCGGCTCAGCAGGGCTGTGTGCGGGCGCAGGCGGAGGGAGGCCGCTTCTCGTCGCTCGCGCTCCGCTCGAGATATCGATCGACTGAGCGCATACGAGTGTGCGAATACGTACTATACTCCGTCGGTTTAGGTAGTTAACTAAATGTAAACAATCTTGGCATGTCTTTTTATCTAAAAGTTGTCTATAAATTGTATGTAAAAATCTTTGCAAATAGGTATTTACCTAAATCGATGTTAGCTAATAAACTAAATTTAAATAATCTTTGTGTATATTATATACGACCTCTTTAATATAAAAAGACATACCAAGATTGTTTACCTTTAGTTAACTACCTAAACCAACGGAGTATAAGTTATTGAACCAGTTTGCGTCTACAGAGCAGCTCGCTGCACACGACCCAATAATATGATCGTGCGCTTGAATGCATCAAATCATCAATGCTACATTGCTGCTGTTCACCTCTATTTATATGTATCTTAATTTACTTAGGTACACATTATGTGACTCTGTGTATAGTAAATAAACGATGAAATAGAAAAGGAAATGTATCAATATTTAAAATGAACTCCTCAATTTAAGTAGGTTTTTACTTTTTATGTAAACCGTCTGTATTGTTTCACTTTACCACTTTATTTTTTCTTCCTGCACTTGTCCCATATTACTTTGGATCGGTGCAACACGTTTTTTCTACCGTTCTGTCATATTTCCCGTCACACTATCACTAACTCCCCCTACGATTTACTGGCATCTCTTCGAGGGGTGCGTGGGACACGCGCCGTTAACAACTTGGGGTCGGTCCGGACGGTTACTGGACGACAGCTCGGCGTGCTACTGACGGCTTGCTCGCCGTCGCCGTTTTCTTAACAGTAATCGTCAAGATCATCATCATCTGCCTAGCCTTTTCCCATCTATATTGGGGTTGGCTTCCAGTCAAACCGGATTTAGCTGAATACCAGTATTTTACGAAGAGCGGCTGCCTACCAGACCTCCACAACCCATTAACTAGGGTAACACGGTACTTCATGGCAAGACTGGAGTCAGATTTACTGGCTTCTGACTATCCGTAACGACTGCCAAAGATCTTATGACAGCTGGGACCCACTGCTTTCCGAGGCACGGAGGAAACTCGTTATGTTAAGATGGTCTCCCATCCAAAGACCAACCTTGGCAAGCGTTGCTTAACCTTGAAGATCGACCTGTGCGGCTGTTATTATCTAGCCACGAGCTCCTCGAGTAATCATCAAGATACAAAATACAGTTGACCACCGACAGTTGGAACCTGAAGCAGTACCTTTCCTTGACCATATGAGTCCGACAATTTGTATTTATGATAATTTTGAGATAAAAGTAACAACAATGTATTTATACGCGTGTCCACATAACAATAAGTGTGACACAGGCGCCGGTCGCAGATAAAGATAAATCATTCATTATCTCACTTACCCATTATCTATCACAATGGGCGCAATGTTCTTGTTTACTTGCGACGCTCCTTATATACCGACATTTCTATAGACACAGTACATTAAACCGTGTATTGGACACAAAGCTACTTCATAATGAATGCTTGATTGACAGCCGGCGACAATACTAGCTGTATACAAATATACTTGTAATTATGTCGATGCCGCCGTGCTTTAACCGTTTGAAAGGAATTTATAAGAATTAGGAGTGGTGTTGTTACTCTTCCTTTACATAATTAATCAAGAAATTGTGACCTTATAGCAAAAATTGCACAAACAAATATTACCACTTTGTTGTTACAAATCAAACCAATTTAGTTATACTAGGTGACAAGTAAACGATCTTTCAACGACTCACACAGCATCTCGTCTAGATATACTCACCGCACCTGATCCAGTGATACACACATGACACAGCTCAGTTTAGTAAGCTATAAGGTTTTGAAAAGGTGATCAATATGCCTTCATGTCACGACTTGCACATTAAGCCTTTAGCGTCCCGCCTGTCATTTGAAGATCTTTGATAACCTTCTAAGTAGACATACGAGTATAGTACTACATTCCCCATTGCGTTGATCTTAACGACACAGTTGTCTCACAAAGTGCAAGTTAACTGAAATCTGTCTGGTATAGTGTGGTGCAAATGTACACAACTATTGATCCGTGTAGTGAAACGTAAACACTAAAGACGCTGTCGCTTGTCAATAACTCGAGCACCTACAGATCATAGGGTTGTCTACATTTTGATGGTTAACATTATAAAAACTTTGAAACAACTCGACAAGAGCATTATTACAATAACCCTCGACACATTCAAGCGCGTCAAGCTAGTATCTGGCAGTTCCGTCCCAAAGGTGGGACGAGTACTCCATACACGATCGACCTGCACTATGAGGTACTTAACGCCAAAATCAACATACAAATGTGTATCCATAGTCTCAAACCTTTGATAAGATTACCAACTTTTTGCCAGCCAGATTAGCATGCCTTGATGTTTGGCCCAAATAATAGTGGCTCAAGATCAAAAATAAGATGGTTGGTTATCGGCACGGTTTCTTTTTGGAAAGTTGGAGCCGAGCGGAATTGACGTCTTTTAGCGGAAAAAAGACATGCCTGGGTTTCAGCAACTTGACCTGAAGTGAAGTGTGCAGCGTTAGCCCCTCGGAGAGACTGGATCTCGTGTGCTAATTAAGTGTCATTTAATTATTTGTTGTAATATCAATAATAATAATTAAAAGTTTTTATTGATTCTCATACAATTATTTTACAGTACAAAATTGAGGCTAAATTTTGTGTGAAAAACTGAGGGTAATTTATACATACATTTGTGATGGGGTTAACTCGCAGCTTCACTGGATTACTGTCATGTAAATGTAAAATGATTGGACCAAGTTTTAAAAGTATTCGATATCAAGTAATATTACTGAAACACACCTTCCGGTATATAAAGACAAGGATATTAAAAGTTATTATTGAAAAAAACGATGTTTCTCTTTGGTGTCCACCTATTAACCCTAACAGGTTATAAGCTTATTTACGTCTCTTTGACCTCCTTGGTGACATGTGGTTACGTCACCAAAGTAAATGTAGAAAATATTTGTATATTATTATGAGACTTGTCAGCCCTGGATGAAGCCTAGCGTATCGCGTCTCGTCTATTAATAGCGTGGCAGCCCTGTGGGCCGCGACGACACGAGACACAATCATCGCATGATTTCATTGATAATCCCCACTGATTACACGTAGTTTCAATGTAATGTGTGCTTAGATAACGAGATGTTTCAATTATCTCAATATTTGTCGTAGCCTACAAGATCAAGGTGACTCAGAAGTCGTCTGACATCACCTCATGTGCCACAAAAGCTAATTGTCAAACTCTCATTATGTCTGAGTAGAAAGTAAATAGTGTTTATGTAAAACGAAATCATAAAACATATACACACACCACAAATCAATCATACGTTGACTGGTCTACCAGTCAACGTATGAGTCATTTTCATTAAGTTCACCTTGGACTTAAAGTTTAAATAAAATAATTAAGGTGTTTTTTGTATTGTTTTTCTGCGGCAGTACAAAAGACGTACTCTGGGCATAACTTATTTACTAATTTCAGCGTCAACATGACATTTACAAAATAATTGGCTGGCAAAGCGTAGCTTTTTGCGTGTTGTCTTCCTATGGCATATAACAACAACATTTAGTAGGGAGGTGAACCACAAAGAGGCTGAGTGGTGTCGTTGGCATGCGTGCTCTGCGCTGACTCAGCGTTACTTAGCATTCTCATCCCCTGCCTCACACTCGGCCACTTCTCACATTCCACACTAACCGTGCTTTTCCTCTACGATTCATTTTATTCCATTTTTTCTTCCGATACACCTACACGCGACATGTTCATTACCTTAATATCAGATGAAACAAGTCAATATCAAAGAACGCGGATGTAACAGTGTACAATTAGTGGAGCTCTAGATGCATACTCTTATTGAAATCTTCAGGACAGTACAAAACTTACGCCGCCTACTTAAGTACAAAATCGTGCTTGATACAAAGTAGTCGTTTAAAACAGTGATGGTGACACATTAGCATTAAGAATGAGTTGTGAACAGCGTCGGCGGCGCTCGGCGCACTTCGGGGAGCTCGCTCTCTCGCGCCGGATGCAAATCAGTCGCCAGCTTGCCAACTCGCGCCGTGACTTTGGTAATAGCCACTACACTACTCCAGGAACGACATCATTACGATATATGTTTTATTGTTTACATATAATTATTATTGTAGCAACACAACTGCGGTATACACAACTGATTATCATTTAACAATTTAAATGAACTATTATTAATAAAAAGAGCTTCACAGTTAGTTAAGAATACAATTTATAATAAAAGCATTTAGTTTTAATATAGAAAAATTGGCGGCACTTTATTCAATAATTATGTTCATTTTATTTACATTCGTAAGTTGAAAAATACAGACCATTTAGCAATGTATCGTATTAGCCCACTGGTATTGATGCGGGGGCGACCCGGAGCAGCTGTAGAATTGCACCCAAGTAATTAGTGTGAGTGATCAATTAGGCTAATTGGCGAATGTCTGTTCCACTGTCCCATCATATGTCAGTCGGTAAGTCTTTTTACCTTCATTAGACTAGTGCTCACACTAGTCTAATGCAGCACATTGAGACAAAGTCTACTGTCTCGTATTGATAACCAGTCTCCTATTCCCGGCTGAGTATCAGTCTAATGTAGTGCGTTACGTGCCACTTTAATGTCTCGTATTGAGCACCAGTCTAATATCTCGTATTGAGCGCCATTCTGCTGTCCCAGGTTGGGCGCCAGTCTGCTATCCCAGGTTGAGTGCCAGTCTAATATCTCGTATTGAGCGCCAGTCCAATATCTCGTATTGAGCGTCAGTCCAATATCTCGTATTGAGCGTCAGTCTAATATCTCGTATTGAGCGCCAGTCTAAAATATCGTATTGAGCTTCAGTCCAATATCTTGTATTGAGTGTCAGTCTAATATATCGTACTGAGCTTCAGTCCAATATCTTGTATTGAGTGTCAGTCTAATATCTCGTATTGAGCGCCAGTCCAATATCTCGTATTGAGCGTCAGTCTAATGTATTGTATTGAGCGTCAGTCTAATATCTCGTATTGAGCGTCAGTCTAATATCTCGTATTGAGCGTCAGTCTAATATCTCGTATTGAGCGCCAGTCTGCTGTCCCAGGTTGGGCGCCAGTCAATATCTCGTATTGAGCGCCAGTCTGCTGTCCCAGGTTGGGCGCCAGTCAATATCTCGTATTGAGCGCCAGTCAGCTGTCCCAGGTAGGGCGCCAGTCAATATCTCGTATTGAGCGCTAGTCTAATATCACGTATTGAGCGCCAGTCTAATATCTCGTATTGAGCGTCAGTCTAATATCTCGTATTGAGCGCCAGTCTGCTGTCCCAGGTTGGGCGCCAGTCAATATCTCGTATTGAGCGCCAGTCTGTTGTCCCAGGTTGGGTGCCAGTCAATATCTCGTATTGAGCGCCAGTCTGCTGTCCCAGGTAGGGCGCCAGTCAATATCTCGTATTGAGCGCTAGTCTAATATCACGTATTGAGCGCCTGTCTAATATCTCGTATTGAGCGCCAGTCTAATATATTGTAATGAGCGCCAGTCTAATATCTCGAATTGAGCGCCAGTCTAATATCTTGTAATGAGCGCCAGTCTAATATCTCGAATTGAGCGCCAGTCTAATATCTCGTATTGAGCGCCAGTCTAATATTTCGTATTGAGCGCTAGTCTAATATCTCGTATTGAGCGCTAGTCTAATATATCGTATTGAGCGCCAGTCAATATCTCGTATTGAGAGCAAGTCAATATCTCGTATTGAGAGCAAGTCAATATCTCGTTTTGAGCGCCAGTTAATATCTCGTATTGAGAGCCAGTCTGCTGTCCCAGGTTGGGCGCCAGTCTAATATCTCGTATTGAGCGTCAGTCTAATATATCGTATTGAGCGTCAGTCTGCTGTCCCAGGTTGAGTTAGGAGGGAATAAAGTAAAAGCGAAAGTTTTTAAATTACCAAAGTAGCTTCTGAAAGAAAGAAAGATATTTATTCTGCCAGTAGCTTCGTACGCGTGAACATCAAAAATTATCCTTAGGGAATATGCTTCCTAGATAAAAGTCCTTACTAAAAAGTAATTAGAAGAATTTCGATAATAGTTCCTCATTTTAATGAGAGTAATTAGTGCAAACAGCTTGAGAAAGTAATACAAATAAAATGTAGCTAGTGAGAAGTGCTCAACTAAGATCAAAGCAGAACTTAAACGTAGTTTGGAAAGTTCGCGCTAAGTGCAGATAATGCTCGTTTAAATTCATACAACTTTGCACTACACGCCTTTTTTCTCAAGCTAAGAAAATTAAAACATAATGCTCCTTTTGAACTTTTATGAAACACGTGTTGGAAGTTTTTTGTAAAGTGTTTAAAGTTATCCAAATAACTTGACCTTTCAATCTAATCATAGTAGGTAAACGGATAATTCGATGATAACCAGAAAGTTCTGTAGGTGTCGATAGGAATTTTACTACTTTGCAAGATCCAACCTGAGCATCAAGTCTGCTATTAAAATTGTATCTGAATTGTCGATCGTTGGCTTCATAGCTGTTGATTTTGACAAGTTAACAATACCAAACTTGTCAAAATCAACCATTATGAAGCGAATGTACGATAATTCAGATACTATTCTAAGGAGACTTGAGGCCCTGAGAGTAAGGAGTTCTCTACTCTGTGAAGTACTTTAGAAGCTCATACACATTTTAACCTATCAATACCCGCGGAACGAGACACAGTGGTAAGACAATAGCAGCGCGGTCCTATGAGACCGGGGATTCATGAATTAAATAACTATCCTAATTCTTAGTTAAGAGTTCGCGTGACCCAAGGGCTGGCTTTTACTTTCAGAGATTAAGCATTTCCATTCAATGTGACGATGCCACTAGTCTTTTGGGCACCCTTCCAGTCAACAGCGATGCCGAGGAATTTTTTGACGCCAAATTTCAGCTAGGAGTGTCTTTAGTGTACATTGTTTTAATTAGTTAAGTGTTTTTATTTTCTCGTGTAAGTAGGTACGTGTGCAAATAAAATTAAGAACAAAAATTAATACATTCATTCAATGTTGGTAATTGTATAGGATTTTAGTATAGGTATTTTGATACTAGAATTATAATAATCGAAATTCTCACTTCGGTTAGGTACAGAATACTTACTTAATTATTTTAACGCTTTATTGGGATAGGTAATACTTCGTAGCTTTTGAAGAAAAACATGATGATGCAATTACCTGTTGAGTACCTACTAGTTACCTCTGACCAAACGTTTCAAAGAAATATGTATTTTTACCAGTAAATTATTACAACAGCAATGTTTGTGAGTGGCGAGTGGATCGCGGCTAGAAGTGGATCTTGTCTGGTCTCTGTGGGCGCGCTCCGCCGCGTCGCGCGTCGCTCGTCGCGCCGCGTCGACAGTTCGAGACCGACACCATTAGCCCCGACCTTGCGCGTCACTCGCTTTCAACTTTGTACACCGCGATACAATAAATAACATCCAAATATTCTTTGTAAGCTTTCTTACTTGTCGCTCTCCAAATATTTACAAGAAAACAGATTGTGTTTTCTGAAGAAAAAAAGTTACGTTAGGTTAGGGTTAGGAGTTTTCGTTTGATTTAACCCGATCCGTAATTTAATATTTTACACTTTTATATGTATAATATTACTTTTTTGTACGTGGGTAACCCTTTAAAACTTTTCTTGAAATGTAGGTAAGAAATAGTACATTGTTCACCAAGAGGAGAAAGTGACCGATTACCGTCGAGGGTGTCGTTTGAAGCTCGAGCCGTAGGCGAGGGCTTTAAAACACCCGAGATCGGGAATCGCACTTTCTCTCGAGTGATACATAGTGCTTTATACTACACCTACGAGGAAAATAAAAAACTAAATTTTTACTAATTGAAATTTATATTGAAATTGTTGCAGTCAGTAGTCATTTTCACATGTTCTTTTTTCAAATTGTTTGACACCATCCAACACACAGCTAGTGGCCAGTGTCATTTTGCGAACTAGGAGATAAAAACTCACTGTAAAAACTTTTTGGCTTTTGATATTTAGGTTACCAGCGCATAATCTTACCCAAAATTAAAAAAGAAAAACCACGTAAGAAATGGATTTTCATACACTTTTCTCTCCCGCTCAGATACGTTTTCTCGCCGCATATTTGTTCGATATGCAATGACGTACTTTCTACCGTAAATTTGATAAAGTATCAAGGTACTTTCCGAGCAGGTGTAGTATAAATAAAATTATTCGTTCTTTCGAAGATGCGCATTGTGGTATCTTGTTTAATGTTTTTTTTTTTATTATACATAGGCTCGCGTTTGACTACTATCTCACCTGATGGTAAGCGATGATGTGGCCGACGATGGAGCACGCTTGCCTAGAACTGACCTATTCACTCTTGACTTGAAAACTCCTAAGTTGTAGCTATCAGGAAACATAGACTCCGGCAGGGAAATCCATTCCTTAGCTGTACGCATAATGAATGTGTTTCCAAACTGCTTTGTGCATATGGGTGGAATGTTCACCATATACCGGTGACGCATCGCCGTACGCCTGGTGGTCCGATGATGGAATTAAATTGTGCAATTTCTGTGCACACTCCCCGAAGTGCAAAAGATAGAAAACCGACAGGCTAGCAACTCGGCGCCGATGTCCAAGACTTTGGAGTTTCGACTCAACGAGTGCATCGTTACCGATGATCCTCTTGACTCGCCCCTCAATCGACTCAAGTGCATCAAGCTGGTATTTAGCAGACCCATCCCAAAGATGAGAGCAGTACTCCATACACGATCGAACTTTGCGCTTTATAAAGATTGAGTAGCTGTTCCAGCGTAAAGTACCGTCTCACCTTTGCTAAGATCCTCAATTTTTTAGCAGCCAGCTGGGCTTTTGCCTCAATGTATGAGCCGAAATTGAGAGTAGACAAGAGTGTTAGTCCAAGAAGCTCAAAGTGGTCGGTTATCGGAACGGTTACACCCCGGAAAAATGGAGCCGGGTGAAATTGACTCCGTTGACGTGACATGTATCTCTCAGCAACAGTGCTGTCGTCTGCATACCCAAAAGTACCGGGCTTTAGAAGATCATTTATATGCAGCAAAAACAGTGTTGCCGAGAGTACCGACCCCTGAGGGACCCCGGCGTTAATAGACATTTGTCCGGAAGAGCAACCATCAATAACAACTCGGATGGATCGATCCCTCAAGAAGTCGGCGATCTAATCACACAGGCCAGTTGGTAGACCGAAGGAAGGAAGCTCAGCAATAAGGCTTTCGTGCCAGACGTATTGCCGGTCACTGAGTATATCATTCGCTTCTAGGTAGGTATGCCAGGAGCTTCCTATTGAGCACTCTTCCATATTCTTACAGAGGATGGACGTGATGGATACAAGACGGTAGTTCACTGGGTCAGCTCGGCTACCCTTTTCGGTAATTCAATAAATACAACAAAGCTGACTGGATTGCTTTGTTTGAATGAGTTCCTCGAAAGTTCACTTAAGTGCAGACTGCAGACATTATCTACCTTTTGTAACCTACCAATATAAAAAAATAATAAAGTTTGTAGGTTTAAAAAATATAGAGATAACAATTAATCGACAGCAATGAAAAAAAGTAGTTATCGTAAAGTAAAATTATTTTGATCTGGAGCTGTTTTACAATTATGTTACACTCGTTATTTTGTTGGTTAATATAAGTATAAGATTTTTTGTGGATTTTTGAGCCAACGATCTGTTGACATCATCGCGTTAAAAAGTCGACACTTAGAAAAAAACATTTAGAAGCAAGCGAAATTTTAGTAGATCTTCTTCCTGCCCTTATCCCATATTACTTGGGGTCAGCGCAACATGTTTTTTTCTTCCATTCTGTCCTGTCACCCGTCATAACATCACTGACTCCTTTTTCTTTCATATCAGTCTTCACACAGTCCATCCATCGTTACTTTGGGCTCCCTCTTCCTCTCCATCCGTCCACATGTAAATTCATAACTCTTTTAGTAACATGCATTTCATCCATACCAAGACTTCACATGTCATACTAAGACAAACGATTTCCTTTCAACTTTTCTGTCACTGGCGCCACTTTCAAACTTCCTCTAATATACTCATTTCTAAATTTATCCATTCTCGTCACACCACACATCCATCTCAATATTCTCATCTCCGCTACATGCAATCTCTTTTCATCCGTCTTTTTCACAGCCCAACATTCTGATCCATATATTATGACAGGTCTTGTCACGGACTTGTAAATTTTACCCTTTAACTTGAGGGGCATCCGTGGGTCACAAGTTGTTCCTGTGACCTGTCGCCATTTCATCCATCCAGCGTTGATCCGATGCGTTACGTCCCGGTCTACCTCACCATCCCCTTGGACAAGAGACCTGAGGTACCGAAAGTCGGAACAGATTGGCAAGTGCTAAAGGCACAGGGTTGGAGAGCCCGCAGAAATCGCAGAACAAGTACTCCGTCTTGGTTCTACTCAACTTCAGGCCAACACTCTCCAATCTATGCCACCACACCTCCAATCTGCTCTGGACCTCAAGGCCACTCTCAGCAACCAGCACAATGTCGTCGGCAAACAGCATACACCAAGGGGCCTCTTCCTCGATATCTAACGTCAAAGCGTCGATTATCAGCAGGAAGAGGTAAGGGTTGAGAGCCGACCCCTGATGTAAGCCGACCGCTACATTGAAGCTGCCACTGGTGCCCACTGTAGACCGAACTTGAGTATTGCAGCGACTATACATAGCTCGGATCAACTGCACATACTTCTCAGGCACACCTTTCTCCTTAAGGGCCCACCACAGAACCTCACGAGGTACCCGGTCGTATGCCTTTTCGAGGTCAACGAATAGCATGTGCAAGTTTTTATGCGCACCTCTGTATTTCTCGCACAGCTGGCATATAGCAAAAATGGCTTCCAATCCGCAGTTTCTGTGATGTGTGCATGGGTCGCTTGCACCATCACTTGACAAATCTTTCAGCTAACTTTAGATTATTAACCTCGTTGTGAACCCTTTCCAATTTACTGAATTAACAGTAATCTCTTACATACGCCAAGGACTAAATAATTCAGAGGCCGCCCACGCGCGGCCGCCCCTCAGCTGTTCCGCGGCAGAGAGCGCGCGCGGGCGGCGCTCGCGGGCGCCGGCCGCGCGGCGCGGTGCGCTCGCGGGACTATTTAAATTCAATTTCACACTAACTAGCAGAGTTTCACAAGTTTTTATTAAAGATTTACAGTTAACTCGACTTTAGAGTCGTGCCCGATAGGAGCCGGTGTTCTCTTCCGTCCCGTCGCCCCCCCCCACCCGCGCCCCGCCGCCCCTCGCCTCATCCCCCCGCACACCTGCGCACCACGCGATCTCGCGCTCTCATTTCTTTCCAGTATTGTTGTTCGGCTTAGAATTATTAATTCCCCGCCCGCACAAAATGAATTTCTTTTTTATACGTAATTCAACGTGAAAAGAATGAAAGATGTTTCAGATTACGTCATGAGGAATAAGATTGTATACGTGGATATTTACAGAGATGTTTTGCTACGTTCTTATATTCTTACAATCATTTCGGGATATGACTCGGGACCGTTTCGCTGTCGTGTAGTATTGCTAACATCTGCGTCGCGAGGCTGCGAGATGGCGGCTGAGGATAAACGCTGCGCCGGATAACTCTAATAAAATCAACGTAAACGACCGTACCTACTCGTTTCCTCCGTTCGAACTTGCTTAATTACTCAGATACCCGCGAAACGAGACACAATAGTAAAACAATAACAGCGCGGTCTCATAGGACCGGTTGGGGATTCAAACGTTAAAATACTCTCAACACAAATTACGGAATGGTTTTTGACGAAAATACAGAAATAAAATATTCATTTTATTTGAACGATGCGTACACTGATGTTTACTTCGTTAATACTTTTGTTTCATTAATTCCCTCACGCCTCAGTCGGGACGCCGCGTGGAGTGCGCATTTATTTATTCACGCGCGTTAATCCAATACACATAACGAATGCGTGCTTACTCGACGTCAAATATTGTTGACACGATACTTAGATATGTAGCGTTATTCGGTTAAAAGTCGATACAGCATGTACCTCCACCACGCCACACGCTTCTGTGTGTTCATACAACTGGCTCTCTCCAGTGAAGTGGTGATGTGTGATCACCACCTGCCTCCACGCCAGCCGCCGCCGTACTACCCACTCGTATGGATTTTTCATGCAATGACCGCGCCAACACATTCACGTTCCTACTTCGCTGTTCCGATATTCGATTCACTGGGTGCTTGTATTTCACGAGCGATGCATTATTTGGGAACATTCGCTGGCTTTAGTACACGTACTTCGTTTATTTAGACATAAAGTGAAAAATCGCGAAAGTATTCAATTCACCGACACTCGAGCGTAAAGCTGGAGCCCCGCATGAATTGTTCACAAATCGAAAGTCTCCGAGCGCCGAGTGAGGGTAGGCGCGCGCTGCGGCGCAACTTGTGCACACACGGACTGCTGGTGCAGTCTAAAGATAAAGAAACAGTCTAAAAACACACAAACAGAAACTTCTTACAGAAAAAGATGTGTTGGAGTGAGCGAAGACCTCTGTGTATCCTGGCGGCTCGACCAACAGTCGAATAACGAGCAGTCGTGTGACGCCCCTAACGCCGAACGACAACTTCGCACAAAGTTCTGCAAACGATCATTGTAATGCAGTAGACGGAAGCTGTACAATTCACTTTTTTCTTTGTCGTAGAGTTGCGCCGGTAACTTGGAGGAGTGGAGTGCACCGGACCCAAAGTTTCACATAAGTAGATACGTGATCTAAGTAGCTACATTTAGGAAGTGAACTTGGCTTGGCTTGAGCTGTTTTAGGAAAGGCGCATTCGCCTCACAGTCACATGAGGCGCGTCTCTGCGAGATTATATTCGTGTTCAATAGAATGTATCGCTCGCACTGTTATCCCTGACGCGGCAGGCGCCGGACAGCCTCCTCACACACCTGCCTGTGCTTGGAACAGCAAAACGTGGCACATTTACAGATACAGCGAAGCTCGTAGCCAGTTCTGACGTCGGATTATACTCGTATATGCTACGTTCCTAACTGTCCGAAAGAATTGCTTAGCAGACGCCACCGTATTTTCCATTTTATAGAAATTCAAATTTACGTGGTTTTGCAAAAAAATCATAAAACTTGTAATATGTACTCGTACTGGCTGTAAAACAATTGATTATGAAATCAGCAATTGTTCAACGTATCGAAAATGTCGTTAACTTGAATGAGTGTTATTGCGTCTTAATGTGTCGCAAAAGTTGTGCAGATTGCCATGGGGTGTCGAGAACCATTCACCGCCACCATTAATAAGTCATTTGTGAGTTTGTCATAACCACTTGTTGCATGGTTTGATTTGCAAGACGACTTGTAGACAAAAGCTTCACTAAGGCGCGCCGCGCACACTCGTCCAACTGTTATGAATGCGAACCTAGTCAAAGTTCATTTTCGTGTCGTGCCTTCAGCAGAAAAACTGAATTCCCAACACTTGAGTTTTATTTTTAATAGCCAATACTCACGATTCTGATCGAAGAGAGTGTCGGTGCTGCCTCTGTAATCAGTTGAATGTTTTTTTTTTTTAATTGTATAAGCTAGTACTTGACTGCGATCCCACCTGATGGTAAGCAGTGATGCAATCTTAGATGGTGAGGCGCACTAGTTTATTAAGAGCCTATTCACTCTAGCCTTGAAGACACCCAAATTATAATTGGACGGGAAGACCGCAGCAGGCAAACTATTCCAGTCCTTCGATGTACGCGGTATAAACGACGAAGCGAAGCGCTTAGTCCGGACCGTAGAGGTTTCAACAACAAAAGGATGGACATTCGCCGTACGACGCGACGGCTTATCCGATGGAAAAAGCGGGATGGCGGAATCAATACGTGTAATTCCTGCGCACACTCTCCGGAATGCATCCTGTAGAATACCGAAAGGCTGGCTACCCTACGCCTGTGCGCAAGGCTTTGTAGGTTGGAGTTAACTAAATCTGGATCTCCAATTAGCCTCTTCGCACGCCATTCCACTGAGTCCAAAGTTGCCAGGTGGCATTTTGCAGCTCCAGCCCATATGTGGCTGCAGTACTCCACACACGATCGGACCTGTGCTTTGTATAACATAAGCTGTCCCGGTGTGAAGTACTGCCGGACCTTTGCAAGAACGCCGAGTTTCCTAGCAGCTACTTTAGCTTTGGACTCAATGAACCGCCCAAAGTTCAGGTCGGAGGAAATTTCAACTCCCAAGAGCTGAAGGCGGTCGGTGCAGTCCAGGGATACATCCCGGAAAGCAGGAGCCAAGGTGAACGGGCTCCTTTTAGCGGTGAACAGACACGCTTGTGTTTTGGCGGCGTTGAATTGGCTTCGCCCCACTTGGAGACTGCCTGAAGTGAGTCATTCGCACGCTCTACCATAGCCTCTCTTTCGGA
Organism: Mythimna separata; assembly: GCA_030763345.1. Classification (NCBI taxonomy): domain Eukaryota; kingdom Metazoa; phylum Arthropoda; class Insecta; order Lepidoptera; family Noctuidae; genus Mythimna; species Mythimna separata. The sequence continues at coordinate 23,144,116 of CM061177.1, read as the reverse complement.
CTGGATTAGCTCCTTACTAGCCCGAGTACTTGGCAGGTATCTCTCTACAACTGTGCTATCATCTGCATACCCATAGATACCGGGTATCAGCAGATCGTTGATGTGGAGCAGGAAGATAGTTGCAGAGAGTACAGACCCCTGAGGAACTCCGGCATTAGTCATCATGGGCTCTGATGAGCATCCGTCGACAACAACTCGGAGAGACCGTTCACTCAGGAAGTCTTTTATCCAGTTAATCAGGCCAGGGGAAATGCCGTACGCTGGGAGCTTACTTAAAAGGCAAGCGTGCCATACCCTGTCAAAGGCCTTCGAGACGTCTAAGGAGACTGCAAGTCCTTCCCCATTCTTCTCGAGGGCCTCGCCCCATAATTGAGTGACATACACTAGAAGGTCCCCAGTAGACCGATTGCGGCGAAACCCGTACTGTTGGTCACTGAGGAGATCGTTACCTTCCAGGTATGTCAAGAGGCGCGAGTTCAACACACGCTCCATAATCTTGCATAGTATGGAGGTTATCGAAATCGGCCGATAGTTGGTGGATGTATAACAGATAAACAGGCATGACTCGCGGCTAATGGGTAGAACAATAAGGGAAGGTTTCATTTGCTCGTAAGCACTGTAACCCCTCACAGCTCACATGTGTGCCGACATAAGTAGCTGTCAGTAATTAATCTTCGGCCTCCCCCAAATGTTCTGCGGGGCGCGAAATCTTCTTAATGGCGAGTGCGCGTGACCCTCGTTACTGGTGGGCGCCAGTAGTGGCGGCTGTGGCCACGCACCTCGCGCTCGCGTGCCGCGCGGCGCCGCGAGCCGGCTCCATCACATGCTGCTGTTGCGTAGTGACGCTTACAGCAGCCGTCTCGAACGGTTTTACGGTTTTACATAATGAAAGCTAGTTAGCTGACTTCAAAAAAGGAAGAGATTCTCAATTTCGATTTCCCCATGTTTTTCTTCCGGATACTTGAGTAGTTAGTATTACTTAGTACAAAGTAAATACTAATTAATATTTGGCAAAATCATAAGTCACAAACACCAAAATTTTAATATCATTTTCGGAGTGGCCGGAGAGTGTATTTTTGGAAAGCTAAATATTACCTAGATTGGGAGTGAGCGGGGGTGTGTGGTGGTGCGGGGCGCGGGGGGTGTGTCGAACATAATTAGGGTCCCGCGCGCCGCAAGCGGCCGTTACCGACAAGCGCTGTTTACCCGCGCGCCCCTTTGTTCCTAATGAATGCAGCGCCCGCGCCCGCTCCCGCGCCCGCGCCCGCTACGTCTGCCGGCGCAGCCTGCCCTCGACGTACTAGCGCTTGATTAGACACGCCACAATAATCTTCCTAGACTAAACATCCTTACGTTGTTGAAACCTCTACTACGGTCTGAACTGAGCGTTTCGCCTCGTCGTTTATACCGCGTCCATCGAGGGACTAGAACAATTTGCCTGCTGCGGTCTTTCCGCCCGATTATAATTTAGGTGGTGTGTAGTTTAGAGTGAATAGGCTCTTAATAAACTAATGCACTTCGCCATCAAAGATTGCATCACTTACCGTCTGGTGGGATCGCAGTCAAGCACTAGGTAGTTTATGTCAATTAAAATAAAATACTAGTACTTGGTTGTGAACGAGCTTATTTGGAAAAGAACCATCTACTACCGTTAGCCACCAAGGAGTGTTGTGGTGTTCCGGTCGGCCGGGCGTGTGGCGTGTGGCGTGTGGCTGATGCCGGGCATCGGTGTTACTCTGGATTTACATTTCAGCATTATCTCGGGTGGTTACGGTTCATTTTGAATTGGTGAACAGTTGACTCAGGTCTACAAGCGTATTCTGGATGGTGTTTGTTGGCTAATAGCTTAAAAATATATTGTCACATCAAATTTACTACAGTCGGCGGCTTACTACTTACTCAAATTACCCATGAGTGTATGTTTTTTTGTACAACTTTAAATTGTGCAACACTGGTATTGCAGATTTACATAAACAATTGAGTACACACGACGGCGACGGTGGACGACAAAGGACGCTTTGGCCGGTTTGCTGTCAAATAACTTAACAAAAAAACCGGGCAAGTGCGAGTCGGACTCGCACACTGAGGGTTCCGTACCAATTTATCAAGATGAAAACAGTTCAATTCTCGAATCGAGTCTTAAAGATTTTACAAAAATGAAAATCTTGTAATGTAACTAAAAATTTAAGGTTTTCGGAATTTTTCCTTTATGTGTGCTATAAAACGTTGCTTCATGCCAAATTTCAAGATTCTAGGTCGACTGGAAGTACCCTTTAGGTTTTGATTCCCTTGCGAGTACTTGCGAGTTTCAAAATATGCAGCTTAAATTGCTGTTTCTTTTGATTGCGTTGACATAGAAGTTTGATTTTGTTACAGCTTAAAGGTATTATAGATCTGAGTATTTGGTATGAATTTCAATTTAATACCTCTACGCGTTTATGAGGAAATGGGTAGTAAGTTTAAAATTATTAAAAAAAAAAAATATTATGTGATGTAACTAAAAATTTATGGTTTTCGTAATTTTTCCTTTATCTATGCTATAAGACGTTGCTTCGTACCAAATTTCAAGATTCTGAGTTCACGGGAAGCACCCTGTAGGTTTTGATTCCCTTGCAAGTGTCGAAAATTTGCGGCATAAACGGCTGTATCTTTTGATTGCGTTGGCTTAGAAGTTTGATTTTTTCACAGCTTCAAGGGACAATAGACTTGAGTAATTGATATAAATTTCAGCTTCATACCTCCACGCGTTCCTGAGAAAAAGGGTCTTGACAGACGGACGGACAGACGGACAACAAAGTGATCCTATAAGGGTTCCGTTTTTTCCTTTTGAGGTACGGAACCCTAAAAATTAACTAAGGAAATAATAAGATGGTCGGCAGTGGTAACGTGTCCCGCGTGAGCTCCACGGCAGCTAGTGTGCTCGCGAGCACAATGGCGGCGTAATCACAGTTTGAGTAGTTTGCGGCGCGACACCTCCGCGCCTGAACACACTCGCCAGTCGCCTGTACATTCCGACATCAATGCCTTGTTTAGTCATTCGTGTCTTCTGACACTACCAAAGTTTCGCCGTTACTTCAAGAACTCTGAATACTCTCTTATTCGAATAGAATAGTTTTTATATGAACATGAAAATTAACTCTGTTTGGTTTAATTTTATTTCAACTTGACCTCCTCGTGTTCCTGAGAAATACTGTATTAACATACAGACTGACAACGCAGTGATCACTTTAGAGGTACGGAACCGTGAAAATCGCTAGTGAATTTTAAAAATATACTTTGAGAATTAGATAGTTCAATGAGTGTAGATTTCTTACTTCTTTGGAACACAAAAAAAAAACTATCACAAAGTAAATAAATAAATCATTCAGCACAAAACGTCCTTTGAACATCAGCGCAACAATCGGAACAAGTACGACGTCGCTAATATTTGCTGGAATTGAATCAATGTCTTCGATTGAATCAATAATGTAAATGACACAGCGACCGAGCGAATGAGGACGGCCTTCAAGTGATTGTTAGTGCGGACTAGTTAGTGCTGGCTGCACGCGGGAGGCGGCAGAAGGACCACTGCCGTGTGTGGTCTGTACGAGCGGGACGGGACCCAAGTAACTTCAGAGAGGACGGGGGAACCAAACTAATCATTAAAACATTTTTCATTTGGTACATGTACATGTGTTCTGCGTCCTGTATCTGTTTCTGTTCGAAACAGACACACTCCACTAACCTGTATATGGCACAAGTTCCTGCCGGCGTGTGGCACGCGGCTCGCGCCGTGCGTGCCACGCCGCGCGTCCTCCGTCCTCGCCCTCCGCCCTCCGGGTCAAGGTCACCGCCCCTATTCTTGGACAATCTCATTTGCAGATCTCGCTTATGTGTTATTACAAATGCGAGGACTCGTATAGCGTCGTCTCGTTTCAGAACTGACGGTTTCTGACTGAATGCGGAAACAGTCCAGATTTAAAGTAACCTGGCTCAAGTCCTCGTCACAGTTGTCACAAACCAATTTGAAGTTCCGCACAATATTATATCATTAGTTCATTCATTTAGGTTTAGACTATATAAAGGCCTATTGAAGTACTACACATGTTTCTGTAACCCACATTCAGTTTGAGTAAATAAAAATTGAAATGTTTGTAGTGTTTCTCAATAGATTTTTTTTTATAAAAGTCTAGGACTAACGGCTTTGGGGAAATAAATGAGATCCCTTATTTACATGGAATACCATCAAATAACTTATTTATTTCTGAGTGGACCGACCAAAATATTCCCACCTTCAAAATCGAAATAAAATCGATTCCACAAGAATGTAAAGGGCAACCGCAGGAACTTAGATCTGGTGTGGTGATGTGGTTCAAAAACCTAGCTAGTTCGGCTCATAATCAAGTTTGGGTGTCCCAAGGCACGGAACATTTTATTTCCTTAGATATTAGGGTAAAACGGTGCCATAACACACGATACGATAAGTTGTAGGTATATCAAATTTCCTTTGAGCCCAGCCATTCATCAATTCCGAGCAACACAAAGAGGCAAGGAGGGCCGGCCGGTCCCTCACATAAAAGATTCATGTTTGTGCGACGCGGAGTGACCCGGCACGCGCCGCGACATGCGCCCTCTGACTACAGGCGGCCGGTGCGCTCGCTACACTCACATTCTGTTCCGATTACCTACTTCCACGAAACGAACGGTCTGTACGGTTGAATTGAGGACAAAGAACATTGTCTGAAAATACTGATAATAATACGATGCTGGCGCGTCTGTTCAGTAAGACTGTAGCAAATATATATATTCCGACATATGCACGCATCTGTGTCCCGAGGGCCTCGGCGCACAACATGCGTCCCCTGACCTTGTCCGGCGCGCGAGGGGCGCCGCCAACGCTTCCCTAAACACGAACGAGTGGCAACAAGCGAGCCCGGCCGGACTACGGAACCCTCACTACAACACTCCAAATTACAACTTCCAAATTGTCGTGCATATTTAAACGGGCCGGGTGTTTCCGTCTTTGGAAATTACTGTCAAGTTTATTTTTCAACTTTCTGTAACAGTTTGAAGTGGACTTTTTGGGGCGACAACCGAGTTCTAAGTTACGAAGAAAGTACAAGTGCCGCTGTGGGAGCGAGCCTCAGGCAGCGAAGTCATCGTGGCCATTACAGAAGGATTAGTCTGTATAATGTCGCAGTTCCTTCATGCTGGTGTCCTGTCTTTCTGTACCTTCTTGTTTTGTGTTCTGTGACTCGTTTCAAGTGAACCCGCCCCGCAGCGAGCGGCTTCCACAACAGCGACACAGAGCGCTCCGTCACAAACAGACGCGTGTTTACATACCGACGACGGCGACACAAAGTCTTACGTTACGTCAATCGCTCGGCAACGGATCAATTAAATATGCATAGAGCTGCGAAGTGACGGCGCGCGGGAACGTTCGGGAATTCATTTAAATTCATGAAGATGTTATCGAAGCAATTAGTGGAGGGCGGCGCGGCGGCGCGGCTGCTGCGTGCCTACGCCGAGTGGAGCACAGTTGTGGAAAAATCTGCCAGCGCCATGATATCTTGCCCGCCTCTCACAATTTGTAGACGAAAAAGACAACCTGTTTTAGCTGGAAATACATTAAACCGGCGAACATATGGGTCACGCCTGATTTGTACGTTTCTACGTACAAATCAGGTGCACATGAAATATGCGTACGTGGCCTACGTGTGCGTAATGTACTTACCTGTAAGTATATTTTATTATTATCGGTATAAAAATGCAAGGCTTCGTAATGCGGCTCGCGGCGGTGCGGCGGTGGCGGCGCAAGGGTTAGCAGGGCACACTGCTGCGGCTTCTCCGGCAGCCTTAGAGCGCCTCCACCCACTGTGCGCTGCACCGCGCCACCGCCCGCGCCGGCGGCACGCGCCGCTCAAGGCTTCATATTGCACTGTAGTCAGAATTACAAAAGCTACAACGTAACCTATTAACCAACGATACCGATACGTTACCTATTCTTAAAAATGTCACGCAAATTAATTATATTTAAATAGCAATTTACAATCTTAAAAGCTTCTAAAAAATAGTCTCTGCAGACGATGGGCACTGCCGCTAGAGTGGCGCGAAGCTTTACTGATCCCGTCGCTATAATTATGTTTCCCAAGAGTAGTTCTAAAACATTCCATGTCTGGGATTCTGCTAGAGTCATAGATATCACAATAATTGTATATTTCTATGTATGGAACGCACAGTTACTCAGGTCCAGTAGAAGTGGTTGAGCAGTAGAAGTCAGCGCATTTAGTAAGTGTTCCTTTTGTTTTATGTCAACAATTTCGCATCGAAGAAACAGTATCTGTTCGCTCTCGCAGCGCTGACAAATTGTATTTAGATCGAATCTCAACGAAAATAAATGATCTCATAACAAATCTGCAGCTCAGATCGCGCGATATTCCGTGAACAATAATGCCGAAGGAATTAAATTCATTGATTGTGTCGTGTCGGAGTACTCGCTACGGAGCATTGTGTGCACTTTTATGTTAGTCAACAAGCACGTATGCAAGTGCGTGCGTACGCAGCTATAAAGCGTAGCTGGTGGCAGCTACTTACATTAAGTGGCTATTCGGTTCCGGCGGCGTGAGGGGCACATAAATGTAAAGTATACTTGCGTATGTAGTGAGAGCGCATTATGTCTTGAAGCGGTAGCCGGCGCTATAAACAGCGAATATTAGTTTTTCACAGAGCGCGGTCCACGAGCCGCCGCGCAGGCCCCCGCGGACGGCGAGCCTGTGCTCAACTTTCGCTCTCTGGCACAAATCCATGCCGTAAACATAAGCAGAAGGAACCTTACTTATTTGTGTGTGGTAACTAGTTTAACTCAAACCAAGAATTTGTTTATAGCAAAATCTTTATCACAAAAGATGATACTGTTTGCACCTCCAAAGCGTAAATCTCTACGGGCGGTAAACGTGCTAAACACTTCATGAACACTCTTTTATTTAAATAAAAAAATTACATAATAGACTGAGAAAAAAAGAAGAAGAGTAAATAAACCATTGGAAATAAGCATCAACTTTGTTTCCTTCTTCTTATCGGAGACTAGGGTATAGTCGTCGGAGAAAGAAGATTAATCTATGTCTTGATGACGACGTTGTCCTTTTCTCTTCTTCAGCGGCCGAGTTCAACCTTATGCTCGAACAACTGAGCCACGCCAGCCTCGAGGTCGGACTCAAAACGCCAGAGAGCGATATCGGTCAATGAAACCCCTAAAAAAAAAATAACTTCTACTTTCCTACGAAAGTAAACTTATAGATATTAAGTAAGTATCCTTACTGCCCACACCTACGGATTGCAAATTATGATCATTTACGAAACGTTAAAAGTCAATACCGAGCAACGAGGTGAAGAATTCTTGATGTCCAAATCACAGACCGCATAAGGAACCGTATACATCGTTCCAAGACACAAAGCGCAGAATCAGGCAACTAAACCACCAAACCAGAATGAAAGTGTACAGGCCGTACGATCCAGCGCATGCGCCACCGTCCGCATCGTTTGAGTGAGGATGACACCGTTTATTTATTTTTTAGTAAGATACCTACATATTTGTTCATGTTTTAGAGCACTGTAAGGTTTTTGACCATTCATAAGGTTGCGCTTGACCACTTGATGCTCTCTTGAAAGCATATTTATTGTTATTTTATATTAAATGTCCGTCCTCAATCGTTAAACTAATGCCTATCATTTGTTTATCATCGCAGTAATCAGGAATCATTTATTATGATGATGATAACTACGTACGTTTTATCGTAAAAACGAATGATTATATGACACACTCATTTCTAAAAAATAGTGTTTTGATAACCGAAGAAAATTAATCGGTCATGTAGTGTAACAGTGTTCAGTATGCATGTGCCAGGACAGGCGCTGGTCTATCATGATGCTCAGATATTTGGTGTACTGCAACCTGTCAATTTTTGTACACGAGCAGTTAGAAATTCCACAGCAGTTGATTTTAATCAGGAATTCTGGTGGTGGTTGAGTGTGCGTATATTTAGTGAAGCATACTTATGTACTTGGACTTGGATGCGTTCAATGTCAGAAGATTACTATTGAGCCAATCTGCAATCTTTGACAGGCCAGTTTCGGCTGAGTTTTTAACTTTTGTCCATGTCTTTTCAGCAAAGACTATGGCAGTATCGTCCGCGTATGAGAAAATCCAACCTTCGTCAATACTCATGTTGCATAGGTTATTAATTTAGTAAATTAGGAACAATGTCGGTCCAAGGACACTCCCCTGCCCGACGCCGTATGTAATCGTTTCTTCTATGCTAGTATAATGTCCTATTTTCACTGTTTGTTTACGATTATTCAGTTAGGATTTGAAGAGCTCGAGAAGGGGTCCCCTAATGCCGATAATAATAATAATAATAATATAGGAGGAGGCTCTCGTTAGGCAGCTGGATCAAGGGCTTGATCCAGAAAGCTGCACTCTTGGACACGGCGCGTATAGTCCGGAGGTTCCTCTCTCAGGAGCCCTGACCGCCAGTAACTTGGACCCTGTTCCCGATGCCGGTGGGCCACTATTTTTTATATTTTTAAATGTTTTTTTTTTTCTAAGTTTTTGTAAAAATATTTAAAAATGTAAGAAATATGATACAATGAAAAATAAATGAAATAATAATATAATAATAATAATAACTTTATTACCAAAAATTGCAATTTACATAGAAACGTTTTGACAAAGTAAGGTTTTTTTTTAATTGCATAAATCTCTGATTGTACCACTGACACCCAAGCTAAGATTAAACTTGTGTTATGGGTGCCAGGGCTCTCTCGATTAATCTATTTTTCACCTTACATAAACCAGCATGGAGTTACATATGGAAAGTATCCATTGTTGACCATATCCAAAATAAAGTTAATGGAAAAAGAATACAAAAAAGTAAAAAATAAACTTAAACTTAATAAAAATAGGAGTAAAAAACAGTATAGCCCCTCACTAATATTTTGGTTCGTATTTGCTAATTGAATGTAACTTGTGTATGTGTAGAGTGTATGTGTTGTGTGTACGTGTCGTGTGTATGTGTTGTGTAAATATGTGTCGTGCTTGCGTCGTATATTTGTGCGGGGTATTTATGTGCAATTATATATATCTATATATGGGTGGTCCAAAATTCAGTAACAGTTAGAACAATTTTCCCAGTAACTTTTCTGTTTCCGCGTATGTCCGCGTAGCAAGCCATTGACCAATTTTCTTTTTGCAATCAAATTTATTTAAGCCATAAATATCGCATTGTATGTTAACTGCATTATAAATTCGACTGCCTAATACCCGAAAATGTCTTTCTGCCAGTTTAGTTCTATAACTTGCTACGGGACAAACATATTTACATCTCCTTTTTGCCAGATGACCAGTATTGTACTCCAGAAAAGCATGCCTGCGCAAGACGGTGTATAGCACAAAGAGCTGTCTCACAGTCATGACCTTACAGTCTTGGTACAATGCTGTGGTGCCATACCGGAAAGGTTTAAAAGTCATAACTTTGAGGACAGCTCGCTGCGCCCTTTCCAGTCTGATAAAATAGCTTTTTGGAGCACCCTCCCAAGACGTAATACCAAAAGTGAGTACTGACTGACAGAGTGAGAAATAGACCATCCGAAGTGTACTTATGTCTGTACTGTGACGCAAACTTTTGAAAATCGCAATGAGCTTCCTCACTCTGCCAGACGTTCTATCAATTTGCTCCTTCCAGGACATCAGGTTATCTATTATGATACCAAGGTACCTTACCTGTGTAGTTCTGACTCGAAGAGGGCAAAGGCATTGGTCAACTTGCTCATTGCAGGTGTGGGCCCTAATATTAAATGCGTCATCTGGCTGAGTACAGGATTTTATTGAAAACGGGATGTATTTAGTTTTATCTATATTAAGAGTAAGAATATTGGCTCCCAACCAAGACATCACGATACTCATTGCAAACTCCGCTCTCTCTTGAACCTGTCTCCAGTTCAGCCCATGCACGAGCAAAGCAGTATCGTCTGCGTAGGTATATATGCTTGAGTATGGGATGGACATATTACATAGGCTATTTACATATATAAGAAAGAGGGTAGGCCCCAAAATTGAGCCTTGGGGGACCCCGAAAGATATTGAGTGTTCGTCACTGACGCATTCGCCTATCTTCACACTCTGTGTCCTCTCAGAAAGGTAACTCGTAAAAATAGCTAGTGCGGGACCCCTCACTCCTATCCTCTCTAACTTGGACAACAGGATAGGGACAGAGACAGTGTCAAATGCCTTAGATAAGTCTAAGAAAATACCCATACACTTAGACCTTACATCCAGCAAATTAACAGCACTATCAACAAAGGCAGCAACAGCATCCTCACAGGATTTTTGTCTGCGAAAACCGTATTGGTTGTTTGACAAAATGCCATGTGCATCCATAAAATTGACGAGACGACTGTTAAGAACCTTTTCCAGAATTTTTGAAAGCGCTGGAAGGACAGATATAGGTCTGTAATTATTTACACTGTCTCTGTCTCCACCCTTGTAAATAGAATGCACTATCGCTTTCTTCAAGGACCTTGGAAATACTCCCTTGGAGATACATAGGTCACAAATGTGTGTGATAGAGGGCACGAGGAATTTGCGACACGCTTTTATAATTCTAGTTGGAATTCCACCCCATCCAATGTATAGATATTTCCAAGCCTGAGCAAAAGTATCAGTAAAAAGTGGAGTAGCTATCCAACTGCAGACGAGCCAGGTACCTATACATAAGTAGTAGTTGAGCAGCTACCTAGCTGAATTATTATTATCTTTCTAGACCTTTCAAAAGCTTTTGACACTGTCTCTGTCCCCACCCTTTTTTCGAAGCTGGACGTCATTGGCATTCGTGGTACAGCATATGACTTGTTTAAAAGCTACCTGACAGGCCGCAAATAAGCCTATTAACTATGTAAGTAGAGAAGAATCTCTTACTTTTGGTGTTCCACAGGGCAGTGTACTGGGGCCAACCCTCTTTCTCATATATGTGAATGAGCTGTGTCTGTTACACTTACCCAACTGCAAAATTATTACTTATGCAGACGACACATCTCTTATAATTTGCGGTAGTGATTGGAGTGAGGTTCAAAGAAACTCAGAATTGGCCTTAAACTCTGTTATGAAATGGTTAACCAAAAATTTTCTAGTACTAAATATTAGCAAGACGAAATTCATCACCTTTTCGACCAACAGGTCTAGTCAGCCTGCAAATCCTGTTGTGATTCGTGTTCACACATGCGATTCCTCTACACCAAACACAACCTGTAACTGTCCTAAACTTGATAGTACTCAGACTATCAAATACCTGAGGGTGGTAGTGGATAGTCACCTTAAATGGAAACAGCAAACTGATGCCACAGTTACACGATTAAGGAAGCTAATCTATGTTTTTAAGAAACTTAGATCCGTTGTTGATTTTGGCAGTTTAATTTCTATTTACTACTCGCTGGCCCAATCGGTGTTGGGTTATTGCCTTGTTGTTTGGGGAGGAGCTCATGAAACGACCATGCTACGTGTTTAGCGCGGACAGCGAGCTATACTTAAGGTTCTGGCGAAGAAACCGATACGGTATCCAACCACATCGCTGTATTTTCTGTGCCAGGTTCTCACTGTGAGACAGTTATTTGTACTGCAGGTCATACTCCGTAAACATTGCCAGCTTCCCTATGATCCGATTATCTGCAGTACAAATCGCCGGTCCGATAGGATATGTCGTATTGTAGTTCGCAAAACTGATGCGGCACGCCGTCACTTTAAATACATTAGTTCCAAACTGTATAATAAAATAAATATCTACTCCTTAACTAGGAAAGAACTGAAAACGAAATTAAATATCTGGCTGAAAAACTTAAATTATGACGAGACAGAAGGACTGGTGGAAGTGTAACACACTTCCACCAGTCCTTCTGTGTAACACACAATCACTTGCATACACACATCCTCACACACACACACACTCACACACGCACTCACACCAACATAAATATGATACATACACAAATTACACAAACACACATTAATGCAACCACTCTTCCATTCACACAAATACCCTTTAAGATTACTTTGTATAGATTTATAATCCAATAACTCAGTAGGTATTCCTAGTTTTTAAGCAACTGGAACAATTTTATTTTACCTGGAGAAGGGCGCTGATAACCGCGACACAGTATTATACTACTGCTGTTATCAACGTTTTCTATATCTCTATGTGTTTCTAGTTCCAATAAATATATTATTATTATTATACAGTAGAGAACTGGAGAGGTGTGTGCTAGTCTCAGGGACGCGGCAAAGCATGGCCACTGCTTGCTGCGTGAATGCATGTAAAATGTTCATTTTACCTAGCGCATTAAACCCTGCAAAGTCAAGACGGAATAGATTAAATTACTTCTAGGTAAGCGCGCTCCATCGTCGACCGCATCGTCGCTTTCCATCAGGTGAGTTAGCGGTCAAGCGCGAACCTATCAACAATAAAAAAGAGATCATTTATTTCACAGATTCATGAATATTACGTATCCAGAATCCGATTATAGTTTCCGCAAAAAGATATGAAAGGTTTTACCCGCAAGTGACGTCACGATCGATCATTATGCTTAATGGAGTCTGTCGTCAAGGAAACCGACCACTTAACAGACAATTAACTTTTCCTAATGAAGAGGAATTTGTCTCAACTGTAGAGTGCGGAGAGAGGGACGAACGGGGGAGTACATTCCAGTGAAAAATATTTTAATTTAGATACGATTTCTCTTGAATCATAAGTACTCGCGGTTAACCCATACGCGTAGCAACCATATCCGATACAAATAGGAACATGTAGTATGTTACTCACTTTATTCGATTAAATATGTACATCACAAATAGTTACTTGTCAGTAAAAGTCTAACGCTCCATCCCTGGAGAAGCCATTTGATGAATACCTACGCCAAAAAAAGTTATGATGGATGACCGTTTTACACCTGTTCGAATCTGATTGCTACGAGCCTACGACACTCGTAGCTTGCTACGAACACTGCTACGAATACCGGCTACAATTTTTCTTATCTAAATTAGTACTTCTTAGTTACTGCGATCTCAGCTAGAATTAGCACTGAAATCTTGCTGAACAGTTAAATTTAATATGTCGAGAAGTGAAGTCCACTGTCTGTACCAGTCGACAAGCAACGTCTCGACTCAGTTTGTATTTGCTGCCGAGGTCCACGTCGACCTCTGAATAAGTTAGGGCGTTCCTGCCCGAAAGCTATTCCGTGCCACGTTAAAAACGGCTAACGTATTAATGACGGTGACTATTCTGTGAATAAGAAACAGGAGCAAGGACGGGCTGGCTGCTAACACGATACCTTTTAGTTCTGTCAACGCCGCGTGCCGTCGCAGACTCGCGGTTACAAACAAGTACGTATCGTTAACTTTATCTACGTTCTGTTTTCGAGGTGGTAAATCATCCAATGAGTTTTCCCGATCTGGAGAGGGAATGCCAGACTTTTACTGACTAAAATCACACTTGTGTCGTTCAGTTGCCCTTTGCATTCTAGGACCATGAGTATTCTTTTCAAAAAATCATCACTACGCACTCTCGTACTCTGGTTCAACGTAATTTATAATACGAGTATCGTAAAAATAAACCATAAAACGTAAGATTTTATATGTCAATATAATGAGTGTATTGTTAGACGCCATCTGGTGATCTCAACCAGAAGCGATCTTTAAAACTTGCACAACAGAACCACCACGAAATAATTTACGGATGAACAAAGTCTGAAAGGATATCCAAGTTAGTCGGTGTTCACGAAGTTTCAGACTGACTCTACAAGATCCAAACGTGGCTACAAAAACACAAATATCCAAGTGCTCCAAGTAATTATTTGTCGTTTTAAAGCCGCAACCTTATTGGCTGAGTTTAAAGAATTACTGAAAATATATGATTGTATGCTTTTTCTGATAGGTATTTGGGTTAATAACTGTTTATTATCCTTTTATATTATAGAGAAAGGTCATGGTGTTACACTGAAGTAAGATAGTAGTCAGTTTAGAAATAGTACATTGTTCACCGAGAGGAGAAAGTGACCGATTACCGTCGAGGGTGTCATTTGAAGCCCGAGCCGTAGGCGAGGTCTTTAAAACACCCGAGATCGGGAATCGCACTTTCTCTCGAGTGATACATAGTGCTTTATACTACACCTACGAGGAAAATAAAAACTAAATCTTTACTAATTGAAAACTGAATCCTCAAACAACACACAAATTGGAAATGGCGCCAATGGCGTCTGCAATTTTCACATGTTCTTTTTTCAAATTGTTTGACACCATCCAACACACAGCTAGTGGCCAGTGTCATTTTGCGAACTTGGAGATAAAAACTCACTATTAAAACTTTTTGGCTTTTGATATTTAGGTTACCAGCGCATAGTCTTACCCAAAATTAAAAAAGAAAAACCACGTAAGAAATGGATTTTCATACACTTTTCTCTCCCGCTCAGATGCGTTTTCTCGCCGCATATTTGTTCGATATGCAATGACGTACTTTCTACCGTAGATAAAGTATCAAGGTACTTTCCGAGCAGGTGTAGTATAAAATATGTTGTTGTATAATGTGTATGATGGATATGCAGCAGATTATATTTAAGCATACAGTGCAGCCCTAGGCAGTGGCCCGTACTGAAGCATGTATGATTGAATATGTTATTTGAGGAGAGTCGGCGAAAGGTCTCGCCTCCTCACCTTCCGCTAAAGGTCGCGCTAATTAACAGCAGCGGTCACTGACCCGCGCCACAGGGCAGCTCATGTGCGAGGACCTGTCCCTCACACCTATATATAGGTGGGGCTTGATCCCGCCTCAATACGACACCATAACAATATCATACTTATAGAAAATTGCGAATACTCTGTTGTGTATTTAAGATATATTTAGTTTGAATTTTCGTTTTCTAAACCTACCAGATTCAACCAAGTACCAGCATCTAACATGGAGCGAGTACATCTCTGACTTCCGCAGTTACGACACCAGGAACACGATAACCCTTAGTTAATTGGTTATTAAAGTTTAGGGCTTTATTACCTGTAAGGGCTGTCATACATCTACAAATGGTATCCTGGAGCATATCTTTTATGTGTAAAGATTATTTTAAACTTTCTTTTTAATAATCATCACCATAATTTCAACCAAAAGACGTCCACTGTTGGATATAGGGTTCACCTGCATGGCTCCACAACGACCGCTCCTGTGCATCTGGCATCCATCGGATGCCCGCGTCCCTCACTAGGTCATCGGTCCTCCCTGTGTCAGTCTCAGTCCTACTAACACTGCATCTTTCACGCAGTCGCCACTACGGAACCTTTGGCAACATCGCCCATCTCACCTGTGAGTTATGTGCTCTGTCGACTGCCACTTAAGATTGCTGATTTGTTAGCGATTTTTTGTTTAATAATAATTTTGTTCGTGTTACCATGGCATGCCCCTGGGCTGAACCCTAGTCATAAGGTTATTAAAAGGTGAGAAGACTAAATTGCTACAGTCTTAAGTCTTTACAATATTTAAGTTAAAATATTACTTATGCTTTGTCTGTATACATGAATGACAATATATGAGCACACAGCGCTTGTGTCACGTCACTGCTCCGCGCTCGCCGCATCGCTCAGTGTGATCGTCGCTCCTCACAGCTGCACTCAACGTTAGTGAAGTGCGCGCCGCCGCGCCGTCCAGCGCCGGCGAGCGCTTTCAAAGGAGCCAGCTCTATGGCGAACGCTTCCATCTCCTATTTACAAACAGTAACACAAAGTTACCGGAACTCGCCCGTTCATCAAACGAACTATGAAAGAGTACTGAACAAACTTCGGTAATTGATTCGCAAGCGGAGTGAATACTGCTAGGAACAGGAGCGCATAGCTCGCTCCTCTAATAGGCGACTGGTAACTCGACGTTTTGCCGGCAGGACGTAATACCGTCTACTCTGTGCTCCTAACAATTAGTACCCGAGGAAACAACCGTTACAACACAACATTTTTATTTGAAACTAAACAAAACCTTGAAGTTTCTCGAAACCCATGGGTTCCCGCCTCGGGTGCCTAGTTGATGCAAATAAAAAAGCACTTAAATATGAAAATTAACATTGAATAAATAATATTAAGCACTTAATTAAATTAAAAGATATGGCGTATTTTATATACATATGTAAGTACAGCGAGTAGGTCTTCAGTCTCTAAGTACATAAGATATGCTTAGAAAAAACATGCCTTGGATAATAATCTTTTTACAGCTACCTCATTTTATTTGTGTTTCACTTTCTTTTTAATTAAGTCGTAAAACAGGAAAATTTTCTATTTTCCTATAACAAGTCCTTCTGAGACGTAATCTTAGTTTGGGTCTAAAACTACATAGTGCCGATTATAAGAAATTAGTTGCAGTCACTGCATTGATCTAACGAGACCATTCCATTCGTTGAACATTTTCAATAAATACATATTTAATATCTTTTGCTTACAGTTACTGCAAAAATGCAAAATGTCCACTTTATAAGTATTAAATATCGATTTAATGACTTCTTAAAAACCACGCCATTACGCAAGTGTAACACTGGCGGGCAATGATGACGACGCAACAATGCTTCAATACGTTGTCATCATCATGTACACGTCGTATCAGGCCGCAGTGTCGCGAGCCCCGCGGGGCGGCCTTATAGTGGTGACACGTTGTGTTGTGACGAGGCAGCATCCCATTATCTATGATACTAAACATTGTGTAATTGAAAGCCTTTACTTAACTACGTGCTAAGCTCGTCAATGTTCATGATGTCTCGCGTTACTGTAACTCTGTAAGCTACCACACATAGCATAGGTAATCATAATATATTCAGTTTTACGAGCTGACCGTATCAGTATTCAATTAAGGGAGTATGTACTGTGGCTCCTTGTTTGTCAATCGATTGAGAGCAGCACGACCACTAGTTCAATCTATTTTATTGCCTATTACAGAAAGTTCGATAGTGCTTTGTATAAATTGAACAATGTAGATAATTAGATATGTTCTTAAATTGCTAGCAAGTTTAGTGGTAGGATGTGAAGCGACCGTTACACAATCGATTAGATTGCGTGCTCGCATCGCATGTATATCTAGGTACATTGTATTTGGATATCAGTAACACATGTCAGGGCACTGAAGAAAATCTTCTTGCTAAAAGAAATCGTCGACGGTCAATGAAGGCAAGACTGAACTGACCTTGTCTAGTAAAAAAAACCTTCTTACTAAACAAATATGAATAATATGTAGGAATAGCGACGTTAGCTAGACGCGTGGCGCCGGCACGTCGGCCGAAACTAATGAACGCAATGAGCGCTAAACAAAACAATCACGGAGCATTCCGCGCTGTGGTCAGTCCGCGGCCCCGCAGCACGTACCGCGAGTACTGTGACACATCATCATGTGAAAATATTTCATGATTATCATGACTTCTTGACTAGAAGTCACTTGGGCAGGAAAGTGATGTAGACTTTTATCCGGAGTGACGCAATGTTTCCACGGAAGCCATCTGGTACAAGCGGATGAAACCGCTGGCTAAGGATAATAAACGCTGTTATTTTCAGGACGCGTACTGGCGTATTTTTACTCGAATGAATCTAATTTGAATATATGTAAGTCAACAGTCATCCTCATGCCACTGATGCAGCTTCTTGTCACAGTTTTTATGTATTCGCCCTCGGCCAGGGTCAACAAAGGTCAGACAGCTAAACACGACCAATTTACGGTGCGCTCAATTAAACTAGTGAGCATTGGCAACAGTTGTGCAAAGTACGAGCGAGTCACGGACGACACGTAGCACTAGGTGGCCATCTGAGCGAATCAGAATGTTTTGTTAAGATGTCGCCTTTTGGCAGCCAGCGGCCCATACTTCCAGTCACTGCAGGGACATAGGCAGAAGATCAACTCTGCATAACGCGCCAGAACATATACTGAAACACCTCTGCGGGGAAAAATGGGCGTAAAACTTCGTCATCAATAATGCATATGCTTGTCAAATCCGCTGTTGATATCAACCTTTTTTAGGAGAAATCATCAGCTAACTAAGTATCAGGCTTTCACTGACGAAAGCCCCCTATGTTCGTACCTTTGATTTACAGAGTTGCGGTTACTCTTTGGAACAATTGGAAGTAGCCCGCAGCACTCAGCTTCCGTGTGTCCATCACGAGACCTGGAGTACTGCTGGAACGGTGGCGCTGCAAGTGGCACGCGCGTGCCAAATGAGCCGGCGTTAACTCCAGTACACCGTCCCCCCCCCCCCCCAACCTCACACACTGACATGCTCGCTAACGCTTCACAACATTGCATCATTAGCACTTGATTTGAATTTGCGTGAATTTTAGATTTGTCCCGATACGATAGTCAGACAGTATTAAGTAGCAGGCAGTCATTGTATCGAAGCTTGACGTATAATCAACACTGACATATATGAAGGAGCGCACTTACCACACAGGCATAAAGATACATTTCATTACATTGTAAGTCATTTAAAAGCCGGAGCGTTCATTGCTCGTTTACCTTGAAAATGAAGTCTTTCTGGTATAGCGGCAATAACATAAAAAGTTTACTTTTGTGGCGCGACGTAAAACATACTCGTACTTATCAGTACCGTTCAGTAAACAACATCTGGAAGAGCCCAAACCAAGTCATGGCGTGGCGACAAGCTTACAACGTTGTAGTATCACAGCAGGTTAAAGAAGCTATAACTATAACTAGTGCAGCGAGGGCTGCCCAATAGCCGCGGGCAGCACGAGCTCGGCACAGGCAGGCAGCAGCGCAGCAGTCCGTGCCAGCACCGCACTGACTGGGCCACCGACAAAATGGCACGGCTTTGCACATGGCGCAGAGTTACTGCCGTTGCCACAGTGTTGGCCACTGCCGTTGTAGCTAACTAGACTGGTATATCATCGTCAGCACGCAGCGCTGAGAGCTGACGAAGAAAGCTTGCTTCTCGTACCTTGCAAAAATACAGACGGAAGAAGAATGCAGATCTACCTTTAAACTGGGTTCAACATTCATTCCCCGTGGGCATTTCTATTAAATCTAATAGAATTTCCCGATCTTCTAGATATCTCTAATTTTAATCTCTAAAAGAGTTTGTGCAATACTTACTGGTCTAGCGGTGAGCTTGCTCGGTGATAAAGCTATACAATGTAAGGAGTGCGTAAAGCCCCGATGTCCCGGTGAGCCTTCTATCCTGCCCCGCTGCGTCGCTCACGCGACCGCCGCCGCCGCCGCCGGCGTTTGCTCCCTGCTCTAGTTTTAATTGCAAAATTGAATCGTAATCTGTCGTTGTCGGAGTGGCGTGTGACGGACGTGGCGGGGCCCGCATGACGCGTGCACTTGAACTTGAGCCTTGTGTCGACGCGTTAAAGGCGACTACTGCTACAGCGACGACAGACCGAGCGGCCAATATTGTACTATATTATAACTTTATAAGTGTGTGTATAAATTGCGATACCTTTTAGGTGTACAACTTATGTACAATCTATTATATTCTTTAATACCGCGTTGATACCGTCGCGTTGGTTGACGGGACACGGGTCACTGTGGCTGGCTCATATCTGAACGACATACACAGTAAACGACCAAATTATTTTTATATTACACTTACTCGAGAACACGTTTTTATCCCTTTCACTTTTATGCACACGATTTACTATTTTCAACACTAGTTCGGAAAATTGCGCTAGGTAGCCCCCGCCACAATTTTATACATTTATCGTATCAGGTTAAAGCTGTGTGACCCCAACAACACGCGCTTCAACTCACATTAATTTATAAAGTATAAATATTAATATAGCAGTAAATGTATTGAAAACACATCATTTGATACACGAGGAAGTTTGACACTTATGCACTCGATCCCGTAACCCCTTGCCTGCGGCTCGGGTGAATTCCGGCTCGGTGACAGTGATAAACTATCTTCATTTGCATCAAAGTGTATAATAGCATCAGTCAGCAGCCGCTGCAGCCGCAACACGTGAAGGGCATGAGAGCGAGCCTCGAGTTTCTTATGTACTCTTAAAAACTAGCTGCACGTACCTACTCGAAGTAAACACTTTGTTTGACTACGAGTAGGTAAAGCTAGCTTTTCAATGTTTTTAGATACAATATATTTACTTTTTCCATCTGCTGCATACGCGAATAACGCGGGTTTCTGAATTGAGTATTTTGAATTTAAAACGTGTTAAAACATACTTGGAAATCAAATTATAGCACGTTTTCAGGTCAAAGTAGAGTTTGAGAAATATTTCACTTTAAATGCTTAAATCAGAGATCGGGGAAAGTGTTTCCCGACTCGTGAGCAAAATATGACCCAATAGAAAGCAAAGTTTCATTAAAAACAAAAGGAACTTGTTTTCTTAATCTTTATACTTGTATATTGTTTGGGAAAGTCGTGGGCGACCGTGGTTGGTTGATGTTAAATGGTTTAGGAACTCATAGAGGACATATAAAATAATTATTATATTGTTATTTTATAAGGACATAACAATTGCTTTTTATTTATATAGATAAAAAAATGCATCAAACAGACAGTACCTACGATCTACCTTATCCTACATTTGATGAGAAAACCTTTACTCGGTGTTGCGATTTTGAGAACTTGTCCGCCAATTATTGGAGTCACACCTCGTTAGAAACAGTGCTAAACTAGGAATATTGAATTCAACAATGACAGCGACAGTTTTTTTTTTATTCTTTATTTATTTCGAGGCTTTTACCTTACAAAGGTACGTCAGCCTCATCGTACCCTTTAAAAAATTAACATCTACTTTTACACTTCTCTACCTATAATTATACAAATATTGTTATTGCGTAAGCGAGGGAGTTAGTGATGCAGCAATCATTTCATAAACCAGTTTGGCTTCTCCCGAATTTGGTGTAGATAGTATTCTAATGAAAGCCCCAACATCATACAAATTAAGTTTTAACTCCTGCGTCACTATCTCTCTTTCTCTTTGGTTCTTTTCACATTCCACCAGCAAATGTTGGACATAACAGCGACAGTTAATAAGAAACTGATGATTGATCTGGCGATACGCTGGGCACCGAGAGGCGTCTCCGGACGCGTTCACCGCTTCTAACTTGCTTGTGTTCGCTTGATCGGTCACTTGCCCCGTCTGATCGTGTCTGCGTGCGGTCGAGCATCTTCGTCGTGGTCGGGGCTAGAGGACATCAGGCTCCCAGGTAACAGTTACCATTCCACCCGAATGTGTCAACGTTACGATGTACGTAAATCTATTACGTAACGAATTCTAAAAATAAGATACCGCTAATGTTACGGGGATGAGTAATATCGACATAATAATTACGTTCAGGAGAATACTTTTGTACTGTTTTCTAGCAATAAATTGAAGGCGAACACTTTCGTGTGATATACTGGTCCACACAATTTAAAATAGGATTGCGTGTCACCACAGTCTAAACACGAATTGAAATAAAACCACGCCGCCCGCAGTACTCCGGTAGGCGACATGGCGACACCGCACTTAATTGAATTTTATTTCGGTCTCTCTCAAAAGTTAATACATCGTGCAGGTGGACTGCACTCGTCGCCGACGCCCTGTCAAATTAATGCGGTCTTCAAATGCTGCTCTGTCAAGGCAAGTGTGTAATAATGAGACTTAACGACACAATTATGTTAATTTAACTTAGACTGCTCGCAGCAGCTAGATTGGCTGTGCTTGCTGTACCTTGTCGGTTACTGCTGCACCGCCGACAGGTACGGAGCACTTGCTCCGTTTATTTTGGTGGTAAAACATCAAAAGACTCCTACTGATCTGGATAGAACAAAATGGAATGTCAGACTTGTTGACAAAAGTTTTTAACCACTGCGTAAATTTTTTTCAGTGGCTCAGTGTAAGTAAACGAACACAGGTCGATCTTCAAGGTTAAGTAACGCTTGCCAAGGTTGGTCTGTGGATGGGTGACCATCTCAACATAACGAGTTTCCTCCGTGCCTCGGAAAGCATAGGCCTACCAAACCTCCACAACCCAATAACTGGGGTAACAGGGTACTTCATGGCTAGACTGGAGTCAGATTTACTGGCTTCTGACTATCCATAACGACTGCCAAAGATCTAAATGACAGCCGGGACCTACGGCTTAACGTGCTTTTCGAGGCACGGAGGAAACTCGTTATGTAAAGATGGTCACCCATCCACAGACCAACCTTGGCAAGCGTTGCTTAACCTTGAAGATCGACCTGTGTTCTATTACTTCCACTGAGCAACCAAAAAAAAAAATTACGCAGTGGTTAAAAACTATTCCTGTATGAGGACACCATCCAATGATGAATGAAATTGAACTAAGTATGTACCTGTTCTATATTATTCTATATTTTGTTGACAAAACAGATCTACTTTTTGAAGCAGTGCATACTATTGGTTAAGTGTACGCTGTCGCATCGCGCCACGTCGCGTCGTCTTGGACGACAAACTCAGAAGAAGGCGCTGACGCCGTTTACGCTGACGCTGAGTGCGTGTAAAGTCCCTCCGGGAGTTGCGGGCGTGCTGCAGCCACGTACCCCAGTCCTGCTTTTTACTGCTAACATACACATTCGGGCATCTAGACAAGCATGGCAAAAAAACGTTGCTATCAACGACTTCTTTTATAATTGTATGTTATCTGTATACTCGTAACATATTAAGGACTAGCTATCAGGAACCTACAAAAACGAGTATTTTTTTACAGAAATCCTTAGACCCCGAAAAGACTGATTTAAAACGGTAGAAAATGTGTCAAATGGCAAGCATTTGAAGTGTAATGTAGCGGAGCGAGCGATGCCCGCTCACGGTACTGCGGAACAACGATGTACAAAAGGTTCACTTGTAAGGAGAGAGATGTTCTCTCTGAAGCCGCCGCAGACAGCTGAGCAGGCGGCGCGCGGTGCAGCGCGCCTTCTGCGCGCGCCCGGCGTGCGGCGCCGCACAGATAGGCGCTCGTCTCGTCAGGCGAGCGCTATCGCCGCTCTAAAGCGCTACAGCGCTCTCCACCACCGCTTTATTAGCTTTCAACGTTCCATTTATCGGCTGCTGCGCCTCACAAACTTACTAAATCAGCCCAGGATTTAGATTACTTACCGCCACATTTTATTTTGTTTCTGTGTGCTTTCACTTCTCAGCCACCGGCCTGTATTTTGGCATGTAGGTAGTAGTAACACAGGGTTTAAAGTTTTTTTAATACTTACATTTTTTAAAGTCGAATTAGGAATAAAGAAATCAATTTTTGTCACAATGGTCTAACAACAGGTAGATATGTTCTGTTTTTCAAGGACGCCGGATATTTACGGAAGAAGCTTTACATTTGCAATGACAGGAAGCATAGTGACGACGCACGCATATAAACGAGACGTCGCACGTCGTTTTAGATGTGAGGAGATCGCTCGTACAGCTCGGCGCCGCCGACTTGCAGAGATGTATTGCGCGTCGAGATTACAACTGCCACTGACATTACAATTAGCTAGCCAGTACGCGGCGGTAAGTAGAGGTGCAGCGCGCGGGGGGGGGGGGGGCGGCCCCCGAGGAAATCACCGCGGGACAATCTGCCGCTTCCGCACCGCGCCGCGCCGCAGCGTCTGACATTAGTGTCGGGTGACGCCGACGCAGGTGTCAGGACACTGCCACAAGAGTACTCGGTCCAGTTTGACAAGCAGTGATGAGCTGAGCTGTCATTTATTAACAGTACTTGGTTTCCGATCATCGACTTTATCGATCAGCTGTTCACTTTCGTCTGTCAAATTGACTTGGGGGGACGTGTGTGGAGAACTACAGTGACATATGCCCATATGTAGTGTACTGCTGCTAAATGCCATCTGGCAGCTTTGGGCTCATTGGAAAAGCCTGGTTAGGTTATGATTGGCTTTACAATCTACATAGGCTGGAGCACAAACGCCAGGCTTAAGGTAGCCTGGCTTTCTTTTTTGTCAGTATTTTAAATAACTTGTTTTGGAAAAGACTGACTAGGATGCACGTGGCTATGTTGTGATGAGCAATAACAAGCTACTGAAGTTAGTGTATACACGGGTATACCATTACTCTCGCATAACATACACAATTATTTATAACAAATAAATGCACTGAAAGTTTAATAAACGAAGCGTTGCACGTTGGGCGTATAGACATTTTGAAAATGCTGCTTTTATCAGCTTAAAATAAAACTAATTAGGTTTTTACAAATAATACTCTGTTCCTGTAAGGTAACTATTTTGCCATTATCATAATCGAACTCGATGAATTGCAGTCAAGCACCAGTCTATAAACAAAAAGGACATAATTATCTTGGTTTTTGTTTTCTTACATCGAAGTGATGTGGTGGCATTTCATTTTCCAACTTACATTAATCTGCTACAAGAGTGCATATAAATCGTTCTTACGGTGAAATCCGCTTTTGATGTTATTCCCTTTTTAAGATTGAAACAGTATATTATGTTTTAGCTCCATTTTCTCGTCGCAAACGGAAGGTTCTAGAGGTAATCAAGACTCACTTAACGATGGACGATGAAGCTCGAATAAGGCGGTCGCTGAATTTAATCAAATTGTTTTTACGAAGGTAGTCACTTTACGAGCCTGGAAAGCCTTAAAATGGCTAAAGTTTACAAGTTAGGGAATATGTCAGGGGTCGAAGGGAGTCAGTAGAGTTACAGAAAACTTTATAATAAAAAGTGAAACTACCTAAACATTTGATTAGTAAGAAAACACAAAACAAAGAAGTAATTAAAAGCTTCGAAACAGAAGTGAGCCGACCTTATCTAGTTGTAGTACCAGGATCAGAACACGATGATAAAGTGTCCCTCACTCGTCGTTTGTATCACAATTTCACAAACTATCAAGATCGTATCAACAGCATCATTCTTCATTTTTTCGAAAACAAACGGTAACAGAACTGCCCCAAGCTAATAGACACGACGCGACTAGAGGGTGCACGACGACGTCATTGAACAGTTGACGAGGACTGGACGAGGAACGCACTCGCTCGCCGTGCAGACGACGAAGTGCACGAAATGTATGCCTTGGCCCACAGAGCCGTCACACACGTGTCGAATAACAATGAGGATGGTCAGATATCAATCTATAACGGCCAGTTTTTTCATCAAAGGTAACAGCCAAAGTAACGACATAAAGTAATAATAACGATTAAATTCGTTTCTTCACAATTTCAACCGTTGGTTTGACTGTTACTGCTCATTGAGGGGCTGTTAAAGCTATAGTCACTGTCATTTTGACAAAATTGTATTGGTTTCACTGCGTTCATTATGGATGCGTTCAAACACATTTTATTTTAAAGTTTTTTTTTTTAAGAAATAGGGTAAAGGCGGGAATAAATGCCCCGGTGGCATAGATGCCTTGTTATCAAAAAATGACAAACGGAAACGGAACCCTCAGTGCGCGAGTCCGACTCACACTTGCCCCCTTTTTTATTTGTAATATGTACGAATGTAGCAGAACCATGCCATGAATATATAAAAGAAAGGAAGGAGTGCAAGTTCGAGTAGCATTTTGCATTAGCATTATCAGCCTTATAATAATCCCACTGCTGGGACTCAAGTCTGCTCTCTAGGAGAGGAATGATCCACCACGTGGGCCCGGGGTGGACTGGTGGATGAGAGTATGTTCGAGTTAGAGTATGGAATACAGAGCAATTACAGTCAACTTTCGAGGAAATGGACAGAAATACCATGGGGGGTTAAAATTCTAAAACCACAAATGCTTTTAGAATTTTAAAAAAAGGGTCCAAAAATATTTAAAGGATTAAACTAGCTAGCAATATATATCCCGCCTTCACCCTAAACAACAAATGACATTTGACTTATGGCACTACTGGACAGTGATGTTGCGATGTTGTCATGAGTAAAAAAAGCTCCCCACGTGTTTTTGGGGTAATTACGACGTTTGCGTAGCGGCAACTCTTTTAACTTTTAGTTTAGCTGTTATTTGGATGAAGAAACACATTTGCCATTATGACAGCTATGGTCAAGTAAATGTTAATGGTTTTACTGATAGTTTTAGTTTTCGATGAAAAAACTAGCCGTAAGTCAGTAAAATGTTCAATGCAAGCATTACAAATTAAACAGTGATTATTCGTAGATAGACATGATCCTTTTAAAATAATTGAACTGTAAAAAGTCATATACGTGCCATTCCCGTGTCTAACAAAATGCATAAAATAAATGTCCCGGAATTGTCTGTGTCATTCTTGACGTGAAATTATCTCTAAACAAGCAATCCCCAAATAGTCACATTTTAAAGTTACAATGACGGTCCGTCCATGTCGCCTGTCGCTTGACAAAAGTATGGGACGGATTTACTCATTATGTCAAACAGCCGGTCTAAGTAAACATACAGTGAACGAGGAACAAAGATAGGTATGTGTGAGGCAAGGATCAGGACGCAGCGCGGGGGTGCAGCCGCTGCAGGGCGCGCGTGTTGCAAGCTCGACACCACCGCGCGAGGTGCTGACTGACGCATGACGAGCAGCAGGACACAGAGTGCAGCAGCAGTATTATTGTCTATTGCGAAATAACTGAAAATAAATTATTGTTGCTTAGAACAAAAAACACGTGGTGTAAGCTGCTTGTCACGGGGAAGGGACTGCCGGGGTTAGGAACGTGAATAAAGACAGTTGTTCGCCGTGTGATGCACATTGCATACAACAGAAAATAACAAAATTCGAATTAGTCAAAATTAATGATAGACAAAGAACGAACAGCCATCAGCGAAAATAAGCAAATCCTACATAGCAGAGTGTGTCTCTCAGTCGCCGCCAGCCGGGCCCGGGGGCGGGGGTGATCTGTGAGCATCACGTCGCACGTCGCTCATCCGCGTCGCGCCGCGGTACGATCTCTCGCAGATTAAAAAGCCATTTGCGGCCATCCATCTCGCCGGGTGTCGCGCCGCTCCGCTCAGCGCCGCTCCGCCGCCGACGCAGTCAGCCCCGCGCTGCACGGCGAGCGCTGGCGCGGCGCGATGCCGCGGTGACGCGCTGACCCACTTACTGCTTCGAGGGATTGCTTCTATACTGTTATCGTTGCATGCACCTTCGTTAATCACCTCGGCCAATACATCTTTCAGGATTTTTGAAAGTGACCATGCGCTACTTGTGGTGACTGTATTCGTGCAATTATTACATTTACGCAAAAAAAAAACTTAAAAATGTAAAGTTATTTAAATCTGTAAATAATAAAAACTTCTCTTCAGCTTACAGTATCACTACATAGTATAAAACAAAGTCGCTTTCTCTGTCCCTATATCCATATGAAGGTATGCTTAAATCTTTAAAACTATGCAACGGATTTTGATGCGGTTTTTTTAATAGATAGAGTAATTTGACAGGAAGGTTTATATGTAGGTATAAAACATGCATAATATAGTAGTGTAACACTGATCATTTTGCACCCGTGCATTGCGAAGCCTTAGCGGGTCGCTAGTAATTTATAAGAATTAGTCTTTATTACTGTCGTCGTCGGCATTAAATGGGACTGCGAAAAAAATAAAGTGACAAGAACGAAACAAGAAAATATAATAGGTACTTCAAACAAAAATCAAGACATGTACAGAATAGTCAAGATGCAGGCGTGGACCGTGGAACACCTACAAAATGGTAATAGCATGCGACCCCATGTTCTTCCCCAGCTAGCGCAAAGTATGTTGGGTTTCGAACTTAAAATTTTACAATAGATCCCCAGGATCTAGATTCAGTGCCTGAATGATGGCAACAGGCTAATATATACTCTAAAGGTACACTTATGCTTACTGCTTCCAGGAATACAAGCGTGACTCTGTGTAAACCATATTACTTACGTAAATAGCGGTTGTAAGGCAACACTGTGAGGGCGCCGCGCACGTGGGCACAGAGCGCGCGACACGGCGACCGCCAGGCACGACACGCAGCGCCGGAGACGGCGACACTTGCAGGACTTCGCCCCCCGGACGCGCCACACCTGAACTTCTTCGGGTTTCACCAACACTAACGTGGCGTCGCAACGAACAAGTTTCAACAACCATCAAGCCGGGAAGGTCAACCAGTAAGCCTGCGAGCCTCATGCCTCACGCTCAACCTGTCTCAGATGTTCTAAATAATAAAAATTACAGCCTACTATAAGGGAGCATGTGATCAATCGCAATGACTTACCCTGATTTATGTATTTGTGTAACCCCACCTAACCTTGCAGTATTACATCGATGGATGCACTGTTAGTTTAGAATTTGCTACTTCCCAACATCGTGTGCGCGATGGACTGGTAGTCATCGCAGGAGCGGCGCGGTGGTGGGGCACGTTTGCTTGCTTACGCAGCATCAAGCTAGTGCTCTTCCAAGATTCCACATGTACCAAATTCTACATCGAACTCAATGTGAAAATTCGGTGGAAGAATTTTCACAAGATTTTAATAATATTCCTTCTCTTTGGCATCAATGTTATCCTTAGTAGAAATGATTAATAGGTTTCTCAGTTCAAATGTATTTTCAGGCACTTGGAAAAAGTAAAGGTTGTGTAGATTTATAAGTGACTAGCTTCAGCCCGCAGCTTCGCTCGCGTACATAAAATATAGTCTATGTCACTCAGGAATACAGCAGCTTTCTATTGATGTAAAAATTTTAGCAATCGGACCAGTACTTCCACAGATTACCTCATACAAACAAAAAAACAAACTTTACCTCTTTATAATATTAGTATAGATGAGAAGCATTTCATTTATAATTAAAAGATAATTATAGACTAAATAGCATATTGAAAACTGTTGCAAAAGTTTGGTGAGTCTCTAATTTGTCTCTATATTCAGACACACTTTGACGTCTATCAAAATGATTCCCATCATGGTTTCGAGACTAACTGCAACATTTACTGAAAGGATTCAGTGCTTTAGATTAACGAAACTTATTGACGGCAAGCAGGTCGACATGATTTCCACAGATTTTAGCATAGTTATTGACCGCGCTCTTCAGCACATACTTGTGTCGATTCTTTCTGCACATGGAATTACTGGCACACTTTATTTTTGAGAGTTTATATAGCACGTAGCAGCTGGGATTGTCAACGGGGACAAACGGCATACACGATATAGACAGCAAGCGGGGTGCAGGACCGTGCTTACTATCTTCCGAGCTATTTTAGTAGATCTAAGCATACAAAATATACATTGCAATAGGTAAGACTAGAAGTGTACGAACTGTGACCTATTGAACTTGTCAAATGAAGCCCACATGATACGGTGTGAGTGTGTGAGCGTCGCGAGTGTTTACAGCCGAGCCGGCAGTGGCAGATGAGCGTGAGACGCGAGGGGGACACTGACGCGCGTCTCCGGTGCGCCACACCTGTCGCATGTCTGTGCACCACACAACACACTGCGCACACGACTTTTTCACTTCAGACAGTTATCAACCTATCAAGCACTTTTTGATCAAAGACTCGTACATACGGCATTGTCGTCGGAATTCCAAAACACTTATTTGTGACTGTAACAGGGAAAAAACTTAAAACTTAGTAGATGGTCGGCGCTACGTGGAAGTCCCTGCAATGATGCGTTAAGCGCGAGCTGAGATATCGGGCTGACATCAAAAGGATTGAGGAGCGAGTCAACGCTCTCCGCCGCGCCGGCCTATTTATATCTCGGCGGCGGCGGGAGGACGCGGCCGTGGGATGCGCCGGAACCGCTCGCTTCACTCGCAAGGCCACGCTCGTGCACCCAACATGTCCGCGTGGGCTACGTCACGACATACAGCAAGTCAAACAAACATCAACATCACGCTTACATACTAAACCTTTATGTACTGAAGAAGACATTTTACTTTCATTAATAGTTTAATACCTACCTAACACTTTTTTTTATTATTGATTAGCGCCATGATATTTCGAACAAAATGTTTTGGTTAGTAAGTTGAGACCTCATTTTACAGTAGGTTAGAAAGTTCTTTATCATTTTGATAAAAGACATGATTTTGTAGTATAACGATTGGACATTAATAAAAATTAAAGTTTGAGTGAAACACAAGCACAGAATACTTGATAGCACAAGGCAGCGGCACGGAAGGGCCGGAGTGGGCCGGCTGTTGTACGATGACGTCACGCGCACTGAATGCGGGCGCTTGTCACACGCTCACTTGAAAATTTTATATCTTGGAAATTAATTAACAATAACAATTATCGAAATAATTCTTTAAGGAGTATTTTTTTTTATTTTCAACGGAGAATACATTTCTGGATTTTCCGCTGACATTCAAAGTTAGTAAACATTCTTCATTCACCCGAGCAGCTAGCGAGGGTGTCACGCATGTGGCCGAATGCTGCTGTGACGAGGGGTGGAGTAGATAGCTAAGATTAAGCTCGAAAGTCGCGTATCACAGTTTCTCTAAATATGTGTGAGTCGTGATACCAGTCTGAGTGTCGCGGAGTGCGGCACGCGGCGCCTTTACCTTTGCCATTTAGGTACTGCTCCAACACACAGCTCGTTACATCAGGCCCTTACTCTTATTTGGTAGGTACCATAAAACAGTTACTCTCTAAAATGTACGTACTTGACGAAAACGATGAGGTTCAAAGATTTGAAAAAAATATATCATGTACATATCTAGTAAACGTATGTGTAAGGACTTCAGAAGTCATGAAAAGTTGACCGCAACCGTGGGGCACCAGCCGCGCTCCTGCAACAATGCTCCTAATTAGTGCTAGAGAGGCCGCTTACGCCGCACAATACCAGCCGGGCTCGCGTTTGGAAAGTATTTTGCCTTTTGTAAATTATTTGCAGTGTTTACTGTCATGTTCTTTGTTCGGCGCGCTCTCGGCCTCACCCTCGTCTCGTCTGAGGGTTGTTGTTACACCGTTTCCGTCAGTAATGACAGTCCTCCGCGCGTCGCGTCGTTTCGCTGCGGGTAAATTGGGCTGGAGCGAAGAGCCCATTGTGACGCGTTGTCACATGATTTCGACACATTTTGGGCGAAAGCCGAGACGGTGAAACTCGTGCGGGGCCCGGCGTCGCTCCTCGTCATGAGGCCTGAACCTGATTGTGATCACCGCCACATGCAGCCGATCACTATCGATTGCGCCACTGTCCGTCGCGCGTCGTGTGGGCACGCCGCGCTCGGCCCTGGTGCGGAATAACAAAGGCAGCGTTGTGACATCCCGGAATATCGGCATGCATCTATGTGCATTCATTTGTGTGTAAATATAACGAGCTTCGTGTAAATAAACTAACGAATGGTGACGTGCTATTGGATATTCAGCTGGCGGCAGTTTCCGGCCGAGCAGTCATGAGTCCTGCTGTAATATTCACGTGAATCATTGATGTGTCAAAAACTGGTCGATGTGGAAGGTTGGCCGTACTCGTACAAGTTGCGTAACGTGTGGGACGTAGTGAGTGGCTGCGGGGCATGAGAGCGCCCGCCCGCGCCCGCGCCGCGCCGGTGCAGTTGTCGCGCATGTTGGGAAATGCACTGCGCTTACCTACTTTATAAAAGCATCAATTTACTCAGTAGATTTCAATAATAAAATTGGATTTAGTTTCTTTGTTGTATTTTGGTATCTCATCATAATCGTAAAGAAACGTCGCATTACTCATCATCATTAGTCATTGAAAGTAGTATTCTATTTTATTCTTAGAAGAACAAGGTTAGAGTCAGGTATGAGTATCCACAGTTTCTTAGTTTGAGTAGCTGCATGACACGATCAGAGCCCGGTCATGTCTTCCTGCTCGAATGCAGCACTAATGAAGCTACACAAACTTCATCTGGCGCTACTTATAACGCGACGTACTAACACCCGCGCGTCGCGTCGTCGGCAGCTACCTGTCGCGGCGCTACTCCGCCGGCACCAGCCTAGACAGCAGGCGGCAGGCGCACAAATGTTTTACGTTGATGTAACTGACACTCATACATACACAAATTTACACGTAAAACTATAAGCTGAGGGCGAGGGCAGCTCAAAGGAGACAAAATGCAGTCATTCTGACTAATGATAGTAGTCGCACCAAGCCGCGCCATGTTAACAAACTGATATGACTAATTTTGTATGTTTGACACCATGTCCACTTGTCCAGCCATCACATCGATTTGTCGATATCCTGTGATTTAACCACAAGCGCTTTTTAGCGTGTTATAAGAAGCTGCGATCTGCATATTCCATCGCATGGGGGATGGGGCCATAATGACATGCATATACCTATATCGGCGTTTAAAACTTTGAATGAATGGTGAAATGGAAGCCTATGGAGGCCTGTGGCGGTCTTTGGAGGCGTGTGGAGAGCTGTGGAGACGTGTGGCAGCCGCGGCTCGCTTGTCGACGACCGGGTGCGCCTGCTCATTGCCAGCTGAGCTCGTCGTCTGCGGAGCACGAATCCCGTAAACAAGGCCACGGCGGCGGCGCGCAGCGCGGGCGCGCTCAACAAACCTGACAATGGTTTTCTGCCAAGATGTTCGTAGCAGCAACTAGAAAAATTAACAGCTCATTGTTATCGGATTTATTAGCTATTTGGACTATGAACACGAGTAAAACAGATTGCGCACGTAACACACAAACGTACGTGTGCTGTATCTGTCTTTACACAAGTGTTCAGTCGTCATTGAACCAGCGCTGGCTGGCTCGTCCGACGTCCGGCATGTACTGCTGCACGGAGCTACCTCGAGGCTCACGGCGCCGGCGCTCTTCGCGGGGACACGACGCTGCATGTAGCGCACGCACGCCCAGAATACGCGGAGTCAATGGCCGCGCCCACACCCGAACTAACGCGCTTCCGATTCCGAAAAAAACACTAAACAGGCAAATACAGAAGGATCAGTCCAAATGACAAGGTAAGATCCATCATCACTGATCATACTACCTATCATAGTCATTACATACGACTTTTTAGGGTTCCCTTACCAAATGGCAAAAATCGGAACACTTATGGATTCGTCATGTCTGTCTGTCTGTCCGTCCGTATATCACAGCCACTTTTTTCCGAAACTATAAGAACTACACTGTTGAAACTTGGTCAATAGATGTATTCTGTGAACCGCATTACGATTTTCAAACAAAAATTGAAAAAAAAAAACAATAAATTTTGGGGTTCCCCATACTTCCCCCCTGTAAACTTCCACCGTAAATTGGTTTGAATGAGATCTAGTAAGTAGTTTTTGTTTAATACGCCATAAATCGTAAACCGTAATTAAGTTGGTGCGCGAGTCCGACTCGCACTTGCCCGGTTTTGTATTTATATTTATTTAGAGACCTATTTGTTCTGTTAATTGAAATATTACTCGTAAGTGTACATTGTAGTGTGAAGTGCGTGAACTTCTGCGTGTGTCAGCAGTTGGCAGCCGCGCTCGGACGTGCGCGCGGTGGCGTAACGTCTCGTGGATGCTGCGCCCGAGTCGGCGCGCGCCCCGCGCCGCGCGGCGTGTAGTACAGTATAGTATAGTAATAGCAGGCACTCGTCTCATTTGTTTCGTGCATTGTGTTTAACTGTGACATCTACAGTCTACACTCATTGAAGTAGTGGCTCTGCACCACTCGATAACTTTGTTAGACTTAGCAATAAACGTTCAGACTTTCATAAATCATGCAAATACTAAGCTATTTGTATTATGATTATGACGTTGTTTTTTCTGACTTGAGAAACCAATATCAATAAATATATAATATTAAACTGAAAAGAATAAAACAAGCAAGCCATTCGTGTCCAGCCCTTCAGGCCTGTGCCGTGAACAAGAAGAGCCTGTAGGTATCACAGGCGCGGCCTTCGGGCGCGTCCGCGGGACACAATAGTGCTCCGAGTTCAATTGTTTACTGTCCTCTGTCGACGACACTCATAGAAACCGTAGTCAGTAGTTAAATGTATCTGGCGTCTGCGGCTGTACCTGAGCACTCCGCGGCGGGCGGCGCGCGGGCTCGCGCTCGCCTGCGCGGGCTCGCGGCGCCGCCCGCACTGCTCCCGACAGCTCCACTAATCATTTCCATTTCCTATATTGACTAATAACCGGGCTCCGTCTACTAGTTCGCGGCACAAATTCAATTTCCTAATAATTAGCGTTTCGTGTTAGTTTTTGTTGACGTCTCACATATTAGATGCGCGCGCTCAACAAACAATTGCTGATTAACTGCTGACCTCGTTCCGCGCGTTGAGTTTAATCACCAAACGACTCGATTGCTTTAGTTCATACGTTTTAGCGGAGTGACGAGCTGCTGCCCACGGCCACATCGAGACCCGACTGCACCTGAACTGAACTTGACTTTACGTTCTTACAAACTACGTTTACGTTCTACAAAAGCATTGAAAAACTTAGTCACATTGTTCTTAATAATTTCATCATCATCTACCTAGCCTTTTCCCAACTATATTGGGGCACTTTCCAGTCAAGCTGGATTTGGCTGAATACCAGTATTTATTACCAGTATTATATTGTTCTTAAAATTAATTGTACACAAAAACTTAATATAGTAGGTACATAGGTAGGGTTGCCATAACTTCTGAGAACCAATACGGGACGTTTTCTTTTCCGATACCTACCTAAAACTTATATTCATACTTATCACACATTCAACGCTGACACGGGGCTTTCCAACTACACCATACCTACATGAGCTAGCTAGCTATGTTATGAGCCCGCATGTATGTGTACCTAACTACACGGCAAGTGGAAACAAACTACACATGTGTTTTTAACAGACTTCAAAAAAGGAGATTCTCAGTTTTCAATAAAAAAAAAATCAAATTAAACCATAATTTTTATTCGACGCCACCTTCACCTCTATTGTCGTATTTTGTCGAAATACGGGACAAATACGGTACATGTAGTAATACGGGACGGGATGATCAAATACGGTGACAGTCCCGTATATACGGGACGTATGGCAACCCTATACATAGGTAGTAATTTAACAATTCAGGTACCTAGAAATGCGAGCATAACTCAACAATAAGTTTTCTAGCAGCAAACCTTTGAGTGACGGAGAGAGATTTGTAGAATGAGAATGAAATGAAATGAGAACAGTCCCACGACTAGGTAGTATGTTTAGCTTCTAAGGTTCTTGGATTATTGATTTCTTGAATCAGCTTAATCTGTCGGAACCTCGCCGGCAGTAGCTTGTGCCCGTGACGGGGCGGTGTCAGCTGGCGACTGAATAGCCACCACTGTAATGTTAGTGTATCACAAACTGTTAACACCGGCAGCGTTACTAGTGTCACTAAACTTGGCTTCGTACATGTTACGGCCGTGAGTATGTCGCCGTGGCGTGCCGTAGCACAGATTACTAAATAGTTACTACGTAACAGATACTTCACTCAGTAGAAAAATCACAATACCTACTGGTATAATAGCCTACATCATCGCGCCAGCAACCACTGCATGCTAAAATGTGCCTAAACACTCAAGCGTACAGTCGTGATTGCTTCGCACCGCGCGATCCCGCAGCAATCGCAGGGCTGCCTCTTCGATATAATTAAATTACCATGACTTTTTGTGTTTATGTTATTGAGAACTGTGAATGTTCTGACTTATAGTTACAGTTTAAAATTGTATCGTTTATAAAATATTTCTATTACAAATTTCGTCGTTCTTTCGTCATTGACAGGTAAATGGAAAAATGTTAGGTGTTTATCCCTTCTTTTACTTGATTTGCACCCATCTACAGCAAATAAGGCACCACACGGCATCGTAATACGCGTACGAACGAACAGCATTATTAAAATTGAACGGCGCGGCGTGCGCGCGCTTTGCTTGCGAAAACCGCACTGAATTTGATCCGCTAGCGGACCGAGAGCGCTCGGCTGGGCGGTAGGCACTTATAGCGCGCAAGTACATGGAGTGACGGAGGCCTGGCCGTAGTAAGGAGGACGCCCGCACCGCGCCCGGTGGCGGGGCGGGGGGGGGGGTAGTTCTCACGTGCACAGTTTGACCAGATTGCACTTCCTAAATATAACCACTCCCCCCCGGCACCGCTCGCCCCTGCCGCCCCCTGCTGCAGTTCCGCGGCGCACGCGACGCTGTCAGTTAAACGCGGTGTTAACAACATACACAAGAAGAAACATAAGAATCATTCTTGTTAACACACCACAGCTGTTGATATATCGCTGAAAGAATGTTTGAAAAAGTTACCGTGGCCATGGAATGCAAAAGGCAACTGAAAGACATAATATGTATATGTGGATTTTAGTCAGTCGGTAAAAGTCTGCCGTGCCCTTACACTTCTCCCGAGAATGGGAGAAGTTACTTGACAAATTCCAACCTCAAAAAAGACTTGCTCAAAAATCAAGAATCATCATCATCTACCTAGCCTTTTCCCAACTATATTGGGTAGGCTTCCAGTCAAGCCGGATTCAGCTTAATACCAGTATTTTACGAGGAGCGGCTGCCTGCCAGACCCCCACAACCCTTTAACCTATCAATACCAGCGAAACTAGACACAATAGTAAAACAATAACAGCGTGGTCCAATGAGACCGGTCGGGTATTCATGAATTAACTGGGGTAACACGGTACTTCATGGCAAGACTGGAGTCAGATTTACTGGCTTCTGACTATCCGTAACGACTGCCAAAGATCTACAAATGACAGCCGGGAGCGGGACCTACGGCTTAACGTGCTTTCCGAGGCACGGAGGAAACTCGTTATGTTAAGATGGTCACCCATCCACAGACCAACCTAGGCAAGCGTTGCTTAACCTTGAAGATCGACCTGCGCGGCTATTATTATCTAGCCACGAGCTCCTCCAAATCAAGAATGTTCACTAATTTTTAATGTAAGCTTTTTGTATTCTTCGTTGAAACTAAAAAAATCTCGTGAAAGAATTATTAATTACTTACTAGCTTACCCGGCTTTCCTCGGCTTTGGACTGTCCTTAGTACCTTTTTGTAGAACTGGGCAGTATGGTTGAAGGTTCACATCTTTGAGGTCATATCCGGAGCTTTGCGGCCACGAGCGTCTACCCAGGCGAGTAGCGCCGAATGCTTACGCTTTTAAGCTTCAGCTCAATCAGCGTTGAACTATTGGTGAGCTGAGCTATCCATGAGTACGTCGCTATAGGGGATGAAATAGGTACTCCATAACTTGACGTACCATATC
This sequence comes from Mythimna separata, assembly GCA_030763345.1. Lineage (NCBI taxonomy): Eukaryota > Metazoa > Arthropoda > Insecta > Lepidoptera > Noctuidae > Mythimna > Mythimna separata. Next base: position 23,107,060 of record CM061177.1, on the reverse strand, counting down.
GGATACAGAAGAAGAGAAGCAAACCTCCCCGGTCCTGCTTTCCGGGATGTATCCCTGAATTGCACCGACCGCCTTCAGCTCTTCGGAGTTGAAATTTCCTCCGACCTTAACTTTGGGCGGTTCATTGACTCCAAAGCCAAAGTAGTTCTTGCAAAAGTCCGGCAGTACTTCACACCGGGACAGCTTCTTATGTTCTACAAAGCACAGGCCCGATCGCGTGTGGAGTACTGCAGCCACATATGGGCTGGAGCTGCAAAATGCCACCTGGCAACTTTGGACTCAGTGGAGAGGCGTGCGAATTGGAGATCCAGATTTGGTTAACTCCAATCTCCAAAGCCCAGGCGTAGGGTAGCCATCCTTTCGGTATTTTACAGGATGCATTTCGGAGAGTGTGCGCGGGAATTACACGACTTGATTCCGCCATCCCCTTTATACCATCGGACAAGCCGTCGTACGGCGAGTATCCATCCTTTCGTTGTTCAAACCTCTACAGTCCGGACTAAGCGCTTCGCTTCGTCGTTTATACCGCGTACATCGAAGGACTGGAATAATTTGCCTGCTGCGGTCTTCCCATCCGATTATAATTTGGGTGTCTTCAAGGCTAGAGTGAATAGGCTCTTAATAAACTAGTGTGCCTCACCATTTATGATTGCATCACTTGCTTACCATCAGGTGGGATCGTAGTCAAGCACTATACTCCGTTGGTTTAGGTAGTTAACTAAAGGTAAACAATCTTGGTATGTCTTTTTATATTAAAGAGGTCCTATATAATATACACAAAGATTATTTAAATTTAGTTTATTAGCTAACATCGATTTAGGTAAATACCTATTTGCAAAGATTTTTACATACAATTTATAGACAACTTTTAGATAAAAAGGCATGCCAAAATTGTTTACATTTAGTTAACTACCTAAACCGACGGAGTATAGATACTTAATAATTTAAAAAAAACCTGCCGTTCTCCGCGTGAGTTGCAGTCAGGCGGCGAACAGTGAGGCGTAGTTAAGTTGTGCGACAGAAATGCACCGAGTTGTGTTGAGGCGCTGCTGATATTGAAATAAATTGATTAGCTCTGTTCGTGGCAGGCGCGGTGAGTACCTGCTGGTGACGTCATTACATGCGACGCGACCGCACAGCGCGCTGGCTTATTTCATTTTATTGGGAGCACCGAAGCGCGTAATGCATTCTTTTTTATTTACAAAATAGTTGCCACTCACTAGGAGTTTCTCTGAATCAGCTTCACAAAATAGTCAGTCCCTGGAATAGTCGGAACCAGCAACACGCAGCGCACAAATATAATAATAATATTACATATGGTTTACAACACATGCCAATTGCCTGGATAGCTACTAGTACGAATATGTCCCAAAATAATAATATTATGTTAGCACAGGTACCTCAAGACGCAAGGAGGCTTTCTTACTTCAACTAACGACAGTGTCCCATCACGAATATGTGTACATCTGTACCTATATTTGTTACGCGTTCATGTTCTAATGTTTGACCGGATTTGGGAGTATAGTATTGCCCTGGGGATAATTTTTTATTACTGTTGATATAACACATGCAGGCTTACTCTTGTTGACCACTATGTCACCTAATAGAAAGTGACAATGTGGCCGATGATGGAGCACTTGACTTACAGATACCAAGGTTGTAACTATCAGAAAACACAGACTCCAGCAGAAAATTCCACTCCTTAGCTGTACGTACAATTAATGTGTGCCCAAAATCGTTTTCTGCGGATGAGTGGGAACATTGTCTTTAGCGCATCGCCTTACGTCTTCTGGTCCTGTAATGAAACGGGTTTGTCGGAATTAAGCTATGCAATTTCAACGTACTCTTCCCGCAATCCAAGGCGTAGAAAACAGGACGACAGGCTAGTAACTCAGCGGCGATGCTCAAGATTTTGAAGCTCGGAATCAACGAGTGCCTGTGTGTGACATCAGCCCTGTGTCAGCCGACCATCAGCCGTGTGTGATGTCTGCGTGTGTTTGAGCTGCTTGCAGTCCAGTCCTACAGCTGTTCAGGGTCACTTCATTATCATTATTACGTCGTATGTTTGCGAACGCGGCACACTTACAGTTTCAACAAACTTATCTTGCTTTTTCATAAGATAAGAATACTAATTGTTAGTAATGTAGTTATGAAGCGCTTTCATTTGGAGCTCACCGAGATCTCAGCACGAAAGCCTTTGTTGATTATCACGGCCCGATGGGGAAGGCAGTCGCGTGTGAAAACTTAACATTTAATATAAATACTTTGTGTGCCGCTACCGGAATGTTGTCGCTATCAACAATTTCCATCTCGTTGGCTAACATGAAAAGTGGCAAAAATCGCACAATTAAAGCTCTGAAGTACTAAACTAAAAACCACGGAGAGAACGTACCAATGTTGACGTTATCGTTTAAAATTATGCTTATTGCACATTCTAAACCCTAGATCATCTCTGTGTAGAAGAATGTGCAAAAAACTCCATAGACTCTTTTCAATCATGGTGTGTGTAAAAAATGTATCGGTTATATGTTTCTTTTTCTCTCTGCTGTGTGTGTAAATAAAGTTAAAAAACAAAAAACAAATATAAATTAAAATAAGTCACTGGCAGCTTAAGAGATGAGCAGTGTCAACTGACAGCGCGGTAGCGACGATTCGACGTCGCGGGCGCACCCTGTGCTACTCGACATTCATGTACACGCTCGTTTATTGAATACGAGCCGCCCGCGCTGGCTTCACCTCTGTGCTATTTTTTTTTTCGATTTCATGCAATTTGGTTTCCAACAAACCTTGTCCTAATAAACACGACACAAAAAGAATTAGTCAAATAAGTGCAGTCGTTCTAATTAGGTGTGACACCTTCACATAAGTCACTCGGTGATAAAATGGCATACTTCTGGTAAAAACAAACGGTTTTTGTTTATTAATTACCTACAAAAATACAAAAACATGAAATAAACTTATTATTAAGATAATTCTTAAAATAGGGTCAAATATAAACAAATGATATCTGTATGCACCCAACGGGTTTTTAAAAAGTTCTCTTCGTCGTCTTCAAGTCATTCTCAAACATTAATAAAACGATTTCGTTGGGACGCGCCGCGCCGGAAGCCTCAGGTAGAGTCCACTCCCCACAGTCTCGATGTTAAAGTCATATGGAATTGCATTTGTTTGTTTGAAGGTTCACACAATAATGAATCACTATGAACTCATAAGAGCGGTAGTGATTCAGAACCTTGTACAAGTATGTGCTTGTAAGGCTTCAGTGCAAGGTCCAGCCGGCGGCGCGCGGTGAGTGGGCGCCTGCATGCCGCGCGCATACATTGACGCGCACATAGCAGAACACGGGACTGCCGTCCAGTCCCACACGTCGATGCACGCCTGTGACTGGCGGAATATCGCCGGCTATTACGACGACACCACACTAAATTATGAGCATGCAGCGGGGGCATTTTGGTGCGTCCGACCGCAATTATTTCATAAAACTTCCAATTATACTCGTATCAACTTAATAGTTTCATCGCTAGACACTAGACATAAACAAAACTATTAGTTCACATATCTCACACTGGAAAGGTACAGTCATCACTTTATGAAGTCGTCGTGTCGAATAGAAACTACTAGTAGCAAATCTTCACAGCTTTGTCCTATTGCTATCCTATGCCATACAGAGGTCCAAGACAGGATTCCGTCATTATTAGAGTGGCCGACTCTACACTCGAAGTTGTAGATGATTACGTCAGAAAGAAGTCAATCGTGGAAGCCGACTCGGCTGGACAGTGTTCGGGAAGCTGTGCGGTATTATCTCGTCTGACATACCACAACTTCTTAAGGCAAAAGTTTATAACCAGGTCCTCGTTGAACATGGTAATTTCGGGAGGTTTCTGCACTAGATTCAGGTGGAAGGCTCCGTTTGGGCGGCACCACCGTGTCCTCCACCCAGGTGGGACACACCTCAATCGTACAGTGCACCGTGTCCGCCAGGTGGTTCGCATAATGCTGAAAGCCAGGCGTTACTTCCGCTTGAATTTGATGCAGGAACTTACCATGTCCGTTGAGGACCTGCATCGTGCACAAGGTGAAGACGCCGTGAGGCCTCTTCAGCGACTCCTCAAAGCGGGGACTTACCGCCATGATTATGGCGACCGACGCCCAGCTCTGAATTACGGCAGTCATTGTCGCCATTACATCATGAGATCTCGCGTGCGGTATCCTTGCGCTCAGCTTGGCCGCTGGTCACTTTTACAGCAACGACACCCACACTGGCGGTCTGGCCGAACCCTAGAATGACTACTAGTAAACCCGAGTCCCGATCGAGTTAAAGCTCGATTCGAGACAAGTAGTTCTGTTTATATCTCCTAATAACGAGGACCTGGTGATGCTGAAATACGAGATGGAACCTGGAATACCTACTACTATTAGTAGTATTAAATAATATTGTCAATAGTACCTAGTATTAATTGCTGGTCCAGTTCCACTACAGCCTTAGGGACTACGCACACTTATTCAGCTCTATTCAGCTTATGTCCATAGAAAACAACAATTTTGTATGGAGACGCGTACGCATCCATTCAGCTTTCTGCATTTATTCAGCTTTCGCGGCAAACAAGTATAAAATGAGAACAAAATAATGTGTTTTTATCATGTGAGTGCTTTAGATAGAGTTCAGCGCTGTTCTGCTACGTTTAGCGCTGTTCCGCCGCGTTCGACGCTGAATTCGGCGGAACAGCGCTGCACACTTATGGTTCTCATCTCCTTGTCGATAAGTTGCGACCTGCATAGTTCCTGGATAGAATACATTTATCCGAAAATGCTCTTTAAATTAAATATTATTTTGTTTTAATTGGGGTACCAATGTCGCGTATTTTCCAACCAAATTTCTATTTATCCAAAGTGGGTCGACCCACTGTCGATCGCATTTTAATTTTATACGGTTATTTTTTTCTCTTTCTTCTGCAAGTAGCGAAACGACAAAATATTGCTTGTAAAACTGTCCATGTTGAAGGCACAATACTAATTAAGTAACTGACCGTCTTCGCAGCACATTCAGCGTCGTACGTAGTAGATAGAAGCATTTTAGCGGAGACAACACTCTTACGCTGCTGTCCGCGGCTGATAGAAGTAGAGCTGTATAATTAAGTGTGACCAAAATCGTTCAGCGAAACGCGAATTGAGCTGAATAAGTGTGCGTAGTCCCTTAGTGGCACATAGTCATTGAATTTAGAAATATCTTTTCTTTGCAATTCGAAAACATTATTGTACATAGAGGAAGCATTATTTGCACATAAAATATGAGTAGCATGGTGCTAGGCTATAGGCTACTTGTGACCATAAACGAGCATGGCAGTTGAGAGATTGTCATGCTCACTCTAGTGTCAAGCTGATGGTAGCGCGTGTGTCAGATGAAGATCAGTTTCCGTCTCCATTAAAATGGTTGAGCTGAGTGGTGCTGATGTAGATATACGCGTCAAGTCCGTGAACGGGAGCTGTCAATAGACACATTTTTCAGACTTGAAAGGCCTACTACACCACCCATTTTTACGACCAATCTACATAGACTATCGTTGAGTCTACGTACAAGTAAGAGCGTCTTATCCTTATTACACTACGCGACGTAGACTAAGGCCGTTCGTAGAAACGAGTGGTAATAGGCCTTTTATTTCTTAACAATTGTATCGTGTCTGTACATGAATCATTTGAAATAAATGCTTTTGATTTGATTATTTCTATATGATTATTAGGGGACAATCGCTGCGTTATCGACTTGGGCGGCGCTCGGCGACAGTTTATCGCGATATGCTCGCGATGCTCTCGATCCTAGAGCCGCGCCGAATGCCGAGCACTCGGTGCGCGTGTGATGCGCGCTGCTCGCTAATCAGTATCTAATCGCCGATAGTCGTCATGATACGGCCCGGGCCCGGGGCTCGGCGCCCCGCAAGTTCCGTTCACCTCTTCATTCCACATCACCTGGTTTTTGTTTGTTATCTGGAGCTAACACTTAGGTTCTTACAATTATCGATCGAATTGGAATAAAATCCCTATTATTTAGGCTAATAACCAATAAAACAATATTTTTAAGTGAAGATGTAACATTTGTCACAATGTTATAGAGTGACGTACCTAATCAATAAAAATAATAGTGTAGGTAAGAACCTAAACATGCAAGTAGTTTAAATTAGGAGATGTCGGACTGGAGTACAAGCGCTCGCCGCTCATAATTATAGTAAGGGATGTTTCCTTTCCCGTCGGCTATTTCTGTATCGACGTCAATGAGTTCGTTCGGATGGAACTTTCTTTCCCTATTTGCTTGGTCGAACAACTGCATCTATTTATATTTCATTTATAGTTTTAAATATTATGTTTTCGATTGATCATTCAGGAAATTATCCACAGACTAAAAAAAATGATTTGCCATAGACTCAATAGCCTAACAGCCCGTGGCCACCAGACCTCTTTTATTTCATAAAAGCTGTGAGTTCCTCAGTGCATATCCCCTACAGATACAGATAGGAACGATTACCATCACATTATGGTGGCTTTGGCAGGTAACAGATAACTAAATTATGTAATATAGCAAACTAATCAATTTTTATATTTTCTTCTGGACGGTATTAGTAATCATTATCATCCAGACACTTAGTACTTCAATAACGTGTAATCTTTCTGACGTTTTACTATACAAGCTATTTTTTCATACATATATTTCTTCTGTAATTTTAAGGAAATGGTTACTATTGTAATGTTTGATGTTTAGTTCTAAAACTCAGTCAGATTAATTTAAAGGTGCGAGCGCGTAGCCGCGACACCAACCGTATGATGACGAATACGCGTCGATGAAGCTACGCGGCCGTGGACGGTGCGCCTGAGTGTAGTGAATGTAACTGTGACGCGACACGACGCGCCGTGTCGCGCAGCCGGTCGCGAGCACACGCCTAATGTCGCGCCCCCGCGCCGCCTACGCGCCGCGGCGCGCTTGTGCAACACTGCGCCGCCAGCTAGTGCACTTACCTCGAATAGCTTCGCCAATCACCACTGATCATAGTACTGTCCTAGTACCGTCATTCTTCTTGTACTCTCCACTCTCTCTAGATAGTCTCTAATTCTTACCGTAGGCTGTATCTGCCTACTTACACGTTTCAAACATAACAAGAAATTAAACAAAGCAAATACCTGCTATTGTACAGTAGGTTCCCTCTCAGGTCCGATCATAGTTTATTAGTGATCTAATACGACCGGACGACGTGACAGGTCCACGGTGGTCAAGTAACATGGGTGACACTTTTGATGTGATACAGCCGACACGCGCCTGACCGCCACTTTGTTCGATTTACATAAATTATGTAGAAGTATACATCACATTACTAGTAGTTTTATTTGTAGCTGTTTGAGATATAATTGTACCTGTAAGCACTTCTTCTTCTCTGTATACATGACCTACTTACCTACCTACCAGAGCTTACTGCACCGAAGCTATGCAACTCGGAGGTCCAGCAGGAGCTGGCCCGCACTCTGCGCACTGGTGAAGTGGTGACGCGCAACGCTTCCGCCTGCTCGCATGGAACTGTCCGTGCGTGCTCACGTGAACATACCTGAAAAGCTGCAGTAGCGGGGCCGACTCAATACCGCACTAAAGGAGTTATAAAATTGGACAAAAAAAAATTTCAAAAGCGATCCACATTTGACCATGTAATCGGTGAACATACATTAAAAAACATACAGCGGATATAAATCATAAAGCAGAAGGTTGGGTCCCGGAACAACCTATTGCGCCGACTTATATCTACTAAGTGGGGAGCGGCACCTGATGTTCTTCGTACAACTGGCATGTCTTTATGCTTTTCTGCTGGTGAATTCGCGTGCCCAGTGTGGCACCGGTCTGCATATGCAAAGCAGGTCGACCTCGCCCTCAACGAGACGTGCAGAATTATATCGGGATGCCTAAAACCGACCCCGCTTAATAAGCTCTACCCGTTGGCAGGTATTGCTCCACCAGCTGTTCGTAGGGATGTCGCATGCGCAATTGAAAAGAAAATGCAAGAATCCGATGCCAGACATCCCCTCTTCGAACACAAAACAGCCCCAAGTAGGCTCAAAAGCCGAAAGAGCTTTTTACGTGGAACACAAGTCATACTTGACTCCCCGCCCAGGGATAGAATAAGGCTTTGGAAGGAACATAGTCTTCTACCATCCGACTTCTTGAAACCCCAAGAATATCTCCCGCCTGGACGTGAACTGCAGTGGCGTGTATGGAAAGCACTGAATCGGTTGCGCACCCAGGTAGGTCGCTGAAAATACAGTTTGGCCAAATAGGGTTTTATAGACCAGTCGGATATTCAATGTGAGTGCGGCGCTTCTGTTCAAAACATGAGCCACCTTTTGGAGTGCCCCAAGTGCCCGGACACCTGCACTTTGGAGGACTTAGGATCCGTTCACACAGACCGGCTCGGAGAGGAGAGCATGTGCACTGCTTTTGTCATAAAGAATGCTTGAACGCGCAATGCACATGCAAAAATAAACCTTACTACAAATATTTAAAGCTCTGTTTTCGACGTGAAAATTAATCTGCTCTCCTCTCCGAGCCGGTCTGTGTGAACAGACCCTTAATGGGTGCCACCGATGCTGCAATCAACGTAGCTACCTACTGGGCTCAAAAAATTTGACAAGTTTACCTTCGATTCGAAAAGAAGAAGAAGAAGCGGACATAGAACTTCCTCCTTTTTGAAGTCTGTTAATAAGCGTGCTTTTAGCTGCTCATATCTTTAGCCCATATCATGACACATCATGATATGGGCAATTCATGTTCTAGAACCTTAACTGGCCGCAGCCAGTTAAGGTTCTAGAACATGAATTGCCAGCATTATATGAAATGATTGGTCATCTCATGATGTGAACTACGACGTGCACATTCCGACGTGGTTGCATCAGTAGCAATGTTTTGACTTATTGATTGGGCAGTAACCCGACACCGTCTGTTAGACGTCGGCGTCGCGTCGTTGTCACATTGCACTAATTAATTATTATCTAGCGGAGACCTTGGATATTTAAACAAAAATGTTTACTCCCTACAATCCTTACCACGGATAATGAGAAAATAACTCGTCCGTAAAGACAGACTACCAACTACAGCACACAACACTAGTATGTAAACAACAAGAGACGTATGTTTGAAAGAGTTGAGTGCGTGACGCAAGCTGTGGAGCGTGTAGTGTAGTGCTCGCGGCAGACCTCTCGTTGATCTACATTAGGTGTATGGCATCACGTCATCATCTAATTTAAACGACAGCTGTAGCAGATGTCCTTATTCCAATATATTGATAACGCGACGTGAGTTTTTCAACAATTGTAATAGATGCAGAATAATCCGAGGCGAACTTTCATTACCGTAGTGTTGTGCGACGAGTGCACCGAGCTATTACGATCGAATTCGGAAATACTCCACACAAGCAGGGGCGCCCCTCCTAATACAACATGGATAATATCCGGAGGGAGAGGATTACACGATTCTGCCCAACTCGAGGGGACCATCGACATACTCGTAATAAATGCTTCTAAATAAAAATACAGTAGGAACTGGAGGCCGCATGGTTTGGCTGAAGATGTGCTCTTGGGCGCGAGCCGGCCGGTGGGACCCGCGGCCGCTCCGCGCGGACCTGCGTGGCTACAACAACGAATATTTTTTTGTCTTCTCATCAAAAATACCACTTCGCCAGATTATTACAATATCACCACCCTTTCACCATTTCGTGTGTTTACAAAATTTAATGTTGTGTTTTTTCATGTTAATGAGGGGCGAAGCGCGAGTCGGGACGTCAATTACGTCGCTGTTGTCACGAATATTAGCCGCCGCTCCAGCGCCCGGGCATCAATGAGCCACGACTGCCGCGCCGCCCGCTCTGGATGAGATTCGTGCAATACCTGCACCAGCAGTTATTGCACGAATTGATTCCGCCATCGTACGGCGAGTATCTATCCTTACGATATTTAAACCTTTACGGTCCAGACTAAGCGCTTCGCTTCGTCGTTTATACCCCTTTCATCAAAGGACTGGAATAATTTGCCTGCTGCGGTCTTCCCGTCCGATCATAATTTTGGTTTCTTCAAGGCTAGAGTGAATAGGCTCTTAATAAACTAGTGCGCCTTACCATCTACGATTGCATCATCACTACTTACCATCAGGTGGGATCGCAGTCAAGAACTAGTTTATAAAACTAAAAAAAAAGAAGATATCCGCTAAAGAACTAAGGTTACCGATGTAGCCCGAAAAATTGCCAAACTTAAATGACAGATGGCAGGGCACATTGATTGTAGGACGGTTGATGTAGACCAAAGGTTCTGAAGTGGCGGCCACGTGCCGGAAGACATAGCGTTGGAAGGCCTCCCACAAGATGGACTGATGACTTGGTGAGGGTCGCAGGAATCCGATGAATGCGAGACGCACCGGACCGCTCGTTGTGACGAGGACGTCTTTCGGATGAAATGATGATGATGATGAAACAATAAAAAATAAAATACATGCCGTCAGATATAAAAGCACAAAGGTGCTACTTCTTTGAAATGAAATTTCTTACAGTAGACCTGCAGCAAGACAGTTGCATGAGAGATGTACTTACGCTGGACGTAGGAGTACTAGTAATGCTTATGTAAAGCGTGGGTGCCGCAGTCGCAGAACATCACACCGCAGCGCGCAGCACCCGTTGGACGCCATTCACAGTCCGCCCACTACCAAACTATCACAACTATTGCCAGTTTCCAAAACGCAACCCTTTACAGGCTTGGACCAGCTTAAGCTTACCGAGTACACGTCTATGTAGGTAGGCAGTGACGGATTAATTACTCAGATACCCGCGAAACGAGACACAATAGTAAAACAATAACAGCGCGGTATAATATAATAATAGGACCGGTTGGGGATTCAAACGTTAAGACTACTTGATGCCCTAAGCAATCCACATCTGTGTGCCCCCTATCTGTATGTTAACTAGAATCGGTATTTAAACCTTTACCGTCTAAAAACATTGGTTTTTAGGGGTCCGTACCTACGGACCAAAGGAAGAACCGGAACCCTTAGGATCACTTTGATGTTCGTCTGTCTGTCTGTCTATCAAGACCCTTTATTTTTGGAACGCGAGGAGGTATCGAGTTGAAGTTAAAAGCATATACTCAATTAGTCTGCGGTTGATTGAAACTGTGCAAAAATCAAACGTGTAGGTAAGTTAAAATAAAATTACGGTCGTTTATGTCGCAAAAAACGTAGATTTCGACATTCTTGAAGGAATCAAAATTCATACGTTACTTCCCGTTGACCTAAATTCCTGCAATTTGTCATAAAGCAAGGTCTCATGACTCTCATGGCATCAATATAGGAATAAATCTGAAAACTGAAAAATTTGTAGTTACGTCAGAAGAAAAAAAAATTGCGATTTGGAAAAAATTGAGTTAAGTACCGAATGCACTATCGGGCAGCGAGTGGGCAAGCGGGAGCGGGTTTATGACTACAATAAAACACGGGGTCGGATTCTATGACAACTTAAAAGTTAGTCCAAGCAACTTTTTTGGTGTGGTTTGTAGTCCTTAGGGCATCACGTGAGTCTTACTCTCATGAGACGTGATGCCTTACGGACGGATTTTTTGTGCTGCTTCTGTTGTCCCCCCAGAAGTGATGCCCTAAGCAATTACTAATTTGATTAAGGGTTAATCCGTGACTGTAGGTAGGTAGTATAGAATAGGAAGCCTACCTAGCTAACTTTTGTAAACAGCCAATTCCGCAAGCTACTCGACGGGATACGACCGGTGAGCCGGCCCTACACAGATAGATATCGAAATACAACCTCGTCGATGCGAATAATTTGCCTTTCACAAAAGTGCACAAGGAGCCAGTCAGCCAGCCTACTCACGATACGAGACGAGAGCAGGCAGAAAGCAAGTTTATAGGGCAAGCTGCGTGCGGAGAGAGCAGAGTCGCCCCCCCCGTCCCCGCCCCGCCAGCCCGCGCGGCGCCCCCCGCGCCCTACGCCCGGCCGCCAACCGGTCTTCCCAACAGCTCGCCGATGCAGTCCGGCCAGTCAGCCGCCGACGGCGCCGCATCGAGCACGTGTGTCCGTGCCCCCTCCGCGCTCCCCCGCACACCTCTACGTATAGTCGCGCGACACTTGCCGCGACTCGTCCGGAATCTTACTTGTGAAACTTGAAACAAATCAGTGATAGCTCCTTGTTGAGGAGCTTGTGTGCAATCTGAGTGCAACCAGCGTGCAGTGTATAGTGGTGTAGCCGGTTCACCTCGTGTGCGAGGCCGGTGCGAGCGCCGAGTGTCTGTGTAGAGCAGTGCTTTCTAAACGAGTCCCGACACACCGGCACGGTGTGCATACTGTCCGACACACTTTGGGATTTCACACAAAACTTGTAAAGGTGAGAAGTGAGCGCGAGGCTTGCACGCGCTTGGAACGAGATGTTTGTCTGGGAGCATCCATCCCACGGATTACTTATTAGCGTCAGGCTGTAGAGCCATGTCGTAACTAAATCAATGATGACTATGTTGACCCTCAGCTGACAGCTACTAAACGAAACACTAAAAACTAAAGTATGACTCCAAGTAGGGTACATTAGGTACAGTTAGGCGAGGTAATTTAGATTCTTATTTAGGGGTTGAAATGAGCATATTGTGTTGCGTAGTCAATTACGTAAATTTTTGTTGCCAAATGGTACTTTCAATAGCATTATGTAGCATACATGAAAATATCCTAAAGAGCTCTTCAAAATACACAACAAAATCAAGTCAACCCAGGGGAACAGCTCTAGCAAATGTAACCTAGCGGTCACATGTAGCGAGCGGGGCTCTATAACCCGCATAACTAACATCCTCACGTTCCTACTCCGCATGGCAGAGAGCACAACCAGCGCTATAGGTTAGATTCAGGTTTCGATCAGGTGATCAACATAGCAAACTTTAATAACAACCTAGTCACCACGACCACCACAACTTGTAAAGCTCCGCTGTTAGCGTCTAATCTAATAGCGGAGACAAGTTACATTTATTTAAATCTGACTAACCAAAAAGGTATTTTGTTTTCATCCAAACTACAGAAACATAGTTATAACGGTTACGATGACTTATCCGATTGAAATAATCTGAGTATGAAGATAGTCGAACGCTACACAATGTCAAGTGGGCACGGGGCTCCAGGTTCAACTACAAGTGGGGCCACACCACTCGTCCGCTGCGCTGGCATCCCCTCCCGACCTTCAGGCAGGGCCAGCTCACGAATAACGACCTAAAGGCATAGGGCTCAAAAAAAAACTAGGTATTTTGTTACAATTATAATAGTTCAAAAATAATTAATTTTGTTCCCCAAAATTCAATCCACTAGTTGGAAATAAGACATGCAGCAGATTGGAATCAGAACTACTCAACTTAGGAATGACTTTATAACGACCATAAGAGACTGCAAATTGTCAACAGATTTTGAATGAACTTTTTTATCGAGAGACGCCGACGATTCGATTATGATAAAAAATGACTACTTCAAGGCAAAACTTCGTGAATGATCGAAGTGCAGAACCTATGAACACAACAAAGGTTCCATAGAAAACTAGTGCCATTCATAATGTGGAATTCCTAAGCAAAGGAAAAGATGGGGAACAACAAATTATTCTTAGAAGTGAGTGAAATATATCTACTTTACATGTTCTAAAACTATGATTATTAAATGAAATCTTAAGAAGCTGCAAATTTTTTACTGCTTTCTAATAACATGTAAGACCTGAACAGCAGCAGGTCCTTCTGGCGGGATCGTGATATGTATCATCATGGCAATCCATATTATAGCCTGATGGATTGCGGCACTTGATGTCATGTCTTCAATTAGATTTCTTCTCATAATTTGAATTACTTCCGCATATGTCTTGTGTTGTAATGTGGAAGTATTGTAAACCCAATAGTTTTTTGAAAAGAGTAACCATGCAGTTTCTTGCCGGTTCTTCTCCATAGGAAACGACTAATTTGGACCGTGCACTAGTTTTCGACGTTTTATAAGTGCCCATGTAGGCCTATGTGAAATAAAAATATTTTGACTTTGACTTTGAAAATTATATTCATTCTTGCTCTCTATAAAATTTTATTTTTGTAGATATTTATTATAATAACTTCTAAGGTTTTCTACAAAATATCTAAATCACTATTTATTATTTTGATTTTTTAAACAGTTTCCTGGCCATGTTTTCCAAAACTGACTTAGAGGTAGGAGGTTCCTACTCCTCAATCTAAACATGTGTTTGATACATCAGGCACTCGTTAATTGCGATCTCTATCATTGATTTGCAAGTCATAATTATTATAAAAGAAAGACTTTACTTCAGAAAAGCACATTCAGTATTCTGATTCTCTCAGAAAATTGTCAATTGATATCCTTCACGACATGATTTATGTGAGTCAGATTAGTCACACAGTGTCAGATAATGCGCGAGTTGTAACTGACACTAAACACACGACTGTGATGAATGTTCGCTGGAAATGTTTTCACTATAAATATTACATGATTGTCGAAACAAAAATCATGTTGAGTAGTGAAACTAGTAAAGTGTCGGCGAGTGAGCTAGCTGCACAGCAGAGTGTCCGCAGCTGCTCGCAAGCGCCGCAATGTTTATTATTTCATTGAGTCCGGCAAGTAATTGAGAATAAACTGCGCAATTATTTGTGCTATGCTCGTGTTCATTAACTCGTGCAGACGGTAGACGGCACGGAAGCTAAACCTAATATTACAACAATATTTGAATTATGTAGTTCTATCTCAATTAAATCTTATCTTATGTACAATATTCTTCAATAAGAAGTCATAAATTGTTCTGAAAACCCTAGGTCGGCTTGATACAAAAGCAAAAATTACTTTGACATTAGAACACGAGCTCGCTGTCGACTACGTGGATTATCACCACGAATGTATTATGATAATGAGTGGTAATGCATGAGTATGGGTGTGGGATACACCAGCAGAATATAAATCTGAGCTATATACTCGTACCTATAATGTACCTTCATTTTACACAATGTCAGCTTTTTGCGATATTTCTGTTAACAATGAAAGCAGCGCAGATGAATGCTACATAATAGTTTTAACACGTGAAACATTTTAATACTATTCAAAAGTAACCTTGTGCAGGTCTGAACTCTTAAACGTTGGCTGCTGAAGTTGCTCCTTACTTCATAGCTACTAATCTGCTGCACAGTGTGTCTTGTGTGTAGTTTTCACACAATTTATGACTATATCACCAAATTTTTACATTACCGTACTAGCATCCGGGGTGAGTATTTATCATCAAATAGGTACCTCTAATGCAATCAAAAATGTCAACACATTGATCAAACAGTTTACAGAGTTAACATTTCACCTTAATCTTGACTTGATAGTAACAATAGGAATTAATAATTTATAAAATTTGCTCATCATAATTGTTGTCCTAGTGCTTGAATGGCCAATTTTAGAAAAATTGTTTTTTTTTATCCTTTCTAAGTGTACTTTAATCTCTACAACGTTTATTATTATGCAGATATATCTAAAGAAATACTACTTGTATCTAGTGTGAAAGATTTTACTGAACTTCTGATAAAATCGATACGTTTCTTAAAACGCATCTGACTGACATAGATCAATGTGAGTATCATTCAAAACCCAACGTTCAAATTTGGTTCAGACTGTTCAATATTATTAGGTAGTATCTCTGAACCAAATTTGATCTGTTCAATACTACCTAAGTAATGTTATTACTAAATGAAAGAAAATATATTATAACTACAAATTACAGTACACCTTACACTAGAGAAAAGGCAGGCTCAATCAATGTCAGTGAACAGCGGCTCTGCTGCATCCACCAGCTCACACCTAATGTCCCGCTCGAGCTTGTCGGTATGACATCATGCTGTTTCTCGAATTGAATGACACATGCGTTCGTAAAGTAATTGACTCAATACTGATTGTTATCAAACATGAAGCTCGTAATACTTTTGATAGTAACCTAAATATCTACTAAAACTGTGTCTGTAACAGTTACTTTATCTACGACACAACCAGAGCCCGCCATCTCGCGCCGGGCTCATGAACTAATTCGCCAGCTTCCTTCACGCTTCTGCTGAGAGTACAGACCTACTGTTATGAGTTCAGTACAACGTACCGCCAGCCTTGAACTGTGAACATGTCGCTGTCCCTCGTCGACTAAGTTAATACTTAATTTGTCCTCCCTGAGTAACTACAACGATATCGCAAAAATGTGCCAGATGTACAAACTACAGTTACCTACCTTTACCTCGCTTGTGCTCTAAATCTTCACAAATGTTAGACAGACTTCTAAATAGCATCATTTTTCACGTGCCATGTTCAGTTTTGCCCTTTGGACAATAGGCATAAGCGCGCGTGACGGCGTGACATGTTATGATGTTAGAAGTAAAGCTACACCATCACACTTCTTACCCACTAAATAAAATAATGATTAAGACGACCCTCTGCGTTCTGCAACAGCAAAAGCCCAAAATATTGTAAAGAAATAACCCCGTTTCAAAATTTATTCTAAAATCTCTGAAAAGTTGATTTATGAAAATAAACTTTTTTTGAATATTTTTAAGCCCAATGTACAGAAACAGTGCTAAGCTAAGTGGAGAGATCAATGTATAGTAGTGGCTAGCGGAAGACTGCGGAGCATTCGCTTGTCCCCCGCGCGGGCTGCCACAGGGCACTCGCCGCGCTGCCGGCGCGCGACTGCCGCCTGCCGCCGCGCTGCCACTTGACCCCTCACCTAATTCTACGGAATGTCGCCTGTATTACTGTTTCTACTTCACATTATAAATAAGTGTATTTAAAAACATCCTCTGTTTAATACAAATTCGGTCACTGTGAGAAGAAGCTAAGCAGAATTATGGTCTTCGTCATTATTATTTATGTTTATAAATATAATAATTATGTACTTACGAGTATTTTTATTTTTGTCTTTTTTATGTTTGCTTTTATAGTCATTTACGTTTTTTTGTAAATAAATGATCTTGTAAGTAGGTCGTGTAGATAAAAAACTGGGCAAGTGAGCATCGGACTCGCTCACTGAGGGTTCCATACCAACTTACCGATGTACACAGTTAGTTGTATTTCCGAATCGAGTATTGAAGATTTTTTTCGAATCGCAAAAATAAGTTTCTTGTGACGTAACTACAAATTTTCAGTTTTCATATAACTGAAAATTAATTTAGTTTTACAATATTTGTGCCATTAAATCTTGCTATATGGCAAATTTCAGGATTCTAGGTTAACGGGAAATACCTTAAGAATTCTGATTCCCTTGAAAGTGTCGAAATGTACCTACGTTTGTTGCGACATAAAGGACCGTATCTGATTTTTTATTAATATCAAGTGTAATTTTTCACAGCTTCAAAGGACCACAAACATAAGTAAATATATGGTTTCAATTTCAACTCGATACCTCCACGCGTTCTCAAGATAAAGGGTCTTGACCGACACACAGACAGACAAAAAGTGATCCTATAAGGGTTCTGTTTTTTTTATTTTCGGGTTTTCGGAATCCTAAAACACCTGTATGTTCGACTAGCTGATCCCCGCGGTTTCACCCGCATTTTTGATTACTGCTCCGCTCCTATTAGTCCTCGCGTGATGTTATATAGCTTATAACCTTCCTGAATAAATGGGCTATCTAACAGTGAAAGAATTTTTCAGTTCAGACCAGTAGATCCTGAGATTAGCGCGTTCAAACAAACAAACAAACACACAAACTCTTCCGCTTTATAATATTAGTATAGATTTATTACGACATGACACAGGCTTTCGACTATGTAAATTACGACATCCTATTAAAGAAGTACAGGCATACGGTATTAGAGGAAACGTACTGCAATTTAATAAAAACCTATCTACTTACTTAAAAGATAGAAAACCATATACAGAGATAACAAATATAAATCTGCATAAAATGTGTGAGGAAGTTTACAAATCTAACATGCGTACAGCGATGTTCAGCGTGCCACAGGGCAGCGTATTGAGTCCTTTGTTTTTTATTCTTTATATTAATAATTTAACAAAAGTTACAAACTACCCAGTGACTCTTTTTGCCGATGACAGCACTGTATTTTTTTTTTATTACTTATGAGAACGAAAAAGTTCAAAATCAACAGTCCAGCGGATGAATCATTATTTTATTACTAGCTTTTATTACTAGACTTCGTATAGTAATTTAATAAAATATTTTATTTTTGTTTTTTTTTTCGGATTTTGCTCACCTTTTAAATCTTACCTAGACCTCCACGAACATTTCAAGACCAAGATAAGATAAATTCTCGAGTTTTAGCGAGACTAACGAACAGCAATTGATTTGTTTATCTAAAGATTATTATATCTAAGTTTACATACCCCAATGCTGGAAAAAAGGGTCCCACCATTCCTTCCATCGTTCTCGGCCTTGAGTCACTTTTTGCCAAAGAAGAAAAATTGATGAATAATAATAATGTAAAAATAAGTATAGAAAAAACCGAATTAATGTAGTTTAGCCAAACAACGTATAGTTCCCCTAATTTCAGTTCAACATAGCTTATCAGTGTGGTATAATACCAGTACTCAGTAAAATTGATACCACGATATTTTTAGGCATAATAATAGACATGAATCTCAACTAGAAATTACATACAGAGACATTGACCAAAACAATTAGTTCATCTGCATATGCACTTCTCAAACAAGCAGCCAAAGTTAATTTTGATGCACTCATATCATGGCATTGTAGGATTTATTCTGAGATTTGGTATTATTTTTTGAGGCAACTCAACTAATGGTTTCAAGTCACAAAAAAAGTGTATTAGGGCAATGGTTGGACTTGACATTACGGAAAGCTGCAAACCGTTTTTTATTCAAACAACAAAACTGTTCCTTCTCAGTATATATACGAAGTAGCGACTTTTGTTAAAACGAACCCTATTTTATTGAGCCGTCGCTCTGATGTAGTTCTTCTTAACCGTCGAGATAATGATAGACTATGTAGAGTAAGGTCCAATACAGCACCAATGCAAAAGTCTTTTCTGCCTTGCTCCCGTGATATTTAACAAAATAGCCAAGAGACTTGCTGTATCAAAATTTAAGTTGCATCTGAAGTAATATCTCATGGATAAATGTGTCTATAGGTGTAAATTACCTTTTAAATACTTATCACCATTATATAAAAAAAATAACATTTCAAATTTTTTGCGCCTGTTTAGGCAAAACATGTTAGGACTTTTGTATGTGTTCTACATACAAAAGTCCTATCATGCTGGCAAACAAAAAACATGTTTTGGCATTGCTTACTGATGTACTGACAACTAAACTATCTTTATCTCTAGCTCTTTCATAGCTCTGACTTCTAATCTGTAAACCTGTAAAAGATAACCTCCTCCTAAGTATTATTTGCATTAGTTCCCGTGGCCTGCATTCATTATAGCTTACCCTGTCCCTGTGCTTGATATCCAAATGAGAAAGATGTTCTTCCGATAGGTACCTAAATCTAATGCAAACTATAATAATATGATTAACTTAGCCCAAATATAAGTACATTTACTGAAGCTCTTAATCAAAACCAGGTAGATAATAATGTATACTATTTATTGTACACCATAAAAAATAGAACGGTATAATGATGGGTGGTCTTTCAATAGACTTGACAGAGAACGTAAAAAGAAACTCAAGTAGTCCACGCTGCACTATTTACATGTATATGTAGGTATACAATACATCTATAATTAATTATAATAAAGAGGTAAAGTTTGTTTTTTTGTTTGTATGAAGTAATCTGTGGAAGTATTGTTCCGATTGCAAAAATTTTTACACCAATAGAAAGCTGCTGTATTCCTGAGTGACATAGGCTATATTTTATCTATGCAGGCGAAGCTACAGGCTAAAGCCAGTAACTAATAAAAACAATAATATAAATGTAATACACATTGATACATAGGGTGTACCGGAAATGAGTGGTCAAACACAAAATCATGAGCATTTATCACATACACATCAAATGGTCATTTTTTAAGGAGATGAACGGGCAAAAAGCTCCATAATTATCATATTTAGTCGAAATTTTATTTTACGATATTTTCATATTACAATATAAATAGGTATGAGAACAGTGTAGACCAGTCAACACTATAAATGGGATGGGAATGGGTGGGAAATCATATAATTACTTCTCTCACTCTAAGGTGGAACGTTCCATCAGTTGCCATTTATGTTCTAGCAGCACAAGGTTATAAGTTTATAACCTACAGGATTATTGTATAGTGATGGAAGACTAAACTTTAAAAGAGACTGTGACCCCTGAGTTTGTTTCGGTGTTTCTTCTCAGGGTAGTTAGGAAACACCGGCCTCATCTAGTAACAAAAAAAAAGTCCAAGAAAAAAAAAATTGACGTGTAAAAGAGTTTGAAAAAACCTATTTGCAAAATAAAGATCATTTATCATTTAAAGCGAAAGTTTTGCAATTTGATGATTCTCGACATATTATCCCGTTTGACGAGAACCTCGTGAAATTTAAGAAAGATAGTAAATCAAGTATCACGACCTGGCTCCCGAGGATGATGACTTGCGAAATGTGGACTCGGTGGTCATTGTACCGACAGTCATCATCTACCTAGCCTTTGCCCAAGTACATAGGGGTCGGCCTCCAGTCAAGCCGGATTTAGCTGAATACCAGTATTTATCTGAATACCAACAGTCCGCTGCCCTTCTGAATCAAGCCCTTGGACTTGATTTAGAAAGCGGTACTCCTAAACACAGCTCGTATAGTGAGACAGTTCCTCTCCATGGACTCCCGACTGCCAATAGGTTAAAACCAGTTCCCAGTACCAGCAGACCTCTATTTTTACATTTGTATTTATAAAAACCATATTAAAAAAGCTATACACACAAAAAAATAGAGCCACGAACTTGCCTTGTCTGCTAAATGCCTTTGAAAAAGTATGTGTTAAAATAGAGAAAGAGAATTACAAAACATTATACGAATACTTATTTTGTAGATAGATGATAAGGTCCAAACAGCACATCTCCGCAGCCGGCTGTCCTCGGCGCGCGGGAACTACTATAAATGAGGGTTCCGATTCAGCTTGCAGCAGCAGGGAATCGAGTCTAAAATAAAACTATTATGATGAACCTTCTCCTGTTTCCCTGGCTGTTATCACGCTCCGCCCTGTTTGTCCGCATATACACTTGTACTACAAACATGATGTCTTCTTACTGAATTACTTGTATTCTACAACAGTTTACTGAGTTTAACGTATCAGCGTATTTGGGTTGCATACCTTTGAATGATCGTTCGAATCGCAAGTTACGTCTAAGCAAAACTTTGTACTTAATTATAGGCATAGATAACGAATCATGTATTCAACTAATAAAAAAAAAATCAACTTCTGTGAGTGGTATTAACACACGGTGTATGCCATCAACATCTCCTTATGTGATCTATCTATGGCGGTAACTTAACAAGCGACTGCTAATTCTAAACGTTAAGATTTTGCAGCTTCGTATTAATTTATCAGGGTTACCGATGGTTCGGGCTACAGAGACAGGAACCTCATGATGCGAGAGAAGAAGGAGAATTTCTCTACAGGCTCTAGATCCAACCGCACAACGATAGCATTGAGTGTTAAAGCCATCGGTCCTTTGGCGGCTACAACTATCGGCACATGCTACTAACACTTCCCTAGCATTAACTATATTGGAGTCTGCTTACAGTCTAACCGGATACAGCTGAGTACCGCTATTTTACTTGGAGCGACTATCGTTCAGACCTCCTATGACTTCACTAGCTAACATTGAACACAATTTTAATCGTTAAGTATTACTGTAGAAAACAATAACGCTTGAACAGAAGTTTTGGATATCGTGAGATATAAAGAACGCGGCCGATTTAACAAACAGTCAGCGTTCTTGCGAGAGTTGCGTAAGATGCAGCTTATCGCAGCGTCTGTGTGTGTGTGGAGGAGACACGTTGATTTATGCTAAGTTCATCGGCCGCCAGTTAATAAACAAACGCGGACAGCGGCGAGCGCCTCCGCCCCGGCCCCGGCCCCGGCGCTCCCCTCGTCTAGCCTGCCGCCTGCTCGTTACGACACGACATACAGAATTACTCCAAACTAGATACGTACTTCCTAGTAATCCGAAATGCTTGACTTTTAAATCTTAAAGCACTACTTTGAAATCCTCATGATTTCCTCGTGGCCAAATGAATTTTGGTTAGTTGGTAACTAAAAGCCAAGTTTTCCAAACCCAGAAAAAAAAGCAGTCTTGCAAAACTTTTTTTACGGAATTCTCAGAAAATGAAGGGCATTATTCAGACTGAAGGTTCGTGCCTGACCCTGAGCAGGAGCATGCATCGCCCGTGATCATCCGACGCTTTTGGCGACTTTGGGCCTAATCCTTCTAATAGTTGCAGTCGTTGTCATTTATGATAATAATCACCACCAAACCAAGAAGTAACAAGCATGTGAAACAAACTTACCTAAATTTTTATACATATGAAAACATTTCTGGTCGAAATCGTTATCAGAGGGGACTCTGCAATATGAAGAAATCTGAAACTCACACAGTACCGTACCCATAAAATACTTACCAAGAATTTAAGCAACGAAGACGAAATTATTATTGTGAAGGTTCTTTGCGAGCACAGGGCACGTAGAGCGCGCGCGGCGCGGGCGCCGGGGCCGCACGCACACACGTGCGCGCGTGTTGGTAAACACGCGGCGGTGTGCGCGCAGCTGCCGGCGCCCGCCCCGCCCCGCGCCGCCCCGCACGCCCCGCGCGCCCGCGCCCTCAGCCTGCGGGATGTTATCGCCGCATACCTGAGCTGGCTCCGAACCAAATTCGTCCTTTTAGTGCACTTCACTTACTTGTTTACCTGGATATTTTTTTACTTCGCAACGTAAAATGTTGCAATAAATAAAATTTTAATGAAAAACATTTCATTCACTTACTTTCTTCTGGATGTAGTGTGGTCCTGGTCATTTCTGTTACAAAATGTTCGATACTTTAAAACATCAACATAATATTATCCAGTTTCAACACGGTCAGACGCATAATTTATCGACCCCGAATTTTGATTCATACTTGAGGTAGGAAATAGACTTTTATTATTATCGCCGTGTCTTTTCGGTTACTTCTTGTAAATATGAACTCAGTGTAGTGACATGCCATAATAAGGCCGTAACATACCTATCTCAAGGTGCAGATACAAGAGCAGGGAGATCAGGTTTGATCTAAACAAAATACTTTATTGTCATTGACGGCAGACGACGATCGAGGCTAGGCCGCTGACCCGCGCGCGCTCACGTCATCTCGACAAGGAAGCATTTTGTTGTTTAATTTGTCTAAGACCCGAACTGGAAGGAACCAACATTAAGGGGGATGTTCCAGCTTAGCCCGCGAAATTCAAATTTTCTTACGTTTTTTGCAATTTGAAAGCCAGTGATAAGTTGTATAAAGTCAAAAATACTTAAGCGGCTGTAAAACGTAACTAGTTACATAATTATAAACATAAAAATCATCAATACAAGCCTACAAGCTCACCTAAGTGTAGAAACGATTTTTTCGAGGTCAAAAACGTTCTTGCAACTAAGTGAGCTAGGAGGCTTGTATTGATGATTTTTATGTTTATAATTATGTAACTAGTTACGTTTTACAACCGCTTAAGTATTTTTAACTTCATACAACCTACCACTGGCTTGCAAATTGCAAAAAACGTAAGAAAATTTGAATTTCGCGGGCTACTTCAGGTAGCCCGCGAAATTCAAATTTTTGCATTCACCTTAAAGTGATTAAGAGTATAGGAAACCACCTCTTACCAAATTGTCTAAGCTTATTAAAGTAGCTGAGCGAATTTAATGTTGTGGCAACATTGTAACGTAGACAAAGGACGGCGAGCACCTGGCGGCGGCGGCCGCGTGCGCGTGACTCAGCGGTGACGTCACGCGTCACGCCCCACTTGCGCGCCGTCACTACTGACACACTGCCGCGCTCACCACCAGCACTTACTTCATTACTCAACTAACATAACATAGATACAACCCTCTTCCAAATAATATTGATGTCGATGTGGATGAATTCTTTGAAGCCCAATGAATTTTTTTCGATCCGTTTCTATCTATTTAAAATGATAAAATAACTTTAACACGTTCATTGGCAACCTATCAGGTGGACACTAGCCACCCTGCCTCTCTATCTGTCGGACTTCCACAGCTGCCACTCTGTCTCTACAGGCACAAGTCACAGTACAAACAATAGCCAAGTCCAATGCACTGCTAACCTCGTTTCGGGATTGGCATAAACCAGACAATAGATACCTTTAATCATATTATTACATGCATTCTATTTGAATTCAAATCAAATGGCCTACTTTTAAAAATTACTTCCTATAAAATATAGCACCGAATCTATCAAATCTCTAAACTGCAGTCATCACGATTAAAAATTGAGTTCGGGGTAAAATAATTACGTAACATGGATAAGCAAAGATGGTATGTTGTGTCGAAGAGCTGGCACTGAGATCAGACAAAAAACTGTTCAATTCTCGCAAGCGCCAGGGTAGTCCAGCTCGACGTACCCTACTGCAAGGGTAGCTATTCAATAACTAGGGTAAGGTGAACTAGGAGGATTGTATTGGCGATTTTAATGATTACTAGCCGTTGCCCGCCACTTTGTTTCGCGTCAAGGTCCTAAAAATGCACAAACATAATGAATAATTCTGTGCTTGTGATTCATGGCGAAAGCATCTAATTCATGTATTTTATTTTACATAAAACAGTTGAAGACTAAAACAAAAATTAGCTCGAGTGAATACGAGTCTTACCTACTCCTATTTTTATTACCCATTTATTTGTCTCCTGAAAAAATACACTTGGGTGTACAAGATGATATACTCGTAGATACATTAATTAAACTTATGAACGTCAATAAACAGATACATTCATGTAATATCTTAGCAGTTGTAGTTCTAGAGTTCTGCCTGCCCCAAGGTAAAAGGCGTCACTTTATAATAGGTCTTTACCTATGAAATTGCCGTTTTTTGAAAAGGGATACTTTGAAATATAACATCGTTGGATTGACTTGGAATAATTAATAAAAGACTGCGTTAACAAACTGGCATCAATGGCAATGAAAAAGCCGATGAACTTGCAAGGACTGGGCTCAAGGTCATCAGATAGGACCAGAACCCTTCTTTGGTATCTCAAAGAACCATTCCATGCAGAACCCTAAGAGCAACCTATTTGGCGATTCAAAAAGGCACTGGTTGGTACAACCAGGACTGCTACACGACAAATCTCTTATAGAAGGCTACTCACAGAAACGAACTGCCGAGTTTCTTGAGCTTAGCAGGACGAACATCTGTGCAATAGCCCGCGCCTTAACCGGCCACTGCAAACTAAACAGGCATCAATTTTACATGATACTGAGTGACACTGATGTTAGCCGTTACTGTAATCAGGAGAGGGAGACGCCCAAGCACCTTTTGTGTGAATGATGACACATTATTCGCCCGGAGGAGATTAAAACTCTAAAAGCTAGGAGTATCCCACATTTCTTGAAAGCCTCCGGGCTAAAAGAGTTACTCTAACAAGGTGGCGAGTCACAATAGATCATTTAGGTCGCAGTGACAACATCCCCTAAACTACGGGTGATGCATAGCCTTGCCTTCAAAATAATAATAATTGACTTGGAATTGTAAGTTCAAATCATTGAGTTATAATGTACTACGTACTAGAGAAGACGCCTCAACTCGATCGTTTGTAACACGAGTTAGAGTGCGCACTCCAACTCTGTCAGTCTATGCTGTCAGCGGTTACTGCAACGTGACATGTTTGAGTGAAATTTTGTTTTCTTAAATTACGCCTTCGTGTGCATTGAAATACTGTTCAAACAACTCAAGAAACATAAGTAAAACTCAAGGAGTGACTTTTCATCAGTAAGTTCATGTATTATCTTTAAAACACGCTAAATTTAATAGTAATAATATTTTCAATTGCAACTGTCACTGCGGCGGCGGCCATGTTTACGTGAATGCCAAAGAGTAAAACATTTGTATACGCAGACTTGACACTATCGACGTATAAGTTTACATAATTAAGGGCAGTAAAATATTAATTTTAAATCACGATAATAATGTTAATGCAATAACATTTTTTTTATTATTATTATTTGGATTTAAAGGTTTCCTCGGCCGTGACATGAAACATGAGAATCATGGATCAAATTTGTTCAGAAGGATCGCAGCGAAGAATCGTGGTTACCTTCAGATTATTATTATTAATTCAAATTTGAATAAACATTTACTGAATCAGCCATCAACATTCAATCACAGAATCCACTTAATTCGAGCCATAATAAATCAGTACCTACACAAAAATTAAATTGCATCACGAAGCAAAAACTGATCAAACTGTGGATTACTATACCAAACGGCAGAAACTTATATTACTTATAGTATAGGTGTACAATACACTAGAAATACTTACTTCAACTTCTCGTATCATTCAGATATCTGAAGTCGGAGAAAATAATTGGCGTGGACGAAAATGTAAATGTTCAATTGACTACAAATATTGTCTATGCCTAAATACATACGTTAATTAATTTCGATGCATAAAATCATTCTACAGCCGGATATAATATATTGCTCGCTGCCCCCTGCGGTTCCGACCGCGTCTTAGGTTACTACTCCACTCGTATTGGTCGTAGCGTGATGTTATATAGCTTGCAGCCTTCCTCGATGTATGGGCTATCTACCACAAAAATATTTTTTCAATTCGAACAAGTAGTTCCCGAGATATTAGTTAAACTATAATGTAATCATCATTTTTTTTTTCAGTCAAGAGCACAATTTTTAAGGTGGTAAACTTTTTTATGTTTGTTCTTAGCTTCACATATCAGTTTTTTTTAAATCCATCCACAGTCAACCAAGTTCCAGGTTTTGATAATTTTAACGCTCCAGGCACTGGACTATTAAAGGAAATTAAAATATTATTACGGCATAAATACTTTTTTATTTATTCTTTGAGTAAGTACACACATAGAATATCAAGTAGGCAGAATAATAAAATTATGTCGCATCTGCACGCATTGATTGTTATCTATGAGAACATAACAGCCCCCCTTGTCCCGCGCATACCCTGCCGTCATCAAGTGAGCTTCCTATCTTTTGTTTGACATAGCTTCTCTAGTACGAATAGTACATTATAACTCAATGGTTCAAATAAACTTCATATTACGGCGTTAATATTAACGAGAGACTGGCCTGTGCGACCTCGTGTCGAGGCACTATCTGCTTGGATGAGGAATATTTATTTTCAGAGAGCTTCGTACTCAGCTGACCCTGCATCACTGTCTCTCATCTACCAAAGCCTCTATATATCTGCCCAGCTCTACTTCGAGTCCAAAGTCCTTATTGTCCGTCAACTCTTCACTCTCCTGCGCTGCCATTCTATGCTCTCCCGATGATAAACTTCTTAATAAACGCAGAGCACTGAAGAACTTGATCCTGTCAAGTAGCTTCATCGTTGTTTTACGGTATTAAAGAATTATATTTACATATCACAGATAATATAATATACTAGCATACAGATGCCTCATCCCATACAAAGAAATTGTCCCAGCGTAAAGAGCGGATTTCAACTGGCTATTCTGGCTATTTTTGTTCGCGTTCGTTCCCAATAGATGGTGTTAGTAGCGACTTTGCAAGAAGGGTTACATTATACTTTTATTCCTAATAGATGACGTTAAAAGCGCACTGTACACTGTACTTTTGTACTGCTGCTACGTACTCATATTATCAGTGATATTATTAAACAAAACAAAATTTATAAAATCCAGATGTTAACCTTTAAAATTTAATACAGCGCCATCTACTGGTATAAATATTAATAATTGTCCATTCCAATCATCTTTAAAATGTGAAATAAGAGCCTATTGTTATATAATTTTGTGTGTTTATGAGTTGATTATGTATGAATAAACCTTAAGAAAGTCAAAAAAATAAAAACCATGAAAATGATACACATTTCAACCACAGATCAATACATGTCGCGCCATCTAGTGACATTTATTTGAACCAAATTTCCTTTGTTCTGTATGAGACCCTGTGTACATATGTAGTTATAATTAGTTAGTGTATAATTATATCGATATCTACACAGACTAAAACACAGAACAATTTTGGACACTGCAAGATTCTGTAAACAAATATTTACTACGTAAGTACTTAACTATCACGAGATTTTTCAGCACTTGTGTGTAATTTGAATCAAAATAAATATTAATTATTATAGGTATTATTCATGTATACATAATTCTGTCTATAAATAAGTAAGTAATATGGTCGCCAATCATATTCTTCTTAGCGTGTCAATCATAATTATTTTAATCAACATACGACTTCACCCTGACCTGCAAATGCAATAAAAAACTTACATTTTGCGGGTTACTCTTCACTTTAAAGAAGAAAGCCTATAATGATGTGTTGTCAGTTGTCACGACGGCGACGCGGTGAGGAGTACGGCCGCGACTACGATGCCATTGCTTATCGAGGAACCAGATACTACTCAGTAGGATTACACAAACACACGTGCTTGTTATCAGCCTCGGACGGCAAGTAGGCCGCCAGGCGTAGCGGACAAGCGCTCTACTTAGAGCCCGGCGGTACGCGCGGCTCCACACGGCGGTGGCGGCAGCTCACGAGGGCGGCCACTTGAGGAAACTATCTAATCCTTCTGTTTACAGCAATTGTATTTGTACTGTTCGTGCACTTAACTGATATCGGCTCACTGCCTTACTCGCCGCACGCGCGTCCGTCTTGCTCCGTAGTTCCAGGCAAAGTGAGTGAGGGAGAGGGAGTATGCCCCGCTCCCCCACTATACTATAGCGCGCGGCGTGTACGCATGAGACGACAGAACTATATAATTCTACAAACACTACATCTCTTCCTTATTTTAATGAAAGTTTTAGATATAATAATAACTTTTATTATATTTAGTAACATCTTTATTAGAGCATCATGTAACATCTTTATTAGAGCATCATAACAACCTTCTACATTTTAATTGACATCCCAAAGGTAATGTATTCTTTAGTTTAAAACTATTTTAATGCTCCATTACCTTTTCTATTTACTTTTCAACTATCATGATCAAC
The DNA here is from genome assembly GCA_030763345.1 of Mythimna separata. Lineage (NCBI taxonomy): Eukaryota > Metazoa > Arthropoda > Insecta > Lepidoptera > Noctuidae > Mythimna > Mythimna separata. The sequence continues at coordinate 23,077,884 of CM061177.1, read as the reverse complement.
TAAAGTTTACGATTCAGCATACAATTAATAGCATCAATAATCTTTCCCATATTCTGGTTTTAAGAAACATTTCGTAATAACTAACTAATTTAATACTTCCTTCACTTCCCAGTTAACCTTTTATTATTAGCTTTTAACCTCATAACGCTTCGCTTGTTCCTGTTCCTAACTCCCATCGCTTTTCTAATGACAATTTATCAACTATAACTAACACCATGCTTCCTAGTTCTTAATTTTAAGCGTAACCTAAATCAAAACATCAGATTTTCATCTATTATAATAATTTATTCTTCGTTAGCCAGTTCTTTGCTTGTAATTTATTACTTCTTAAACTGTAATTCTTCTAGTGCTCTTCTTCTCTTTCTGGACCTTCTGTTTCGTCCTCTCTTATAACTTTCCATTCTCCCTCTACCTTTTTTAGGTGTACTATATTTCGTCTCAAACGTTGTCCTGTTTCGTCGTTTTCTACCTCTACATCGCCTCCCATTCGTGATTTAACTGTATATTGTGTTGGTTCATAATTTGTACTAAGTTTATTTGCTTTGTTCATATCTTTGATATATACTTTCTCTCCAGGTTCTAGGTCAATATCTTGTGCTTTCCTTCTTCTGTCCGCATACTCTCTCCCTCTTTCCTTCTGTTCTCTGTCCTTGTCTCGTAAGTCCATGTCATCATTCCTATGCTCAACGTCATCGATCATAGGTATTTTATCCCTGATTTTCCTCTGGAAGAACAACTCTGCTGGTGTTTTTCCAGTGACTGTATGGGGGGTATTGTTGTACATAGTCAGATAATCCACTAACGATTCTCTCCAGTGAATTTTATTTTCAGCCTGGCATATTCGTAGTCGTTTCAGTATACTTCTGTTCTGGCGCTCGACTTCTCCGTTTTGTTGCGGCCAGTACGGAACAGAGTGATATAATTTTATGTCATTTTCCTTACAAAATGACTTAAATTGTTCGCTAACAAACTGTTTTCCGTTATCAGCCATTAACGAAACTGGATAACCGAGCCTACTGAAAACTTCCCTTAGGAGTTTTATCATTTCCTTACTAGATATATCTCGACAAATCTTTATTTCTTGATATCTAGAGTAATAATCGACTACTACCAAAAGATAATCGTTGGATGGTAATGGTCCTAAAAGGTCGATTGCAATATCAACCCATGGGTGTGATGGCAATTCTCTTCTTTTCAAAGGGTGTGGTGCATTAGGCACAGATACGAGTGTGCATCCTTTACATGATTTAACCATCCTCTCCACATCTTGGTCGTATCTAGGCCACCACACTTTTGTTCTGAGTCTTGCTTTCATTGCCACGATACCTGGGTGTCCTTCATGCGCCGCTGATAGTACCCTGTTCCGCAATACTTTTGGTATAACGATTTTAGTTCCTCTGAGTAGAATTCCTTCGTGAAAGCAGAGTTCATTTTCAATCAGCTTGTAACATTTTACAGCTGCATCCCACTTACGCTCATTAACACCTTCTTTAACTTTTTGAATTTCTAGGTCTTCATTAGAACAACGTTCAATATCGCTCAATGATACCGCTATGGGTCTAACATACTCGATTATGTTTTGTACATAATCGACATTTGGGGCACTATTTTCCGGGGTTAGTTTACATAGTCTAGAAAGTGGATCAGCAATGTTGTTTTTTCCCGGGCGATAAATAACTTTATACTGGTATGATTGTAACCGGAGCATCCATCTTTCGATTCTCGCACATGGTTTTGACTTTGGACTAAATATCACTTCCAGAGGCTTGTGATCAGTCACCAAGTCGAATTCTTTTCCGTAAAGGAACATGTGGAAGTGTTCTACCGCCCATACCAGTGCTAATGCCTCTTTTTCAGTTTGACAATAGCGGCGTTCGCAATCGGTAAGGGTTTTATTTCCAAATGCAATAACACGTGGTCCAGAATCATTTTCCTGTACTAGAACAGCACCTATAGCAACCGGACTTGCATCGGCAAATACAAGTGTTCTATCTTGTACATTATAATAGCCCAAGTCAGATATGTCAGCCAGGTCTACTTTTAAAGAGTTAAAAGAAGCTTGCTGACTCTCTCCCCACAACTCACGTATATCAGCGTTTCTACCAAATTTATTGCGAAGCAATTGTTTAAGAGGTTCTGTTTTTGTAGCTAAGTTGGGAATCCATTTGCCCACGTAATTTATCAAGCCCATAAAGCTTTGTAATTCAGAAACAGTTGTAGGAGCCCTAAATTTTTCAATTGTACTTAAGTATTTATCTAATGGTCTTATACCCTGTTTAGAAAGTTTGTGGCCTAAGAATTCTACTTCGTTTGTACTAAGAATACATTTTTCATGCCTTAATATAATATTATTGGCTTCTAACACTTTAGTGACTTTTTCAAGTCTGGCATCATGTTCTGTTCGATTTTTCCCATACACCAAGATGTCGTCAATGAAGTTAATAACCCCTTTACAAGGTAAGAGAATACGCTCAAGAGTTTTCTGAAATATTTCCGGAGCACAAGAAATACCGAACATCATCCTTTTATACCGGTAAAGACCTTTGGCTGAGATGAATGTTGTGATGGATCTGGAATCTGGGTGAAGTTCCAATTGGTGGAAAGCATCACAAATATCCAATTTACTGAAAATGACCGCATCTCTTATCTTCGGTAGCAACTGATCCATGGTAGGTAACGGGTGGTTTTCGCGTTTTATTGCTGAATTTGCTCGTCGCATATCTATACATAGGCGGATATCTCCGTTCTCTTTTAATATGGGAACTATAGGTGATATCCATTCTGAAGGGCCATCAACTTTTTCAATTATGTCTTTTTCAAGAAGTTCATTTATTTTAGCATTAACTTTGCCTTCTAAAGGGATTGGTATACGTCTATAAGGCTGTGCAATCGGTTTTACTTTATCATCTATTGGAATATGTATTAGAACATTTTTGAATTTTGGAAATACTTTACTTCGTATCTCATTTACTGCTACCCCAATCCTTAATACTCCTAATGCTAAGGCTGTCTCTTTTCCTAATAAATTTCTAGTGCCATTTTCAACTACGTAGAAAATTGAATGCTGAGTTTTTCCTGCAAGTTCTATTGAAGATTTAAAAGCTCCTAACAACTTTAGAGGAGAATCGGATCCATATGCATAAAAATTTTTTCTTGGATTTTGCGTTTGTTCTATTACTTTTATCTTATTTCTCTTCGTAACACTCCAAGATTTACTTGTAATCAAATTGTACTTGCAGCCGGAATCAATCAGCATGTCAACTTCCACGCCTCCTATTTTACAGATTACAATATCATCGTTGTTCATATTAAACACATAATCAATTTCTTCATCTGAATTACTATTTTTTTGTTCGTCTATGTTGTTAGTATCTTTTCTCGGTCTCTTGAATTTCTTTGTATCTTTATTGCGTGTTTGTTTTGCGTCTTCTTCTGGTTTCCTCTTTAGCGGGTTTGTCTTGCACTGCAGTTTGAAATGCCCGATTCTTCCGCATTTTGTGCACTTCCTTCCCCTTGCTGGGCATTTCTCGTCGTATGCTAAGTGATTCCACCCGCCACATCGAAAACATTCTCTTTTTCCTCTTTGATTTTTATTGTTACTGTTATCTTTTACTTGATTTACGTCTTGATTCCTTTTCTGTTTTTGACTAAAATCTTCTAATTGTCTGTTTATTACTTCTAACGCATTTGCTTCAGCTATAACATCTTCAAGAGTCATTTTATCTCCATTTTTTAAGATTTTCTTCCTTAATTCTTCTGAACTGCATCTGTCAGTAATCTGATCCAGGAGCTGGTCGTCTACATCAACGAATTGGCATTTAGCAGCTTGTTGCCGCAACCGGACAACGAATTTTTCAAATTTCTCGTTTTCTTCTTGCTTTATTAATCTAAACACGTGCCTTTCAAATCTTTTATTATGTATTCGTTGTGGCTTCGTCAGGAATGTTATAAAATATTTCTTGTAATTCTGACCCACCCCAATGTAAAAGACTTGCTCGCTTCTGACTTGGTGTAGTAACATTTGCAGCTTCTAGGTATACGTACAAGCTTCTTTTCCATCGTTCCCATCTTACGCACACCGATGTCACTTCACCCTCGCATTCAAATTTTTCTAAAGTTAGGTTTGCCATTGTTACCTGTAAATAACGAAATGGGTCTCAAAACGGACACTATCCGTTCTATGGCTTCGGAAAACACATTTAAGAAAGCTTCCATCATCAATTATATATAATACTTCTGGTCATGAACGGGCATCATCCGTTCTGACCAACAACATCCATCATAATACTTTTAATCATGAAAGGGCATCAATTATCATAATACTTCTGGTCATGAACGGGCATCATCCGTTCTGACCAACAACAATCATCATAATACTTTTAATCATGAAAGGGCATCACCCGTTCTGATCACCTTTTAAGAAAGCTTCCATCACTACTCATCCTAATACTTCTAGTCATGAACCGGCATCATCCGTTCTGACCGACATAATTCATCATAATACTTCTACCTAATCATGAACGGGCGTCATCCGTTCTGACTAACCTTTACGAAAGCTTCAATCATTACTGATCATAACATTTCTAGTCATGAACGGTCATCATCCGTTCTGACTAACTTCCCTATGTACGCAATGTAACCGTAATTAATAGAATAATTTAACCCATTAATCAATATCTTATCGCTCAAAATATGTAAACAATACGACGTCAACCGTTTTGTTCTACAATAAAACAATCATCTTTTCAAGTTTTAAGCAACAGACAATAGATACTCTGTATTTAACTAATTACGATAAACATATTATTTCAAATAATAAATACCCACAATGGAAACATAATGCAATAATATAAAGCTGTGAAATTGTTATATAAACCAGAAATCCGCAGATTTAATCGGGGCTCGAACCCGATAGAATAGTGGGTAGGTAGAATAACTACAGATTTATAATATCCTAATTAACTTACCTATATACCTGCATTATACACAACTACCATTTTTGTTGGTGTTTGCTCCCATTCATTATCATTCACGATTTGTTAAAATGTAATTCGAATAATGTTTATATATACTACAAAATGTAGACGCTAGATCGTATTGTTTACATAGTTACGTAACACCTTCCTTTTACGTTTTAACATGATCTTATCACACGATAAAATAAAATGTTTAAAACTATATGATACTACCCACTTTTATATAAATAAAAATGACCAAGCTATGCATTATCATCAACGTGTGTTATAAATATTTAACTCATGTCCTTTTTCGCGCAAAGTTAATTATCCACAACAACAAAGCAAAGTTTTGTTGCAGTAAATAACCAAGATTAAATTATTATGATCTTGCACACTAATATTAGGTTTCCTTTCCAACTTTTTCTTACTAGAAAAATAAACGTTGACAATTTCGCATTTTTCGATCAGGAAAAAAAAAACACAGTACTTACAATACTCGTCGCCAAAATGTACTGTTCGTGCACTTAACTGATATCGGCTCACTGCCTTACTCGCCGCACGCGCGTCCGTCTTGCTCCGTAGTTCCAGGCAAAGTGAGTGAGGGAGAGGGAGTATGCCCCGCTCCCCCACTATACTATAGCGCGCGGCGTGTACGCATGAGACGACAGAACTATATAATTCTACAAACACTACAGTATTAAATTGAGAAAGCTTACAAACTAACATAACACATTTTAGAATACAACTTCATGAGCAGAACAGAGTAAGTAGTTCACCGCTGCACGCTGGTGCAACGGTGCCGAGCTGTAACGGACTAGGTACATGACGAGCGCCATTAGTGCCGACAGTTTAAATGAAGCACACGTATGTTGAGTTGAGTTTGAATCAAGTCAAAACAAAAACATACAAGACAACGAAACAGTTTCTTTATCTTGACTACGCAGACACGCGCGCCATTTGCTTTATATTTTATTATCAAGATTAGATCTCATGTTTAGTTTCGTCACTAATACAATCATGAATGAATAAACCTATATCCTTATGCAAATAAAAGCTTTTTTTATTCTACATATTATAATTAGCACTCTGATGAGCAAGTGTTATGCTAGTGGTCTTCACCATGTCCATGTCTGGAATAATGCCACATTTGCTAAAAATGCCTATGAACCAAGGAAGTTCTCTTGTCCTTAACAACCTAAATCCGCAGTCTGCATAGGGTTGAACGTGAACACATAGGAGTGAGAGCCATGTTCACAAAGACAAAAGTGATACACGACGGTGGGACACTTTGGAACTGCCTTCAATGTTAAAATGCAAGAGTTTGGGCCAAATGGTCACAAAGCAATGTGCACGATGCGCTGCGTGTGTAGAACACTTGGGCGGCATGCGGCAGGAGCCCGCTCCACAGAAGGGCACTGTGTGCTCGCCGGCATTCTTTCAGGCTCCTTCGTCTCGTGATTCGTCTTGTAAGCTGCGCTTGTACGTTACAGCATTAAATATTGTAACGTACATATACCTACTTCCGCACGCTGTAAAAACTAATCCTAAACTCGTTCTACTCACTTTGCTTACTTACTATATTATTATTGTGCGGGACAGCTTATAGTAATAGTACTCTAATGTAAACATAGGTTAAGAGTAGGTTCGGTACAACACTTTGAAATTCAAGATAATTCTTTTTGTGCGGTCCGACAGCCAATATTTATAGTAACACTACTCAAACGTAAATATAGAATTAAAATAGGTGCGGACCCATACTTTGAAATCCGAGGTTCTTATCATAAATAATTGTAAGTTATGACGCTCTAGAAAAATCGGGATCATAGCGCGTGAACAATTGTCCTTATTGTTATCCAGAGCTTTCGTTAACCGACACCGAGCGCTCTGATTACTGAACACCTGTGTTTATGTTATAGTTTTATGATTAGCTTGCATTTATTATTGTATAAGTTTTATCGTGAATATTCTAGAATATTTTATTTACAGTTAGCCGACTATAAAAGAGTCGATTTTAATCCCAGAAAGTCAGTTCAATTTCGACGCTCATACAGAATAGTTCTAACCTGAAGCTCATACAGTCTGACAGTTTGTAAATCTTTTAAATAGTAAACGCGCCCTTTGACTACTGTATAGTACGGTGGTATTAGAAGAACAGTTTCGGTACAGTTACAGAATAAACGTCGGTGAAGAAACTTCCAATCTTTCAATATCCCTTATCCACCAATCCCAGCAACAGAAGTGTGCCAACGGTTCATAGTCTTTTGAGCCGGACGGTACATTTAATGGTCCTTCGAGCCGGATAAGTGGAGCCGCCGCCATTGGAAGATTGGAAATAGTGAAGATAGAAGACATCGGACGCAAGTATGGTAGTCACGCGCTCCCAAGGAAAAGGTCGCGTGCTAACTGAAGAACTGGAGCCGTCGTCGCCAGAAGTAATCGCCGCCACCTCGGAGACCCATTCCACGGAGACCGGCACCACCGCCACAGGGACTACAGCCGCCATGAGGACTACCACAGCCACGGGTACCAAGGAATATACTGGAACCCTCCCGATCTACGAGCCCTCTGCAGTAGCTTTGTCCACCATCGCCGCCGCCGCCCTCTCCGTGATGCCTTCCTCCGCTGCACTACTTGTCGACGTGAACGTGAAACCACCGATGAAGCCGTCTCTTACCGTCGCCGACAGCCGCATAGAATCTCGCCAGCATACAGAAACCTCAACAGTAAAGCGAGTCAAGAATACCACCACCGGTCTGCCACTGCCGAGCGGACATCGGGACTCCCTCCTTCCTTGCAAGAAAGAAAGACGGACGGGATCCACACACAGCAAGACAAAGGCGTTAAAGATAGCAAGAGCGAAAGAAGATTTACTTCGTCTTCAAGTCGAACTGGCAGCAGCGCGCCTCGCTGTTCTGGAAACAGAAGATATAGAAGATGATGAAGAAGATGATGTCTCCATCTACTCTGAAGAAGTGAACAGAAGAGTAGACGGCTGGCTGGAGAATCAAGCCAACAGTCCCGTGCCTACGATCACCCATGAACCGAAACGTCAAACAGAACCGGTGATTCCAAGCACAGAAGATATGATCCCAGCTAGAATTACAGAACAACATCATCAAGCTTCACATCGCCCACAGCAATTACCGGCGGGAGCTCCATCTGATCTCACCGCACTCGCAGAAGCTATCACGCATGCCGTCAACGCAGCTCAACGACCGAAGTTCATCGAGCTACCTTTCTTCTCTGGATGTCATCAAGAATGGCTACCCTTCCGCGCCGCCTATTACGAAACAGAAAGCCTGTTCACAGCGATTGAAAACATGAATCGCCTGAGAAGGAACCTCAAGGGAAAAGCAAAAGAAGCAGTTGAAGGCCTACTGATCGCTAATACACACCCAGCAGATGTCATGTAAACTTTGGAGTCAAGATTTGGCCGACCAGAATCCATTGCAATGATGGAGATGGAGACACTTCGCGGACTTCCACGCCTATCTGACTCACCAAGAGACATTTGTATTTTCGCCACAAAGGTCTCCAACGCCGTAGCAACTTTAAAGACACTAAGCTGCATCAATTATCTGTACAACCCAGAGGTTTCAAAGACAGTTTTGGACAAGCTAACAGCAACGCTTCGCTACAGATATTACGACTTCTCAGCGACACAACCCAAAGAAGATCCAGATCTTGTGAAGCTAGAGAGGTTCCTTAAAAGAGAAGCGGATCTATGCGGACCTTACGCGTTACCTGAACAGGTGACATCGGATACGTCAGCCAGTACACAGAAGAAGACTCAGAAGGTCAATAACCTGACAGAGAAGATAAATACGCTGAAGTGTCCTGTATGTGAAGAAACGGGTCACAACGTGACAGATTGCGAACAGTTTAAGAAGTTGGATGAAAATGGAAGATGGGACATAGCAAAGTCCAAACGCCTATGCTTCAGATGTCTTCATTATAAGACCAAGACTCATAGCTGCCGACCTAAGCCATGCGGTGTAAACAGCTGTAAATATTTGCACAACAGAATGCTGCATTACACTAAGAAAACAGACAAGGCAGATTCAAAAGAAGACAAAGAGGAAGAAGCAACAGAAGTCATCAACTCAGCTAGGACCGTCAAAAGGAAGCAATCATATCTCAAGATACTGCCAGTACGAGTTAAGGGTCCTAGAGGAGCAGTTGACACCTTCGCGTTGTTGGACGACGGGTCAACGGTTACACTAATTGACGAAAGTGTAGCCAATGGCACAGGAGCAACAGGAACCAAAGATCCATTCAAAATGGAAACCATCAATGGTATGAAATCCTCAGAATCGGCCTCACGAAGAGTCACTATCAAGTTGAAAGGACTTAACGGTCGTGAGGAACAAGTGCGAGCGCGTACAGTGAAGAACCTACAAATATCTTCTCAACGGGTATCACGAGAACTGATAGAAGGCTGCAAGCACTTGACAGATATCTGTGGCCAACTTACTTACACAGAAGCAAAGCCACAAATACTAATAGGTCAGGACAACTGGCATCTCCTACTGACTTCAGAAGTGAGAAGAGGACACAAGAACCAACCAGTTGCATCTCTAACTTCACTGGGTTGGGTACTCCATGGAAGTTACGAGACGCGAACCTCCAGACGCAACGTCGACTTTGTGTCTTGCATCAGGGAGGAACCAAAAATGAAGTTGAACGTGGCAGGAAACGCGATGAAAGATATCCTGCCAACTTTCAAAAAGGACCAAAGCAGGTGCATCAAACAGAAGGAGTCACTAATCGGAAGCGGTTATGTTGAACCAACTCCAAAACAGAAAAGCCTTGAACTGAAAGTAAAAGATTCCTTGCCGACCGACACATCGAAACCTGCGATAGAAGAACTCTCTGGCAAAGAAAAAATTAAGCGTGTGAATAATAGAAGCTTGCGACTAGGAGAAGGCTTACCTAATCCCTCCAGATTCTTCAACTGGAACCGGCTCCAATACCCGACAGCGCGAGTTCTTCAAACTGTTGAGCTCTATAAATCTGCTAAACAGAACGTCAATTACAGCAAGACAAAGAAGAACAAAGAAGCGGATCCAGACTGGAGGAAGAAGAAGATATCTGCCGCTACCAACCAGCAGGCAACAGCAACTAAACAGAATACATCGCCACTCAAAGGAAAGAAGCTTCTGCCTGTCTCCAACGAGCTACTCAAGACAGCTGAAGAGCTCCTGATGCGCGCCTCACAAGGGGACTCCTTTGTAGAAGAAGAAGTACTCAATACTCTACTAGCTGAGGGAGAGTACACAGTTAACAGCCGCCCGCTGACACATGTCTCTGTCAGTCCAGACGATCCAGAAGCCCTGACCCCCAGCCACTACCTGTTGGGTGGACCGGGGCGAGTGCCACAACCAGGCACATTTACAACACAAGACGACGTCTCCCGATCCAGCTGGCGAGCAGCACAGAGGCTTGCTGACATTTTCGGGGCACGCTGGGTTAAGGAGTACCTTCCCGAGATCCAACGCCGGCGGGAGCCGCATAGACGAGGGCCAGCCGTACAGATCGACGACCTAGTACAAATTGTCGACGCAAACCTGCCACGTAATACGTGGATACGAGGTCGTGTCATCGCAACGTACCCGGGGCCAGACAACATCGTGCGAACAGTGGACGTGTTGACCCAGGGAGGAGTGCTACGCCGGCCAGTAAGGAAACTGGTGATCCTGCCGCTGTCTGCAGACGTCGAGCCCGCACCGGCATACTGATGCAACGAGTTGCACGGCGGGAGAGATGTGCGGGACAGCTTATAGTAATAGTACTCTAATGTAAACATAGGTTAAGAGTAGGTTCGGTACAACACTTTGAAATTCAAGATAATTCTTTTTGTGCGGTCCGACAGCCAATATTTATAGTAACACTACTCAAACGTAAATATAGAATTAAAATAGGTGCGGACCCATACTTTGAAATCCGAGGTTCTTATCATAAATAATTGTAAGTTATGACGCTCTAGAAAAATCGGGATCATAGCGCGTGAACAATTGTCCTTATTGTTATCCAGAGCTTTCGTTAACCGACACCGAGCGCTCTGATTACTGAACACCTGTGTTTATGTTATAGTTTTATGATTAGCTTGCATTTATTATTGTATAAGTTTTATCGTGAATATTCTAGAATATTTTATTTACAGTTAGCCGACTATAAAAGAGTCGATTTTAATCCCAGAAAGTCAGTTCAATTTCGACGCTCATACAGAATAGTTCTAACCTGAAGCTCATACAGTCTGACAGTTTGTAAATCTTTTAAATAGTAAACGCGCCCTTTGACTACTGTATAGTACGGTGGTATTAGAAGAACAGTTTCGGTACAGTTACAGAATAAACGTCGGTGAAGAAACTTCCAATCTTTCAATATCCCTTATCCACCAATCCCAGCAACAGAAGTGTGCCAACGGTTCATAGTCTTTTGAGCCGGACGGTACAATTATCTACTAGCGACCAGCCCCGGCTTCGCACGGAAAATTATCAGTGTTTCCCTACAAGTATTATAGGTACATATAAACCTTCCTCTAGAATCACTCTATTAAAAAAAAACCGCATCAATCCGTTGCGTAGTTTTAAAGATTTAAGCTTACATAGGGACAGAAAAAGCGACTTTGTTTTATACCATGTAGTGATTATCATGTCGACTCAAACCTTCTGGATGTAAAAAGAGCCATTACAAAGCTGTCATCTAGGCATCCTGTAGGTATAGTTAGACAACATTTACAAAGTACCTATTAAAATATAATTAATGGAAAACCCTTTTACTTTTGTTGGGAAAAATTCCAGTTTCATGCAAAACCATTTGCTTGTGAACGATCGAAACCAGATTTTTGTAAAATTCCCACATATCGTGAAGCTGCCCAGAGTCGGTACGCAGTGGGAGCCACATGGATTAGAATCGCCGGAGTGATGACTCGTTTCGACTGGCGTTAACTACGGATTGATCGGGGAAGGCTTCTTAAGGGCCGGAAGACTATAGGGGAGATATTGGTCCAGCAGAGGGACACTATCAATAAAAAAAATTAAGAAAGTTTTTAATAGTTCGTCGTCCTTAGGTATGTGTATAAGTAATTCAAAGAGCTTTTGCCAAACTGAAAAAATACTCGGTCCTGTCGTGTATGTTGCCCAAATGAAAAACGATAATTAAATTAAATTTAGTTATTATAACACCGTTAGTGCAGTCATTGAGCAGTTCGCTGCGTGTCGCGGGTTCGATTCCGATACGGAACAAATATTTGTAAATCCCACAGATAGTTTGTTCCGGATCTGGTGTCTCTATAGCCATGAGCGGTTAAAACTGACAACTACCAGGACATCAAAAACGTCAGATATAGATTTTAGTAGAAATTTTATCACTCACACAATTTTATCTGATCCCAATGCTGATATCTAGGTACACAGACACAGTTGCAGCCAGAAGCTAGTTATTGTAAACAACAGAAAAACGAGAATAATATGAGAGATTGTGTGCTACTGTATTTATTTAAGCACACAATAGTACAGAGACAGACTCAGGAACTATCTCCCTGACGATGCGACCATAATCATCATCATCATCAGCCCACCAGCGATGGAACTTCACCGCGCTGCGCCGCCGCGACTAGCTGCGTGCGTCCACTGAACGCAGCGGTAACGCCGCGTACATGCTGCGGCTTCACGCCTACACTCACAAACAAAACAGATTCCGACGAAGAACCACTATTCTTGGCTTTGCTACTTGGATGAAAATTACGAAAAAAGAGTATCGTCATATCATCGTTAATTTTGAGAAATTCCTATGTATTATGGTCTAATCGACACCAAGAAAACGAATGTTATTAAAAAAAACAATAAAATAGTCTACTTTAATATTATAAAGAGAATAGAATAGATTTGTTTGTTTGTAGGTTATGATTTAAATTGAAAGTTATTATATATTATGTTTTCAAAAAAAAATAGGGAACCTTATCTAAAATGGAACAAGGTATAGGTAATCCAAGGTATCAAGATACATCTGGCATAATCGTCTTTAATCCTATATTATTAAGACATAAAATCATTCAGCATAACTTTTGTTTGGCTAAATGCTTTTGTGTCTGAATTTACAATGGCATAGGTGTGTCTATGATGGCGAATGATTGTTACATAACCTACGTGCAGTTTGTCTAAAGTCTAATGGACTATAAAAGTGCCATCAAATATCCTAAACATCGATATTTATTTAGGTATTATATACCTACAAGTCCTGTATTGGTGCATAGTCCATGAGCGAGCTTGGAAGCTTAGGGCACCCCGACACGGATAGGTTAGATTAGAAGAAATAACCACGAAGGCTTATGGCGTAAGCGAAACGAGCTCTAATTATTTTAGTATAACCACCCAGAAAAAGTGGCTTTACTTTAAACGCCGCAGACAGAAATATTTATAATATTTAGGTAACCGTTTTGATATTAGATAAAATGTAGATATGCCAAAAGACACTTTTTGACAGTGAATTTCCTGCGGTATGATAGTTAAGTTAGTAATTATACGAGTATTTTTATGCCGAATTTCTTCAGTCCGTCGATACCTACTTATGTTTTCATGATTAATTAAAGTGCACCCTTTAATTCTTAAATCCTTTAAACTCGCCAGATGAAGGTAAACTGTGTACGACAGTCTTTAACCAGCAGTGCCGAAACATACTACTTACAGTTTACAATAACACAAAAACTGGATAAATTATCAAACTTACATAGGCACTTCTATGAACTTACAATAGTAGTCCATATTAATATATTCTAGTGACACACTAGCCACCACTCACACACTAGTCATCACTCTTCCATGGCACAAGTTTGGTTTTGGTTTGGATTATATGTGTATAATGCCAGTAATCTGCCATGGCCATGGGTTCATACACATTGATTGATTAAAGGTACTTTTTGCAAATTGGGTTTGTATTTAGCACAAACACAAAAGATGATGGGCAGATTTGTATGGAGTTTATCCCAACCGTTGTAGCTATGTGATATGATATGATATGTAGTCAAAATAATGTTGTACGTGTTCCCCTTATTACATAATATTTACTTTTTTTACTCTAAGTTATGTCCAAGTTCCGAAAAAATATTTTTGAAAAAAGCTAAGAAAAAACCATTCACTTTTAGTATGATGTTTGGCCTACATTTTTATTGCTATGCTATGAGAAAACCATTTTTATTAACCACTAGCTTTTGCCCGCGGCTTCGCTCCCGTCAAATGACTACCCTACCTATCCTACCTTCCCTATCTACCCTAAACTACCCTACCTACCTTACACTACCCTACTACATTACCCTACCTACCCTACACTACCCTACCCTACCCTACACTAACCTACCTACTCTACACTAGCCTACCTACCCTACTTTACCTAACTTTAGATTTATTTGCTCACCGTTTAGACCTACTCTGGACTACGAAAAACATTTTAAAACCAAAATCAGCTCAATCGGCCTAGCCGTTCTCGAGTTTTATTCAGACTAACGATCATTTTTATTTATATAGATTATGTTATTATCTATCATAATTACACACACTTTTCACAATTTACATTAACCTACAAAATGGATTATCTTATTTATTCGTTACGATCAATCGGAATTAAATCATCAAAAAATCTTACGGGGCATTGAAATCATCAGCCGGTGCCTGGTGCACAAATCCCAGGAACCAAATAATACTCATAATGTATGCACAAGTTAAGACGATGCGATTACCTGTCAAACATGAACAGTAAAGCTGTGGCAAAGCGTTTCTACCTGTCAAGTTGGTTTTTACTAATAGGTATATCTTCTTCCACCTGGCGTTAAGTCGAGGACGAGGAACAAGGAAAATCGGGCAAAATGGAGGATCCAAGGTACCGGAACGTATCGGACTTTGTGATCAAATCCGAACCTATTCGGGTAATGTTTGAATCCGTGCTGCCACAGGACATGTACTCGTTTTTCGCCACATTTAGTCCCTGACCGCCGTTTTCCAGCGTGTCTTTCCAAATGTTGACTTTGCGCTCAAGATAGGCTTTGTTCTGATTAACGAGGGTATGTCATCGGCATACATCATTAGCCATGGAGGCCGATCTTGGATGTTAGCCGTAACTACATCGAGCGCAATGTTAAACAAGAAAGGGCTAAGAACTGAACCTTGGTGAATGCCAACAGATATTGGAAAGACATTAGATTCACCAACAGCGCAGCGGTCTGGATAGAGGAAACGGAATCGCGGTACATATACCTGATATTGACAATATAGAGTGCCCACCAGATGGACTAATACCAAGGTATACCTACAGTCGAAGGCCTTCTGCAGGTCTAAAAAGGCCATATGCAGAGCTCTTCTTCTATCTCTCTTATGAAATACCATATATAACGTTAACTTTTAATAATATTTAAAGAAACGTTAAACACCTGTATGTTTTTTCTGACGCAGAATCCAGCTTCGTGGTCATACAATAATTTGTTCCTCTAAATGATATCTACGTATTGATATATCACTCAAAGTGCTACAACACTTGGGACAATTTGCCCATTATCGTTACGGATAGTCAGAAGCCAGTAAGTCTGACTCCAGTCTTGCCATGAAGTACCGTGTTACCCCAGTTAATGGGTTATGGAGGTCTGGTAGGCAGCCACTCCTCGTAAAATACTGATATTCAGCTAAATCCGGCTTGACTGGAAGCCAACCCCAATATAGTTGGGAAAAGGCTAGGCAGATGATGATGATGATTATTATTTAAATATTCATATATTTAATTTAATGTGGATCACGAGGAGCTCGTGGCTAGATAATAACAGCCGCACAGGTCGATCTTCATGGTTAAGTTACTCTTGCCTAGGTTGGTCTGTGGATGGGTGACCATCTTAACATAACGAGTTTCCTCCGTGCCTCGGAAAGCATGTTAAGCCGTTTGTCCCGGCTGTCATTTGGAAATCTTTGGCAGTCGTTACGGATAGTCAGAAGCCAGTAAGTCTGATTCCAGTCTTGCCATAAATACCGTGTTACCCCAGTTAATGGGTTGTGGAGGTCTGGTAGGCAGCCGCTCCTCGTAAAATACTGGTATTCAGCTAAATCCGGCTTGACTGGAAGCCGACCCCAATATAGTTGGGAAAAGGCTAGGCAGATGATGATGATATTTAATTTAATGTCATTTGCAAATGTCTCTACAACTCTCCGCAATCTTTGACGCAGTTGTTTAACTGACGCTACATACAAGTCCCATACTTACCTAGTTGTCTATCTAGCGTCAGTTAAACGACCCCTTTCACATTTTTAAACATATGACTAATAATATTCTGCTAAATTCTTCTGGAGGTAAACTGAAATGGTAATGAATGTGCATAAATCAGAACTTTCTTTATCAAAACTTAGCATCCAAAAGCCATTAGAAGCATCTAACAATGCAAATACTTTAGCATGTTGCATTTTACTTTAATCTCATCGACAATTGGTAATTGATATTTTGGTTGTAATACTATTTAGTGCTCTTGGATCACTGCATATTCTCAACTTACTAAGTAATCGTATAGTATAAAAGTACAGTTTAGTTAATATTTGTAAAAATAAAAAAAAAATATTTACCCATTTAATGGGTTTGTTTACTTTTACAATGAGTAATCATAGACTCTATTTCGATTACAATGGTTTAGATACCTATGTTCTTCTCTTTAAATCAGAAAAGATAGGGGAACTCGTCGTCTAGTTATAACAGTTCAGCATCTTCTTTAAATTACAATTTTCATAGACCAAGTTAAACAATTGAATTCAATCTCTTTATTGTAACAACCAAGACCTCCATCAAATAGATCACTGAAATTAGTTTTCAAAGTAGTTAATGTGTTATTTTCATTAGATATCATTGCATTTTATATTGAGGAGCTCGTGGCTAGATAATAACAGCCGCACAGGTCGATCTTCAAGGTTAAGCAACGCTTGCCTAGGTTGGTCTGTGGATGGGTGACCATCTTAACATAACGAGTTTCCTCCGTGCCTCGGAAAGCACGTTAAGCCGTTGGTCCCGGCTGTCATTTGGAGATCTTTGGCAGTCGTTACGGATAGTCAGAAGCCAGTAAATCTGACTCCAGTCTTGCCATGAAGTACCGTGTTACCCCAGTTAATGGGTTGTGGAGGTCTGGTAGGCAGCCGCTCTTCGGAAAATACTGGTATTCAGCTTAATCCGGCTTGACTGGAAGCCGACCCCAATATTGGGAAAAGGCTAGGCAGATGATGATGATCATTGCATTTTATATTGAGTACTTACCTTAGCTCGGTGTGTATTAGCTTTCTCAAAATAAAATGTCGGACATGTCTTACATCCTATTAACGTAAACGCAGAACCCTCAATAACTTATATAGTTATACTTAGTATTTACTGAAACACTTTTCCATCAAGTTGTATAACATTCTTATTACAGGGCCTATTTGAATACTTTTAAGCAATCTGCGCCGGTGCCACTTTTCATAGATATCAACCGAGTTCTTACCATGAATTCTTGAGTTATGTCGTTGCCACTCCATGTAGAACTCATGCTCGTCATTGTTGCTAGCGTCAACATTGACCTGTTGTCAGTGGCGTGCTGTTGGTTCCTGTTACGACACAATATACCTGTATTGCTGAAGTGGTTTAATTGTTCACTATAAAAACACTTTTTGCCATATGCAAGGTACCTAGGCTGTTCTTGCCAAACCAAGTCTTGCATATCCAAATCAGAAATATTTTTTTAATATAATTTGCTGCAGTCCATTTTTACGATTGCGTAGCAAAATGGCAAAAAACGAAACCATTAGGGATTCTTCATGTCTGTCTGTCCGTCCGTATGTCACAGCCACTTTTCCGAAACTATACCTACGGTTGAAACTTGGTTAGTAGATGTATTCTGTGAACCGCCTTACGATTTTCACACAAAAATGGATAAAAAATCCCGATTTTAAATATAAAACTTCACTTAGGTAATGAGTTGACCTCTCCTCATATTTTCAGGATGCATCTGTCTGCACTAGGCAGAAACTTCATCACATATTCAAGCATGAATTTTTTGTCCTCCTCCGCACTTAGTTTCGTTTGTAGGTTTTTGTATTTTACTCAAACCAGCTATTATTTTACTTACTGTGAGTTTCTCTTTAAATTTACTATATTCGCAGGGCTTTCTCGAGTTAATGATATTTTGAAAGTAATCTTCTTCTCTTCTTCATAAAGGTGCCTACAGCAATTAATGAAAATGGCTGATCATGTTTTTAATAGGCACTGCTTATCGACGTCTTTTGAGTCAATCACCGGCCGACGCTGAAAACCAGCGCTGTGGACTAGTCGCACTATAAGTGTGCCCACAGCTTGATGCTGAGCGTTTCGGCCGTTTTGCACGGACGTGGCGCATATTCCTAGCTGATTTGTTTTTCTTTTTGTGTTAACTAATCTGTAAAGTCGCCATTGTTTTGTGCAAATAAAATGTTTTTCTTTCTTTTCTTTCTTTCTTTCTTATTCTCATTGCTATAATAATGGCTTCTTTCGTTCAGGAGTAAACATAAATTTTGCTAATCCTGTACCTATACAGAAAAAAAGAAGGCTCCGACGGCCTGTCGACGCTGATCCGCTCAGACAACTACCTAGGTAAAGCAGATACCTGCTTACAGAAGTAAGGACAGGGGAACAAGAGGGTTGTCCGAGTAGGTACTCGGATGCTAGGCAGGTGCCTAGCATCCAAAATATCGAAGTAGTTCGTAGTCAAAATAAATAAATGGGTTGTTCCCAGAGGTCCAGGGGCCTATTGTTTTCGAAAAATGAAAATTCATACTTCCTAACGGGTTAACGACATTTGAATATTTTCCGTTCATGAGAATGTTTAGTACATACCTACAGCCAAAAATAAAAGTTTGGACAAAAGGTAAATGTTGTGAAAGAAAAGCTCGAGGTCCTGGAACGCAAAGCACAGTAGGCACGTAGGAGTGGGGTTTAGTCGTAAACGTCTGACACACCATCCACTCCGCCCTAGAGTGGAAGGATTATTTCCCATCTAAAAAACGCTTCTTTAGCAAAAATGCTAGTTGACTAGGTCAGTTCTGTTTATCCGTT
Source organism: Mythimna separata (assembly GCA_030763345.1). Taxonomy (NCBI): domain Eukaryota; kingdom Metazoa; phylum Arthropoda; class Insecta; order Lepidoptera; family Noctuidae; genus Mythimna; species Mythimna separata. The sequence continues at coordinate 23,058,844 of CM061177.1, read as the reverse complement.
ATGCCAGAATATTCTAGAACCAACAGTACCTTTAAAGTATTCGTTTTTAAACAATACAAAGATCTTTTGGCAGTAGGTAAATTAAAAATTCTCAAGTGTTTTTTTTTTAATTTTCTTAAGGCATCATGCGAAATATTAAAATGGAGACGCTTTATAATTTTATTAGAAGTTAACTCATCTACCTCTTCTCATCGAGCTGAAAAGTTTGTGTGCTTGCTGGAATACACTTCTCTCAAGAACTCCCACTGACTTAGTCGATAGGTACTCGCACATACTGGCGCTATTGGTTTCAATTGAAAGATCATTTTGTTGGGAAATTATCAGAATCACTTAAATAGCTTCTTTTTATAATGAGAATGTGAGAGCACTGTGTAGTCCGGATTCATAGATTACTAGTATTCTGCCCTCATAAGTCAAAAAGCGGTGGGTATCTGAAAATAATGCAAATTTCTGATTTTTGTTGCATCTGATAGCTTAACAAATTCCCTACAGGTATAATGAAGTTACATGGCGCTAGTTCAACCAGAAACCACCTTAAACCTGCTAAGAAAATATTGCATATCTCAAAATACGATATTACTAAGGAGGCAAGGAGCTGAGAGGTATACCTATCACTATTTTTTAACACTTCTTCTTCTTCTGCCTGCCATTAATCCCGGCTGGTGCTAGGGTCCGCCTGACTATTTTTTAACACTATGGCCGTATATTTACTTATGGTGGAATCGCTTAGAAAATTTCGTCGAAAATAGTTGGCAAAATGTGAGATGCCGCTGCCCTCGCAGAGTTAGTTGCATAAAAGTAAACGCTAGTTGATGAACAATAAGGGCAATATTTAAATGCAAATCTATGAACCATCATAATAATGTCAGTTCTTGATTTAATTAACTCAGTTTCGTTTTAATAATAATTTACCGTAGCAGTCTTCAATTATATTAAGTTTTATTGTGTAAATAAGGTTATTAACAGTTGACAATTCTCGATCGATCGATTATTCTAAATACCTAAGGTATCTTTGTTAATTGATTATTAGGTACGCGGCGGTTTATTTCTCGTGGTGGTGTTTTGGGCTGACATTGTGTTGTAGGTTTGTTTGTTCTGAACACGACAAGACCATGCTTAATTCATGAATCCCCGACCGGTCGCATGTGACCGCGCTGTTATTGTCTTACTATTGTGTCTCGTTTCGCGGGTATTGATAGGTTAATGGAATTTCGCAAGCCAAGAAGAACAATATTTTGAAATCCCTTCAAAATAGTCTATTATTCAGAATAGTCTATTGCCTGGTTTTAACCAGGCAATAGACTATCTTTCTGGAGGGAGCTCTCTACTTCTGACTGATTTATGAGTTGACATAGATCTAGGCTTATTTTCATAGTTATTTTTTTTCTAATTATGTTATTTCTAATCTTAAGTTTTTTTTAAATTATTTCTTAATGCACTTTTTTCGTATTTTATTTTCTTTTAAGTTTTTAGCAAAAATGTATAGAAAAACGTAAAAATTTCTACAAACATACTATAGCCAAAATCGGTAGCTCATTAATAAACATATTATTCGAAGCCCAATATCTCAAAAATGAGGTAAAAAAACATATTTTTCCTTTTTTTAAAAACATCAACAAGATATATGTGTATGAGTATCTAATATTATGAATCAATAATTTTAAAACTACTTTACGCGAAATCAAAAAAACTAAAACATGAATTTTCTCGAGGCTCACTTTTTTGTGATGACGCTTTTTAGAGTTTCGTAGCCAAATGGCAAAAACGAAATCCTTATAGTTTCGCCATGTCTGTCCGTCCGTCCGTCCTCGCTTAATCTCTGTGACTGTTAGCACTAGAAAGCTGAAATTTGGTACCAATATGTATGTTAATCACGGCAACAAAGAGGTAAAATAAAAATTTGAAAAAAATGTTTTAGGTATTACGGTAGAGCCCCCCTACATGTAAAGTGGAAAGTGTTTTTTTTTTAATTTCAACCCTGACGTGTGATATATTGTTGGATAGGTATTCAAAAATGAATAGGGGTTTACTGAAATAATTTTTTGATAATGTCAATAATTTCGGAAATAATCGCTCCAAAAGTAAAAAATAATGTGTGTGTGTCCCTCTGACTTTTGACTATAAGTTTAGAAAATATGATAAAAATCTGGGAAGTAGAGCTTTATAAATACTTTCTAGGAAAATTATTTTGTACTTGATGGGACGAACAGTTTTTGAAAAGTTGGGGACACTTATTTTGTCAGACAGGAAACTACGGAACCCTACACTGAGCGTGGCCCGACACGCTCTTGGCCGGTTTTGGCTTATGAGGGCAGTATTGTGCTTTTGGGTGCAAAGCTGACAGGTCTGCAGGCTCCTCTCATGTCTCATAATATTGTATAATGGAAATATTGTAGAAACAAATTTTGTTTTCGATTTAAGAGCCCATGTAGGCCTAAATCAAATAAAAATTTTGAATTTGAGTTTGACTTCTCCCGCTCTTGGCGGAGCGGGAGGGTGTGTCAGACTTTTAGTGACTAGAACCCACTCAAGTTCCTACTTAACTATGGCTTCTTCCTTCCCTTCCTTCTCCTACGTTTTGCAGACATCTCTTAAGAGACGACCTTTAAAGGTGCGCGTGGAACACTACGCGCAGTCGATGACTTGGGCTCGGTCCGGATGGTTACTAGACGAGCTGACGGCGAGCTACCCATTGCTCGCAGTCCGCAAGGCCACGCTTACGGCGGCTGGAAATCGGGATCAGGATCCCGGCGGCTGGGGCGCTAAGGTCATAAGTCTAGATCTAGTTTACTTTGTAATAATAAAAAATTAAAAAAAGAGAATTTATATGTGTTGTGTGTATGGTAACCAAATATGTTGGTATGTTTGTGTGTGATCTCCCAAATAATAAAAAAAAGGTTAAATAAGAAAATTCTACTATAAAATTCGGCGCCAGGAAGTCACACAGACCGGAATAGCAAAGTTAGAAGAGTTTGGACAATTAATCTGCCGGTGGGAGGCTATATTAAAAGGAAATAAAACGATAAAATACTTTTGTCTTTCCCTATAATCTCTGCCCGTAGCTTCAAAATATGACTTTGTTTTACCTTACAATTCTATACTAATAATTAAAAATTAATTAGTGTTGTTGGGAATTATGGATATTATTGTACTATTGGTATTATTGGTGCTATTGATATTATTGCATCTTTATGGAAACAAAAGAGAATATATTAAAGGAATTCTCCTACCGGAATAATCCCTAGCATGTTACTTGTAAGTGGAATAGTCCATGCCACGTGCAAAAAAAATCCTTCATGACGCGTAGGTTGCGAGGCTTCAAGTTTCCCGAAGTATGCTCGGGGTAACGCAGATAAATTGCAGAAAAAGATGAAGAAAAAGGCCAAAAGAAAAGAAAGAAGAAAGACGCCTTTAGACGGCTGTAACAATATCATAAAAATAAGTTAGATTGTACGTTCGAATTCAAACACGTGGGTTGCGTAAAACCTTTTTAGGAATGGAAACTTACCGTTTTCCTTCTCAAAAATAGGTTATAATGCGCTGACACAGCGTTCAAAAACAGCTGCGTGCGATAAATCACTATAACATCTGAAAAGATGGAAAACCAGTAAAAAAAAAACTCGTCGACCACGCCCTAGAAAATGTTTGACCAAAAATACGACAAATCTCTTACCAATGGAATCTGGCATTATACTACGTCCATGAAGTCTTTATGCAATATAGATGCCACTAAATGGCTTAAATTACGGCGATTATAGCCGATTACAAGGAAATAATATAAATTGTAAAAATTACGTGGCCATCATGAATGGAAGTCGGATCGAGAGTACGTCAAGATTCTGACAGACGACAATCAAAGACCGTACCACAGACAAATAAACATAGACAATATCGACCAAAATCGACTAAAAATCCTTTCCATGTAACGAGGCTAAAAGTCTCGTTACAACTTAAAACTAAAAGACACAATAAAACTGTTTCTATAGATATAGGGACAATTAAATTCAGGTACATAATGCAGTGCAATGCCCAAATATCGAGACAGTGAGCAGTGCTCTATATCGACGACATACCACGACACACTTAGAGCTGGTTGGGTTAGTGGTAAGCTAGGGATTGTAAGTGTAAGCATTAATGACTGCCGGAGCTAGCACGGCACCTTTGGGAAGGCCCACTGCCAGTGGCGATAACGTTGCTAGTAACAACTGGCAGTAGATGGATGACAATGACACTAATGTACATTGGGTCAACATGAGCAGGTTTTAAATTGAGTGTATGATTGGTTGCAGTTTCGCTGGGATGCGCGCGCCGCCACGACTGAGTGCGTGACCAGTGCTGCGCGCGCGCCGCGCCCCTCCTCACGCGCACACCCACGCTATATGAGGTAGCTAACATTATTTATTTAAAAATCCTCTTAATAAAATAACATGAAGATTATTAATGTTGGTGGTCGATTCTAGTTTGTCAGCGCGGAGTGTGCGCGATGCGTGGCGTGCGCGCGTGGCTGGCGCTGGCGGCGGTGTGGGGGCTGCTGTGGCAGGTGAGCGGCGGGCCGGGGCCCCCCGCGCCGCCCGCGCCGCCCGAGCTGCGCTTCACGGCCGCGCTCTACAACCTCAGCATCCCCGAGAACAGCCCGCCGCGCACGTACGCGCTGCCGCCGCCCGCCGCCGAGCCGCTCGGCGTGCGCCTGCCCGCGCCTGACGCGCGCGTCCGCTTTCGCATCCGCCACGGGGACAAAGACAAGTTCTTCAAGGCGGAAGAGCGAACCGTCGGCGACTTCTGCTTCTTGTCCATCCGCACGCGCGCCGGCCACGCCGACGTGCTCAACCGCGAGCGCCGCGACTCGTACCGGCTGGACGTGCGCGCCACGGCGCAGCTGCCCGGCGGCCGCCAGCTCGAAGCCGACGCCGTGCTGGCCGTGTCCGTCGCCGACGAGAACGACCTCAGCCCACTGTTCTACCCCACGGACTACGAGGCCGTCGTGCCGGAGGATGCTCCGCTGCACTCCAGCATCGCGCGCGTCACCGCCGAGGACGCTGATCTCGGCCTCAACGGTGAGATCTACTACAGCCTAGCGGAGGCCACTGACCGCTTCGCCGTCCATCCCACCACCGGCGTCATCACCATCACCCGGCCGCTGCTAGCGGCCGAGAGCACGCATCACAAGATCACGGTCCTAGCTCGCGACCGCGCTTCCCTGCTCGCGCGAGGAGAGGACGCGCCGGCTGCTCGTGCCTCCGTAGCCGTGAGAGTCAAACGCGTCAATTTACATGCTCCAGAGTTGCACGTACGACGCATGCCCGAAATAGTTGAAAACTCGACGGCAGAGATTTACGCCATCGTGGAGGTGAGAGACGAAGACGTGGGAGAGCACGGGCGCATCGCCAGCCTGGAGATCGTGGACGGCGACCCCGACGGGCACTTCCGCGTGCGCGCGTCGGCGCAGGCGGGCGAGTTCGACGTGCTGGTGCACGCGCTGCTGGACCGCGAGCGCGCGCCCGCCGGCTACAACCTCACGCTGCGCGCCGCCGACGCCGGCACGCCGCCGCGCGCCTCCTACCTCACGCTACCCGTCACGCTCGTCGACGCCAACGACAACGCGCCCGTCTTCAGCCGCGAGCTCTACGAGGCGAGCGTCCCGGAGACCGTGCCGCCCAACACGCCTGTCATCCGACTCAAAGTCAGCGATCGCGACGAAGGGCGGAACGCTCGTGTTTACATTGAAGTCGTCGGTGGCAACGAAGGAGAAGAATTCTATGTTAACCCTGATACAGGCGTATTGTACACTGCAGTACCGTTAGACGCCGAGGACAAAGCATTTTACACCTTGACTGTGTCGGCTATAGATCAGGGTAATGCAGGTACACGAAAGCAATCTTCAGCAAAAGTCAAAATTACCATACTCGACTCGAACGACAACGACCCCATTTTTGAACGCGAAGTGACCGAGGTGATTGTTCAGGAGAACGGCCCGAGCGGCGCCGTGGTCGCACGGGTGATCGCTCGAGACGCCGACTCTGGAGATAACGCATACATCTCGTACAGTATCGCCAACCTGCAACCCGTCCCTTTCGACGTGGACCACTTCTCCGGCGCCGTGCGCACCACGCGCCTGCTGGACTACGAGAGCATGCGGCGCGAGTACACGCTGCGGATACGCGCCAGCGACTGGGGAGTGCCGTACCGGCGGCAGGCCGAGATGCGGCTCGTGGTGCGCCTCGAGGACGTCAACGACAACCGGCCGCAGTTCGAGCGCGTCGACTGCGTGGGCTACCTGCCGCGCCGGCTCGCCATCGGCTCGGAGATCGTCACCCTCTCTGCGATCGACTTCGACGCCGGCGACGTGGTATCGTACCGGATCATCGGCGGTAACGAAGATAACTGCTTCGCGCTAGATGCGGGCACCGGCGTCATGAGCCTTTCCTGCGACTTGAGCGACGTCCGCGCCGACTCGAGGCTCCTGAACGTGACGGCGACGGACGGCACGCACTTCGCCGACGCCAGCTCGCTGACGCTGCACCTGGTGAGCAGCGGCGGCGGCGCGGAGGCGGGCGCGCTGGAGTGCCGCGACACGGGCGTGGCGCGCCGCCTCACCGAGCTGCTGGCCGCCGCAGAGCGCAGCAATGCGCCGCAAGATCTCTCCGATGAGTTTTCCCTGGCTCCTTCTCGATATGGAGAGAATTTACATGCTCCAGAATTCTTAGATTTTCCCGTAGAGGTAAAAGTAAACGAATCGGTTGCACTCGGCACGTCCCTAGTGAAGCTACGGGCGCGTGACCGCGATCTCGGCTACAACGGCTTACTGGTCTACGGCATCTCCGGAGGAGACGCCGACTCCGCCTTCCGCATCGACCCGGACACGGGCGAGCTCCAGGTCATCGGTTACTTGGATCGTGAACGAGAGAGCGAATATTATCTTAACATCACTGTGTATGACCTGGGCACACCTCAACACTCCATTTCCCGCCTCTTGCCAGTCACCGTGCTCGACGTCAACGACAATGCACCACGCTTCGAAAAGACCCTGGCGAGTTTTCGAGTTACCGAAAACGCGTTGAATGGTACTGCTATATTCCGCGCCAACGCGACGGACCGAGACGCCGGCGAGTTCGCGCGCGTCACGTACAGCGTGAGCGGCGCCGGCGCCGGCGAGTTCTGCGTGGAGCGCGACAGCGGCGTGCTGGCCGTGTGCGCGCCGCTCGACCGCGAGCGCCGCGCGCTCTACGAGCTCACGCTGCGCGCCACGGACGGCGGCGGCCTGCACGCCGAGGCGCTGGTGCGCGTGGCCGTGGACGACGTCAACGACAACGCGCCCAAGTTCGCGCTGGCCACGTACGGCGCGCGCGTGCGCGAGGACGTGCCCGTGGGCACGCTGGTGGCCGTGCTGGAGGCCTTCGACCCCGACCTGGGCGCCGGCGGCCGCGTCACCTACGCGCTGCCCGACCAGCCCGCCGACGACGTCGTTTTCACCGTCGACGCCACCTCCGGCACCCTGCGCACCGCCAAACTATTGGACTTCGAGGAGAGACAAGTAAGTTTGACATAGCAAAAGTAAATAGGTAGTTGCGTAAACAGCTTTAACTTTAAATATCTATACCACAAAAATGTGTCCGTAATCATGAATGTTTATAGGTATACGGCGTCACAGTGCGTGCAACGGACGGCGGCCAGCCAGCGCTGTGGTCGGAAGCGACGGTCATCGTGGAGGTACACACATTCTAATGGACGAACGTTGCGATTAGTAATTTGTATAAATTGAAGATGTAATGTGCGATGTATGGAACGGGGCAGGTGGTGGACGTGGACGAGAACATGCACGCGCCGCAGTTCGGCGACCACGCCGTGCTGCTGGGCGCCGTGCCCGAGGACGCGGAGCGCGGCCGCGTGGTGCTGACGGCGGCCGCGCGCGACGCCGACGCGCCCGGCCGCGACTCGCGCCTCGCCTACTACATCATCGCCGGCTCCGGCATGGCGCACTTCTCCGTAGACGACGCGGGTACACAACGTTCTTTCGACACCTGTTCATTTTTTTTACATCTAGTCTTATTTTTACATATCTCAACTTTCTCTAAAGCCACTCAATTACAGCTCGATGTAATGAAATAAGTAACATAAAGAGAAATAGATATGTATCTATTTATTAGAGAATACATTTTTTTATGAATTATTTCGCCGACAGAGCGACTCACTTCGTTCGCCGATAAATTTTTCCCCCGATTTGCCTCGAGTGGCAGGAGTGCACGGTGCGCACGATCCGCACGTAACACACATGTTGTGCACACAGGCGTGATCCGCACGCTGACGCCGCTGGACCGCGAGTCCACGCCGCACTACTGGCTGACGCTGTGCGCGCAGGACCACGGGCTGGTGCCGCGCCACTCGTGCGTGCAGGTGTTCGTGGACGTGAGCGACGTCAACGACATGGCGCCGTGGCCCGAGCGCGCGGCGTACGCGGCCGCCGTGCCCGAGCACTGCGGCGCCGGCACGCGCGTGGCCGCCGTGCGCGCCGTCGACGCTGACGCCTCGCCCGCGCCCGCCAACATCTCCTACTCCATCGTGGCCGGCAACCCCGACGGACTCTTCTCCATCGACGAGCACACCGGTAACTTATTGTTCCTTTGCAACATCTAACTTAATAATATCATCATCATTATTTCAACTGAAAGACGTCCACAGCTGGACATAGGCTTCCCTCAAGTGTCTGAATAACATACTACAACTATGTATTGTAAAACAGTAGTGAACGTTTTTAAAGCCAATGACAGATGTCTATCTTCTCTGCAAGTCTAAAATTTGAATGATGAATATAAGTAATAATATAATGAATGTAAATGAGCTCGTAGAATAGATCGCGGCAGGTCGCTAGTATTACCTAATATATTTGGTGTAGGCGAGATCGTGACGACGGGGCGCGCGCTGGACCGCGAGGCGGCCGCCAGCCACGCGCTCGAGGTGCAGGCGTCGGACGGCGAGCTGGCCAGCACGGCGCGCGTGGCCGTGCGCCTCACCGACATCAACGACCACGCGCCCGCCTTCGCGCAGCGCTTCTACGACATCCGCGTGCCCGCGCCGCTCGCGCCGCCCGCGCCGCACGCACTGCCGCAGGTACCGCCGCCGCCTACTCGAGCATGCCACGTGTGGAGTGTTCTTACTTATTAACGCCTTAGCCTACCGAAGCGAGAGCCTCGACAAGTGTTACGAATGGGCGAGCTCTAACAATGTTGTGTGTGGAGTGGTAGTGTGCAGCGTGGAGTTGTTCGCAGGGAGACGCGGCCGACGACGGCGCGCCGCCCGCCGCCGACGAGAGCAGCACCGAGTGGGAGGCCGACGACGACGAGGAGGGCTCGGGTGCGCGCGCGCCCTGGGACCTGTACGACGACCCCGCGCCGCTCGGCCTCTACGTGGCCACGGTGAGCCCAGTGTGTGCCAGTGTGCGAGCGTGCAGTGTGCGGTGCGGCCGGGACTCACGCAGCTCTCCCGCAGGTGGTGGCCTTCGACCCGGACGCGGGCGCCAACGGCAGCGTGCGCTACTGGGCGCGCGCGCGCGGCGCGGCGCGCGGGCTGCTGCGCGTGCACGCGGCCAGCGGGCGCGTGTACATGGCGCCGCGCCTGGCGCTGCTGCCGGGCGACGCGTACGACGTGACGCTGCGCGCGTGCGACGGGGCGGCGCGGCCGCGCTGCAGCGTGGCGCGCGCGCACGTGCGCGGCGTGGCGCGCGGCGGCGGCGCCCCGCCGGTGCTGGCGGCGCCGGCCGCGCTGCAGGTGGCGGAGCTGGACGCGCCCGGCTTCCTGCTGGCCGTGCTGCAGGCTACCGACCCCGACGGCGACGCTCTCTACTACACTATAACGGGTACCAAAACCACTCATTCATTTCATACTCTACGCCAAATAGAAAACTCATCATAAACCATGCTATAAGAAGAACAAGACAATATAGATGGTGCTTGATTTGGCAGCTGGCTAGAAGAAAAATATTTAGTGACTTGGTGATAGTGTACTTGATTCTAAATACTGCTTCGCGTAGTATCATCTTCCGCTTCTCACTGCTTTAGTTCTGATTAAGCAGTGAGAAGTGTAAGGAATGCTCTACTCGAGTCGTCCCAGAAATCACTCAAAATACATGTTTACAAGCGATTCGACAGTGCAGCTATCAACGGCTATTAGGAAAATATATTAAAAATTAAACTGAAACATAATAGTACTTTTTTATTGTTAATGATGAATATTTTGAGGAATTTAATAAATCTTTAGCTCGAGGTAAACATGATAAGCACAGTTATCATTACGAATACGAGTACAAGGAAAGTTAAAATAAAACCTGAGTCGTCGTCGTTTGATTTTAGGTACCTTTCTTTTGATTTAGAGAGTAAAAGGGATTTTCTAATACCGCTTTAGTCCCTTTTCTTACGAAATCAGGCATTGAATTCATATTTCAATGTGATAAAATTACCGTGTTTACACAAATCTCTCATACCGACCTTAACGTTGCGCGATTCGTCGAGTCCAGAGCCTAGACAGCTGTTAGAACCTCGGCATTGCTGCAAAGTCGAAAACGAGGCAAATCTTCCATCACATCTCGACCGCTTTTGAACGCTTTGAACCACTCATAAGCACGAGTTTTCGATAAAGTCAATTCACCGTAAGCCTTCTGTAACATTTTCAGTGACTCCGAACACGAAATTCCATTGGCGTTGCAAAATTGAGGACAAACTCTTTGTTCGATATTTTTGTCCATTATGAAATTCGCAATACACACTATATATGACACAAGCTGTTGCCCGCGACTTCGTCCGCGTTAAGTTCGTTAAACTGCACAAAAGTAACCAATAGTTCAACACTTGCAAATAATTCCGAAAGCATCCAATTCATTAATTTTACTTTCACATAAAACAGTTTAACTTCATTCCCTTTTTTAGTTGGGAAATAATCCAATGACTTCTCCCGCTCTTAGCTGTCGCATCAGGGCGTGTCAGACTTTTACTGACCAAAACCCACCCCTATGTTCTTTCTTTGCCTTGCGTTCCAGGGCCCCAGGAATGCCTTTCAGAAGCGAACCCATGACCCCAGTAGGCTTGGCGACCCTGATGGGTCTTTATGGTTTTGCTGACATCTCCATGAGGCACGCTTGGAATACTACCCGCCGCCGACTCGGTCTCGGGGTAGATATTTAGTTACCGAACGGTCGGACGGCGCCCCATTGCTCGCCGTCCGCAAGCCCACTTCTACGGTGGCTGGAAATCGGGGTCGGGATCTTATTTCGTCAACGCTGGAGCGTGAAGGTCATTTCCTTATCCATGCGGCCGCCACCTTGGCTGGATTACTGCTTCTCAAAAGGAGGCAACCGGCTGCCACTCCACCCTGCTCTGGACCAGGGCACGGCGCGAGAGGTCGCTGCAACTGATAACCCCTACAAAAACACGGCGGTGCCTCGTTCAAACGGTGCACACCCTTACCCTATGCTCCACCGTATTCTCAGGGCGATCCACATAAAGGGTCACCATTCCACATAATGGTGATCCACATAATGGGTCACCATGAAGATGAAGACGCCGATTGGCTTACGAACATCACTGAAGCAGAAATAATAAGTGAGGGTTGCAGCAGTTGGTGATCTAAATATTTACTACTAATATTTAGGTTTAACAAAATTGTACGATTTTAAAATTAACTGCTGTCCAAAAAAATCATATTAACCTTGAATGAATTCCAAGCACCACTAAGTAGACACGGTAAGTTCGGGAGGTCCCTGCATCGGATCAAGGAGAAAGGACGCCTGGGTGTCGCCACTGTGTGGACCGCCCGGAGGACAAGGTGGAGCACACGATAGAGGTGTGCCCTGCTTGGGCGGAGCGCCGCCGTGTCCTTGTAGAGTCTATCGGCGGCAGCGACCTCTCTGGGCCCTGTTACTGGCCATGGTCCGGAGCGAGGAGGGGTGGGGAGCGGTCGCCTCCTTCTGCGAAGCAGTAATGCTAGCGAAGGAGGATGCCGACTGCGAGCGCCGCTGCCGAGATCCCGATCCCGATTTCCGACCACCGTAGGCTCGGGCTCGCGGACGGCGAGCAGCACGCCGTCCGGCAGTCTGGTAATAACCTGGACCGAGCCTAGTCGTCAAAGGCGCGTTCTGTTCCACATGCGCCTCAAGGAGATGTCAGCAAACTGTAGGGGCTCGGTAGGGCCAAAACCTGTGGGGAACACGGAAAATCCGAAAGGTTCTCACCATGCCCCCCAGATCGAAGGAACGAAGGGGTACGGGGTGGGGTTTAGTCAGTAAGAGTCTGACACGCCCTCCCGCTCCGCCCAAGAGCGTGAGAAATCATTCTTATGATTCTCCTTCCAAAAAAAAGCACCACTAAGTTGGTAAGTGTAAATAGCACTTACTTATGTAGGCTGAAAAAAGTGCATAAAGTTGTTACGTTCGAAGTCTATTTCGCTAGGCGGAGCACCGCCATACTGTTTTGGCGTCAGAATCTGAATCCTACTGCCCTAGTTTGGATCAATGTATGGGGCAAGACCTCTTCTAGCCCTGCCAATCGAATAAACCTGCTATAACAATACCGTGAGAAAGACATCCTTAAGCCTCCTATTGTCGTGTAGACATTTCTTAGGTGTCATTAGTCACAAAGCGATTCCCGACGTTTTTAGTTATTTAAATTATACGTTTATTTAGGCAGATTTTTTACTTGGGGTGATATTTATATATTTATTTCATACGGTGTTTTTTTTCAGCGGGTACTACCTTCTTTACCGAGAGTTAACTTTGCAATAATTATATGAATTAAATTAACTCTTGAGTGCGTGCATTTTTACTCAGCAGACTTCACATTATTAATGGTCAAACATGGTCAAACGCATACTGTGGTGCGATTTTAAACGGGTACAGTTTGCTGAGCTGTAAAAAACCCACCATGTTCCTTCAGATGCCCTTTGCAAACAATTTCCCAAATCAGTTCTATCTACCTATACTACGATAGCACAATTCATAAGAAAGAGACTTCGTAACAGACCGTGCAGCAGGAATCGTAAAATTTTAATTTCGCTATAACTTCAAAACCAAACGTCCAATTTTAATCATTCAAAGACAAAATATTATCTACATAAACTGTACTTAGTGATAAAATAATTCATTTTGATAAGGGTTAATAGCATGAGTAAAATAAATGCGTTTAAATGTAGTCCAAAAAAATTCAAGATTTTTAGATTAAAAAAATGGTTGTTGTGCCTCACTCGACATAGATAGGTATAGTGTTTTGCGAACTTTTTTGTAGATATTTATAAGATCTACAATTAATTAGAACATTTTATGGTTCTATCTTTTACAGTTTAGGCAGCGTACGCAAAATAAGTAACTTTTCTGGTTGATTTTTTACACCTAAACCTAAATATCTTACGGAACCCTATTTTTTCCCAGAATAAAATTTAGCCTATGTTACTCGTGGATAATGTAGCTTTCGAATGGTAAAATTATTTTTAAAAACGGTCCAGTAGTTTTTGAGCCTATTCATTACAATCAAACAAACAAAGTTTTCCTCTTTATAATATTAGTATAGATAATATTAGTATAGATAACAGATTCAACTCAAACTCCGCGCCAAAATGGAAAACAGTTGTGCCAATCTAACAACTACAAAAAAAAAAAACAAAAATTTGAATTTGGAACCATAAACAAATCATCCATTCCCGATTCTTTTTTGACTGAATGTATCCCGTTACCCTGAAAAATGATATTTCATTGCTATTCAAAGTCAAAGTCAAAATATTTTTATTTCACATAGGCCTACATGGGTAGGTACTTATAAATCGTCGAAAACTAGTGCACGGTTCCAAATTGGTCGTTTCCTATGGAGAAGAACCGGCAATAAACTCCATGGTTACTCTTTTCAAAAAACTATTGGGTTTACAACATTTCCATATTACAACACAGACACTTATGCGAGGACAGTATACCAGTCAATATTGCACCCAAAATCACAATAAAGATAAAATTAGTCAAAAACTGGGTTCAAAAAGGTAGTAATTAAAATCTGTAGTCTACAGTGCCCACTCATTCACATTATACGAAAGAAGCTATATAAATATAAGAACAAAAAAAAAAACAATTATAAAACTTATCAGCAAATGAGATGTAAACACAAAAAAAATCACGACTTAATGAATTTGAGGTGATTGAGATCCGAATAATATAAAAATATTGCAAAAGCAATGGCTTGAGTAAATAGTAAATAAATAAAATAAAACAAACATGGAGCAGTTAATAGACATGTTTACACAATAATGCAGTTAATGAGTTACCAGGGGGCCACATGTGCAGAAGCAGTTAATGCCAAACAAGCGTGTCTTCGATGTAGTCTCTAACCTTGTAATATGCTTTTTTGGTTAGGACACGCTTAATATGGGTTTTGAACTTTCCCTCGCTAAGTTCAATAACGGATTTGGGCAACTTATTATAAAAGCGTATACTATTGATGTACAGTGCAAGCACGTACTAATTTGACGTCATTGTATCAGCACTTTACTTGCTACGCGCGGTCTATACTTTAGTACACAAATATCACTCAACTCGCGTGCACTCATTATTTAGTTAGTATAATTTATCACTCAATAAACGTTATTATAACGTACTTTGCCTATCATTCAGCTATTATCATCTAAAGGTGTAAAGACCCTACATCTTTTTGGTCCTTCGAGCACTTGTACAAACGGGACTATTTCGCGTTCTCGACAGTGTGAGTATTCTGCGGGCACGTAAGTATAGCTCCTGTGACTACGACCTGTGGACAGAGTAACATCCGTCTACTGGAAATCAATTACAGCTAATCAACCTTATCATATCCAAGCATCAATGAGCGCCAACATGGAGGACATTTTGGCCAATCAAGATCAGATCATTCAGGCCATGGAGCAGCAGCTGCGGAACTTCAAGAAAGATTCCGCAGAACGCAAGACTCCGGCCAACATCAAGAAACGTTTGCAAACCCTGGACACATACTGGAAGGAGTTTCAAGAGAATCATGTGAGACTATGTGAATTCGAAGATGTGCTCAGAACCATTCAAGCAAAATGGTCAACCATCGACTCCTTACACTGGGAAATCGATAGTGAGATTTACTCAGAAGATGAAGACTATGAACAGGAATATAACAAGTACGAACAACTGTATATTGACATCAAAAAATTGGTTAACAGCAAGATGTATTCCGTTTCATATCGGGAAAGTTTCACGCCGAAAATGGAAATACCTGCCTTCTCGGGGAACTATCATAAATGGATATCTTTCAAGGACTTATTCCAGGAAGCAGTCCATAACAACAAATCAATTCCAAGTGCCCAGAAGATGCAGCTATTAAAAAGCAAGCTGAAAGGCGAAGCAGAAAGGATCATTCAACACCTCAATATTAGTTCTGAGAACTACCAAGTCTGCTGGGACATCTTGAACCATAGATACAACAACGATAGATTGATCTTCACCTCTCACATGAACATACTACTGTCAATACCTACAATGCAAAACCAAGTTGACACACAGATCAAGAACATGTTCGACACCATCAATGAATGCATGAACGCCCTGAAAAACCTTGGCATAGATGTAACTGCCATGGGGCCAATGGTTGTGCATTTACTTACACTGAAGCTGGACAATCAGACACTCAGTGAATACACTCAATCATTAGAAAATCCTAGAGCCTTGCCTGTTCTAGCAGATTTTCTTAAATTTTTAGAAAACAAATATACCGCTCTCGAATCAACACGACGTAAGCACCATACATCGAAATCATCATCATCGTCGTCATCTCCGAGTAGTATCAAAGATTCAGAACATCAATTCAACAAACGGAATCAATCAAAATCAAATAATTTCAACAACAAATCCGATTCTAATAAACCGTTCCTACGCAGTTCCGCAGCAAAAAGTTGTGCAATGAGGACACAGTATTGTCCACTTTGCAAAGACGACAGTCACGGATTATTCTACTGCAGGCCGTTTTTGGAATCAGGGTCAGATGAAAAAAGAAACACTATTCAAAAGTTCAACTTGTGCAAAAATTGCCTAGTTGATCACAAAAATAAACCATGCCGTTCTGAATCAAGATGCAGGGTGTGTCAAGGAAGTCATAACACCGTGCTACATGACGCCCTACAGACAAACACGGTGTCCAGTAACATGAATACGTCACCGTCTACGTCACGTGAAGACAAAACACGAAGAAACGTGACCCATGCTTCCAAAGAAAATCTTGCTGAAGTTTTGTTAGCAACAGCACTCGTCCGAATACAAGGTACTAATGGGGAATATCATACAATGAGAGCGCTCATCGACCAAGGCTCTCAAGCCTCCCTCATAACTGAGAACGCAGCTCAAATCCTGAAACTCCCCCGTCGAGCATGCAAAGGCGTCATAGTTGGAGTCAGTGCCAATCAAACTAACTGTAAGGGAGTTCTGAGTCTTGCAGCATCTTCATTATATTCCAATTACACCTTTCAAACAGAAGCTGTTATTATGAAGAAATTAATTAACAACTTGCCAAATCATAGTTTCTCAAAACCAACGTGGGAATATCTACAAAACATCCAGCTTGCAGATCCCGATTTCAACGTTTGCCGACCTATCGACTTATTGCTGGGAGCAGAAGTTTACTCGGAAATCATTATGCCAGGCATGATCAAGGAAAACTCATCTCTACCAGTAGCACAACAGACTCAGCTCGGCTGGATCTTAAGCGGAAATGTCAAGTCCTATCAATGCAACGTCATCATGAACAATATAGAAGACATACAAAGATTTTGGAACATTGAAGATGTCAGCGAGCCCGACACTAACATGTCCTCTGAAGACTATCAATGTCTTCAACAATATAATTCGGAAACAGTACGCCGAGATGATGGCAGATATGTGGTAAGAATTCCACTAAAGCCAGATATCAAAGAAAAATTGGGAGAATCGAAACCAAGAGCCGTTGCCCAATTTTATCAACTGGAAAGAAAATTCTCTAGAAACAAAAACATTTCCGAAGATTACAAAACATTTATTGACGAATATATCAAACTGGGTCACATGCGCGAGTGCACACGGAAGAATTTGCCAGATTGCATATTACCTCACCTTTGCGTTCTGCGCCCGGACTCGACAACAACAGCCTTGCGGGTGGTATTTAATGCATCAGCAAAAACATCGACAGGCTACAGTTTAAATGATTTAATGTTTAGCGGTCCCAATCTTCAACAAGATTTGTTTACACTAATTCTGAGATGGAGACAATATGAATATGCAATGACAGCCGACATCGAGAAAATGTTCCGACAGATCTTCTGTAATGAAAGGGACCTACAGTATCAAAAAATCGTCTGGCGTGACTCACCTAGACAATCTCTGAGAGAATACGAGTTGACAACGGTCACCTATGGCACCAAAGCTGCTCCGTTTCTAGCTATGATGACGCTAAAACGTCTAGACGTTTTAGTTCGTCTTCTGCTAGCAGAAGACGAACGTTCCAAGTATCCAGCAGCATCAGCAGTACTCGAACAATGTTTTTACATGGATGACCTTTTGGCTGGACATCACAGCCTAAAGGAAGCCATACAACTGAAGGCTGACCTTATCAATTTGTTGAAATCAGGTGGTTTTAATTTACGAAAATGGTCTTCAAATAAAATCAATATTACAGATGACACCATAGCAGAAAAAGAGCAAGCTTTCGAATTCAGGCATCAAGAATCCACAAAAACTTTGGGACTGCGTTGGCACCCCCTGGAAGATCAATTCAAGTTCCAGATGAAGATAGACATATCATCATTAACACCAGCCACAAAAAGATCATTATTATCTGACATTTCAAAGATTTTGATCCACTTGGCTGGCTGTCTCCAGTCTCTACCAAATTGAAACTTTTGTTCCAAAACGTTTGGTCGTTAAATCTTCAATGGGATGATGCAGTACCTACAAACATCAATGAAGAATGGTTCAAAATAAAGAAACAATTACCAGCAATCGAACATATGAACGTCCCAAGGTGGCTGCACACGCCAAAAAAGGCAAACATAGAGTTACATGGATTCTGTGACTCATCAGTCAAGGCTTTCGCATGTGTAATCTATTGCAGGATTGTCAATCAGGAAAAGGCGGAGAGTGAATCCTCTGTGATCATAGTAGCAGGAAAATCAAAACTCGTTCCTGTAAACAAGTCAATATCCTTGCCTAGATTGGAACTTTGCGCGGCGCACTTATTAGCAAAACTGATGAAAGTGGTCCAGAACTGTTTATCAAGCAATAGTATTCGAATATACGGCTGGTCTGATTCAACAGCAGTACTAGGATGGCTTCAGGGTGATCCGCATCGCTGGAAACCATTCGTGGCAAACAGAGTAGCCCAAATAACAGACACAATACCAGCAAATAGCTGGCGCTATGTGAAATCAGCTGAAAATCCAGCTGATTGCGCGAGCCGAGGATTATCAGCTGACCAACTGCAACATCACCCTCTTTGGTGGCATGGACCAACTTGGCTATCAACATTCCAAGAAAACAAGAGCCAAGATCTCCCAACTTACGTAACGTACGAAGAAATCAGAAAATCAGTGAAAAGCAACGTCATTCAACAAAATGAGGACATTGTTTTAAAACTATTGAACAAATACAGCAACTTTGATAGAGCAGCGCGCGTACTTGCATGGACTTTGCGCGCCATATCTCGCAATCAACACAAACCGAAGTATTTGACTGTCAGCGAAATAAAAATGGCTAAACATCTTTTAATTAAACAATCGCAGCTGTCGGTATTTAAGGAAGAGATGACCAGTCTCCGACGTCAGAAGCATATAGACGCGGGAAGCAAATTGCTAAAGCTAAACCCATTCTTGGATCAGGAAGGACTACTAAGAGTCGGCGGTAGACTGTACAACGCGAAGATGAGCCAGAATATGAAACATCCATTCATCATTCCCAACAACACCCATCTCAGCGACCTGTTGATTGATCAAGGGCATCATATGACACTCCATGGCGGAGCAAGAGTCACTCAAGCCTGGCTTCGTCAGCAATATTGGATCCTGGGAGGAAACCGAGCCGTCAAGAAGCGTCTTCGAAACTGCGTCAAGTGCCGAAGACAAGACCCAATCAAACATGAACAACTCATGGGCGACCTCCCTTTAGCACGCAGTAATCCGACACGACCATTTTACCACACAGGGGTCGATTTTACCGGGTTTGTCGACGTAAAAGCAAGCAAGGGCCGAGGTATCAAGACCACGAAAGGGTACATCGCTGTGTTCGTTTGTATGGCGACCAAAGCTGTACACATTGAGCTAGTGTCAGACCTGACCTCCTCATCGTTCTTAGCGGCTTTACGGAGAATGGCAGCTCGAAGAGGCACCCCATGCCATGTCTATAGTGACAATGGCACGAACTTTGTTGGAGCGAGCAGAAAACTTAACGAAGAATTCATAAACATTCAAGAAACTTTGGACGATAGTTTTTACGAGGCAGTCACCAGTATGGAGATTACCTGGCATTTTAATGCCCCTTCTTGGCCCAGTGCCGGAGGCCTCTGGGAAGCCGCCGTCAAGAGCTTGAAGTATCACCTCAAACGAGTGATAGGAGATCAAAAGCTAACGTTCGAAGAATATTCGACTTTGCTCGCTCAGGTAGAAGCATGTTTGAATAGCCGTCCATTATGCGCACTCAGCGAAGATCTTGATGATTTGGACTGTCTCACACCATCTCACTTTCTAGCAAGCGGGCCGACGTTAACTATCATCGAGACAGAGAGAGATCTACGGACAAGATGGCAGCTCACACAAAAAATATTTGATGACCTATGGAAGAGATGGCGAGCGGAGTATCTGTGTCAACTGTCAGCTCGCAGTAAATGGCGCAAACCTCATCAGAACATGAAGATCAATGACATTGTTATCATTCACGACATCAATCTACCACCGGGAAAATGGCCCATGGGCAGAGTTATTGAACTTCATCCAGGGAAAGACGGATACGTCAGAGTTGTGACCCTACGGACGAAAAATGGGACGCTCAAGAGACCAATTACAAAATTATCCGTTTTGCCGATTAACAACAATAATCAAAGTCACGACACAGAAAAGGAAAATCAAGAAGGTCAACCAAAAACCAGAGCATCCACCAAGACATCAAAATTAAGCAACTTCATTATTACAACACTCATACTTCTGATGGTTATTTGCTCAGGAACATGCGAGCACAAAATTTCCAAAATTGAGGAAAATAAAAATATATTTTTTGACAAACTGGCAAACATGAGATTGGAACGAGAAGAATGGAAACTCATCGTTTACTGCGATATGGCTCCATTTTGGCAAGGAATGAACCTACTGGGAAAGTTTGTCACTCATCTAGACAACATATGTTCAAAGGATCAAATATCACAATGCGACGTAGTCCGATTACAGTTGCGTCACGGGTACAACGAACTTGAACACTACAACAATGTTTTACTTGGTCAGCAAGGTCAAGTTCGCCGACGTCGCGGCCTTATCAACGGCATTGGCTACGTTGCACATAGTTTGTTTGGAGTTTTAGATGAAACTTTCGCGGAACAATATCAGAAAGATATCGCCTTAATCAGGCAAAATCAAAATCATCTTAGCAAGCTGTGGAAAAACCAGACGTCAGTTGTGGAGGCTGAGCTAAATATCATCAAGAGAATTGAAAACACGTTGGACAAGCAGCACAAAATAATCAACCAATATATAACCAAATGTAACAATGCCTTTAGCAAACTAGAAGATGAAATCCAACACACTGACAACAAAGCAGAATTCACATTATCAGCATTCATAGCCAATAATATCATGACAAACCTCAAAGATATCCAGGAGACGCTGGTCGATACAGTGACCAATATTTTTTTACGAGAAATTCAACTTTCATCTATTGACACCAGCACAGTTGAAAAACGAACTGAACATTATAACCGGGCAAATCTCTAAGGATCTAACATTACCAATTAATAATATTCAGACCGACTTGGCTAAGATCTATCACCTATTGAAAGTGAGAGCGAGAGCTACCAGAGAGTTCCTGATCTTCGAAGTCAGAATTCCTCTTGTGAGCAGGGAAGACTATGAACTCTACAAACTCATACCGATTCCACAAGAAGCCAACAAAAGCATGGTCAACATAATACCTGTAGCAACCCATCTAGCTATCAACATGCACAAAGACTCGTACGTTCCGATGTCTATAAGTGACTTACAAAGATGCATTCCTTATGACAACGACGAGTACATCTGTCCACTGAAAAGACCCGTCTTTCAGATGACATCCGACATCAACCTATGTCTGAAACACCAAGCCTCTGATCAATGTCAAACTGAAACGAAAGAATGTAGAGATCACTGGACTGAATTGAACTTACCCAATTCATACCTATACTTTTGTTGTGGACAATGCAGTGTACGAGTCATTTGCGACGACGACATAACGATCGAGCAACTCAGCAAAACAGGTGTCATTACACTGGAAGACAGCTGCGTCATCAAGGGCAGAATGTTTACTATTTACGCACACAAGTCCTATTCAAACTCCATTAAAATGAAGATTGACGTCATGAGCATAGAAATTCCACCAATAAATCACGTTATTAATCTGTCCATACCCCTCATCACTCCAATAGATGAGACTGACGATTTCAACGAGCAACGAGAAGACATAAAGACGATTGAAAAGGCACTCAAGGACATGAAATCCAGTCAGGAACTAGCAGATCGAGTGACATCCCATGACGTTCACCACTATGTCGCCATCTACACCTTGGCTGGGGTCGTCGTAGTTTGCGCCATTTTGTACGCATGGAGACGCGTGCGAGCGCGCCAGCCGCGACCAGAGCGAGCAGAGGCTACACCAGAGCAGGTAGATGCGAGCGTGAGCCATGTAGCTCCCGCCGCCACCACCGCTGCGAGTCGTCCTACCATCACCACCACCAACAAAGGGTCTTCGCCGTCCGTTCGAACTCAATTCAGTGATATACATTAAGTTTAGTTTATTTAAGTTTTTAAGCACAATATTGTTTGCTATCATTCTGTAAATCATCTCATTCTCACATTCTCGGGCCCCGGAGCATGTACAGTGCAAGCACGTACTAATTTGACGTCATTGTATCAGCACTTTACTTGCTACGCGCGGTCTATACTTTAGTACACAAATATCACTCAACTCGCGTGCACTCATTATTTAGTTAGTATAATTTATCACTCAATAAACGTTATTATAACGTACTTTGCCTATCATTCAGCTATTATCATCTAAAGGTGTAAAGACCCTACAATTGACAAGGAATGACTTGCTGGTCTTCGCTAGTCTCCATTTAGGTAACACGATTTCGTGTTTCCTACGCGTATTTTTGTCATGTAAATCACTTCTAATTTTAAAAAGTCCTAAGTTTTTACGTACATACAACATACAAATTACAATTATATACATAATATTACAATTATTAAACGGTCATCATCATCTGCCTAGCCTTTTCCCAACTATATTGGGGTCGGCTTCCAGTCAAGCCGGATTTAGCTGAATACCAGTATTTTACGAGGAGCGGCTGCCTACCAGACCTCCACACCCCATTAACTGGGGTAACACGGTACTTCATGGCAAGACTGGAGTCAGATTTACTGGCTTCTGACTATCCGTAACGACTGCCAAAGATCTCCAAATGACAGCCGGGACCAACGGCTTAACGTGCTTTCCGAGGCACGGAGGAAACTCGTTATGTTAAGATGGTCATCCATCCACAGACCAACCTAGGCAAGCGTTGCTTACAATTATTAAACGGTATCCCTTTTTAATTATTAGATGGTGACCCTCGGCAAGAGTTTTACATCGGAAGAGAAGACGGCAGCCTGGTCCTAGCACGTCGCCTGCTTTGGGAGCGCCAGTCGCAGTACTCGCTCAATATCTCTGTTACTGACGGACTGCACGTGGTCTACGCTCCGGTATGACAACCTCGACTCATTACTTCATTTAGTGTCTCCGTTGAACTGTGGTAGGTAAACCGTCGCGTCCGGTTTCATTTGCAGGTGAATATAACTGTTATCAACGACGCAAATGAAGGCGGAGTATCGTTTTCACAAGAAGAGTACGTGGTGGAGACGTCGGAGGCGACGCGCGTGGGCGAGGCGCTGGTGGCGCTGCGGGCGAGCGCGGGCGGCGCGGGGGGTGAGGGCGGCGCGGGAGGGGGGCGCCTGCTGTACGGCGTGCACGCCGCGCGCGCGCCCGCCTCGGCGCGCCTGTTCCGCCTGCACGAGCTCAGCGGCGTGCTGGAGCTGGCGCACCCGCTCGACAGGTACCACCCACCTCCATCTGCACTATCTGTACGGCGTGCACGCGGCGCCTGTTCCGCCTGCACGAGCTCAGCGGCGTGCTGGAGCTGGCGCACCCGCTCGACAGGTACCACCCACCTCCATCTGCACTATCTGTACGGCGTGCACGCGGCGCCTGTTCCGCCTGCACGAGCTCAGCGGCGTGCTGGAGCTGGCGCACCCGCTCGACAGGTATCACCCACCTCCATCTGCATTATCCCTGGGGCCCTGGACTTTTGATAGGCGTACTTACGAGAAGCCGAAATGACTACAATTGTTATATTTTGTAATAACAGAGAGAGCGCCGCGGTTCACGAGCTGACGGTGTGGGCGCGCGACCAGGCGCCGCGCGCGTCGCGAGCCTACGCGCGCGTCACCGTGCTCGTGCACGACGCCGACGAGCACGCGCCCGCGTGGGGGCGCCGCCTGGCCGAGGCGCGCCTGCCGCGCGGCGCCCCGCCCGGCGCGCTCGTGGCCGCGCTGCGCGCCGCCGACCCCGACGCGGGCGACGCGGCGCGCGTGGTGTACTCGCTGGCGGGCGGCGACGCGGGCGGCGTGTTCACGGTGGACGCGGCGCTGGGCGACGTGCGCCTGGCGCGCGCGCTGCCGGCCGCGGGCCCGCGCGACTACACGCTGCACGTGCGCGCCGCCAACCCGCCGCCGGGCGCGCGCGCGGCGTCGCTGCCGCTGCACGTGCTGGTGGTGGAGCCGGACGACGCGCCGCCGCGCTTCGCGGCCGCCGACGTGGCCGTGGAGGTGTTCGAGAACGAGCCGGCCGGCACGGCGCTGGCGGCGCTGGAGGTGCGCAGTGCGAGCGCGGCGTGGTTCTCGCTGGAGGGGGGGGAGGGGCTGTTCCGCCTCAACCCCGCCGCCGGCCTGCTCGCCACCGCCGCGCCGCTCGACTACGAGACGCAGAACTTCTACAACTTAACGGTCACCGCAATCAATATGGTAAACCTAACAGTCATTTCTTTACTTTAATAACACACACAATTATTTGAACAAGTACGTAGAGCTAAAATAACAAATGTAGTCGTAAAATAAATAAATAAATAATATAGCTGCACTCGGAGATGTAGGTACCTACATACCTATTAGTGCAGACAACTAGCGATGGGTGTTAAACCATCGACTCGCGGATCTAAAAATCATGGAGATGTTTTTCGATTGTTTCGACGGATTCCACCATCAGTCACTCTCGGGATCTCAGGGTGGCATGGCGACTGCGACTGTCGCAGCCCAGTGCTGGGCACGCCGTCATTGAGGCGGTTAGGCCCCTCTTTGAGGAGTGGTTGGAAAGAGGTCACGGCGTCCTCTCTTTCCGTATGACGCAGGTCCTCACCGGACACGGTAAGTTCGGGAGGTTCCTGCATCGAATCAAGCAGGAGAGGACGCCCGGGTGTCGCCACTGTGTGGACCGCCCGGAGGACACGGTGGAGCACACGGTAGAAGTGTGCCCCGCTTGGGCGGAGCACCGCCGTGTCCTCGTGGAGACTATCGGGAGCGGCGACCTCTCGCGCCGGGCCCTGGTTCAGGCCATGGTCCGGAGCGAGGAGGGTTGGCATGCGGTCGCCTCCTTCTGCGAAGCAGTAATGCTCGTGAAGGGGACTGCTGACCGCGAGCGCGTGAGGGAACGGTCCTCACGCCGCCGCCGCCGAGATCCCGATCCCGATTTCCGACCACCGTAGGCGCGGGTTCGCGGACGGCGAGCACTGGGTAGCTCGCCGTCCGGCAGTCTGGAAATAATCTGGACCGAGCCCAGTCGTCAAAGGCGCGTTCTGTTCCACGCGCGCCTCATGGAGATGTCAGCAAACTGTAGGGGCCCGGTAGGGCCGAAGCCTCTGGGGGCACATGTGGTATTCCTAACGGTTGACACCGAGTCCCCCCCAGAACGAAGGCAACGAAGGAACGGGGTAGGGGTTTAGTCAGTAAAAGTCTGACACGCCCTCCCGCTCCGCCCAAGAGCGGGGGAAGTCATTCTGATGATACCATAAAAAAAAAAAACCATCAGTCACTCTCGCTCAAAACTAATCGAAAAACAATCAAGCACGCCATGCGCCAGTCGCAATAAAGGACCGAGTCCGATCGAGTCAAAATAAAACCCCTCGCTATCGCACATCGCCGCGCTACATAGGTTCCTACTCGTATGTGCAAACATATAATTTTATTGTGTATGAATTTCAAGAAAACTTAAACAGCTAATAATAATTAAGTACTTAATCGAAAATATTATAACGATTCATTCATGTACGGTCATCTTCGATTATGTACAAGTATATTGTATCCGGCAGCAAATTTGTTGACAACAAAACAGGCACCTAAAAGAACTAGAGGTGACCTGCTTTGACAGAGTCATGCGTTTCCGTTCCGGTGATGGGTCAGAGCCCGCCAGACAGCGGACACTCAGTCTGTCCGTCGTGACGTCACACGCACTGGAACTGTCTTACGTTTTGTTGAGTGCTAACCTACCTACTGGTAGTGCACTGTTTAAGGAACAATTGTGTTATTAGTCTGTAGGTAAGCTTTCTTTAAAAATAAATAAATATAAAACCATGAACCTGTATAGAATATAAATAATTCTAGCTTAAATCAATAACCATGATTCGATTAAGGTGAATGCTTCAGCTAGTCCGCGAAATTCAAATTTTCTTACGTTTTTTGCAATATGTAAGCCAGTGGTAGGTAGTATGAAGTTAAAAATACTTTAGCGACTGTAAAACGTAAATAGTTACATAATTATAAACATAAAAAACATCAATACAAGCCTCCAAACTCATTTAGTTGCAGGAACGTTTTTGACCTCGAAAAAATCGTTCCTGCATTTAGGTGGGCTTGGAGGCTTGTATTGACGATTTTTATGTTTATAGTTATATAACTAGTTGTGTTTCACAGCCGCTTAAGTATTTTTAACTTCATACAACTTACCATTGGCTTTCAAATTGCAAAAAACGTAAGAAAATTTGAATTTCGCGGGCCAACCTGGAACATCCCCCTTAATGCACAAGCGGACGTTGTTCCAATTTTCGAGTTCCAGGATCCACGGCCGACCTAAAAGGAAATAATATGGATTTCGAAATTGATAGGTCATTAGAATAACGATGGTTTGTGTTGTGGCAGGGCGGCGGCAGCGCGACGTGCGCGGTGGCGGTGCACGTGCTGGACCGCAACGAGTTCGCGCCCGCGCTGCGCCAGCGCGACTACCGCGGCCGCGTGTCCGAGGCGGCGCCCGCCGGCGCGCTCGTCAGCGACGCCGCGCCCGCGGCCGCCGGCGCGCCGCTCGTGCTGCTCACGGACGACGCCGACTCGCCCGCCAACCGCCAGCGCGCCTACGAGATCCTGCAGCCCGCCGCCGCCGCGCTGTTCCGCGTCGACCCCACCACCGGCGCGCTGCACCTGCTGGCGCCGCTGGACTACGAGCGCGCCGCCAGCCACGACTTCAGCGTGCGGGTGAGTGCCGCGCCGCGCCGCCGGCCCCAAGCCACCGAACGCGCATACTGAACGCCGCCTATTGCTGCAGGTCATCGACATGGGCACGCCGAGACTGCCGTCGGGGAGCGTCGCTCGAGTGGTGGTGGAGGTGACCGACGTCAACGACTGCCCGCCCACCTTCACGCAGGCCGTGTATCAAGCCACGGTGCTGCTGCCGACGTCCGTGGGCGTGACGGTGACGACGCTGGCGGCCAGCGACCCCGACCTGCCGGCCGGCGCCGCCATCAAGTACGACATCATCGAGGGCGACGCGGGCGGCGCCTTCTCGCTGTCTGCGCGCGGCGCGCTGGCGGTGGCGCGCGCGGCGGGGCTGCTGCCCGCGTACCGCCTGCGCGTGCGCGCGTCCGACGGGCTGTACTCCAGCACGGCGCGCGTGGAGGTCACGGTGCGCGAGGCCGACAACTCGGGCCTCGCCTTCCAGAAGTCCGACTACTACGGCTCCGTCGTTGAGAACTCCACGAAACCGACGACGATCGCCGTCCTTAACGTGCTCGGCGCGGCGCTCAACGAACATATTGAATTCAGGATATTGAACCCTACCGAAGGGTTTGAGGTGAGCGAATACGAACTCATTGTGTTTTAAGAAATTAAGGCCGTCCAATTGGAAATTAAAAAAAAAACCGGACAAGTGCGTGTCGGACTCACGCACTGAGGGTTCCTACCAACATCGTTGCGGTTTACGATTTATGACGTATTAAAAAAACCGGCCAAGTGCGAGTCGGGCTCGCGCACAAAGGGTTCCGTAGCAGCAAATATAATAAACTTATTATGTCAATTTATACACCTGGTGAATGGAGCCTAAACTCTCCCGATATTTTGCCTTGTACTTATCGTTTTCAGTGTAAGCACAATAACTTAACCAAAATTACAGTTAAATCAACCTATCTCAAAAACTATAAGAGATACTTTGATCAAACCAAAAATCGTTGAGAGAGTTAATTAGCATGCATCACCTCTATTTTTTTTAGAATTTTATACCCCCGAAGTTATAAAAATAGAGGGGGGGGGACATACTTTTTACGACTTTGAGAGCTGATATCTCAAAAACCGTTCACTTTAAGAAAAATGTTTTTTAGAAAACTTTATATCATTTTAAAAGACCTTTCCATTGATACCCCACACGGGTATGTACATCGAAAAAAAAATTTTCATCCCTCAGTTACATGTATGGGGGGCCCCACCCCCAATTCTTTTTTTTACTATTTAGTGTCATAATTTTGTAGCGGTTCATACAACACATATTCCCATCAAATTTCATCACTGTAGTACTTATAGTTTCCGAGTAAATCGGCTGTGACAGACGGACAGACGGACAGACGGACATGACGAAACTATAAGGGTTCCGTTTTTGCCATTTTGGCTACGGAACCCTAAAAACTACTTACTAGATCTCGTTCAAACCAATTTTCATTGGAAGTTTGCATGTACATAACTGTACACTACATCATATATTTTTTTCAGTTTTATCATTCTATTGTTATAAAGGGTGTAAAAAGACCCTTAACGAAAACGAAAACCCCATATTGTACTCATCACTTTCTTCTAGACCATACCTGGGAATTCACTAGTTCTGGAGATATTGAAGGTCAAAGTCAACCATTTTTTTTCGTTTTTTTTTTCAAAATTGTATTCCAAGTATCATTAGTAAACTTTCTTCCGAACAAACATTATCAAAATTATCAATTTTTCATGACAAATTACGCAGTTGAAGTCACAAAAATGCAATGAAAACTAAACACAACGAGCGCCTCACACACACAAGCGAGCGATCAGTTCAACGACCAAGCGCGAGCGGTCGAACGCGCAGCTGATCGAAGTTATTATTAATTAATTATTTTTTAATGATGAAAAAAAAGGTTTTTTCCCAGCAATATTTTTTGGTCTAAGTTACTTAATTACATGTACAGAATGTGTAGTTATCGGCTTTGTGATCGGTCTTTTTACACCCTGTAGAAGTTACAGGGGGGGGGACATTTTACCACGTGGGAAGTGTATCTCGCCGTATTAGTTTAGAAAAAAAAATGATACCTTCAATAAAAAAATAATATTATTTTTGAAGACCTGTCCATTTTGAAGACCCCTCAGTTTCAGGTCTAAGTATGAGTAACCCCAAAATGTATTATCTTTTTTCTATTTTTGTGTGAAAATTTTAATGCGGTTCACAGAATACTAAGACTAAAAAAACTACTTACTTACCAAGTTTCAATAGTATAACTCTTATAGTTCCGGAAAAAAATGGCTGTGACATACGGACAGACAGACAGACATGACGAATATATAAGGGTTCCGTTTTTTGCCACTTGGCTACAGAACCTTAAAAAATAAGGCAAAGATTGGGATCCGTGGTAATGGGTATGTGTGCGGCGTAGGTGGGCGTGACGTCGGGCGCCGTGCGCAGCACCGGGCTGGCGCTGGACCGCGAGGCGCGCGACGCGTACGAGCTGCTGCTGGAGGCGCGCAGCGCGGCCGCGCCCGAGCCGCGCGTGGCGCGCGCGCGCCTGCACGTGGCCGTCAGCGACGTCAACGACAACTGCCCCGTGTTCGTGGAGCGGCCCTACGCCGCCGCCGTGCTGGCGGGCGCCGCGCCCGGCTCGCCCGTGCTCACCGTGCGCGCGCGCGACGCCGACGCCAACGACAACGGTGAGGTGCGCTACGAGATGAAGCGCGGCCACGGCGAGCTGTTCCGCGTGGACCGGCGCAGCGGCCAGATCTCGCTCAAGCAGACGGTGGACGCGCACAACCAGCTGTACTCGCTGGTCATCGCGGCCTTCGACGGCGGCGTGCCGGCGTGCGGCGCGGAGGCGGAGGTGACGGTGCGCGTGTGGGGCGGCGGCGCGGCGCCCGCGTGGGCGCGCGCGCACTACGTGCTGAGCGCGCGCGAGGACGCGGCGCCCGGCGACGCGCTGGGCGCGCCGCTGGCGGCCGAGTCGCCGCTGGGCCGCCAGCTCATCTACACGCTGCTGGACGACGCCAACGGCCTGCTCGAGGTCCACTTCGACACGGGTGAGTCTCGCCTGCTGCTGTCGTCCTGCACGTTGTTTGGGGAAGGACGCAGAGGTTGCGAGTGGTAGCGCACGAATACTAACTATTCATGTATTTGCATGAAGGGAAACTATTTTAGTACCGTACCTATTATGAAATGGGCGTGTGGGCATCGTTCTACTTTGTTGAAAGTAGTTCTGAGACCCCCTCCCCAGGTGCAATATATTATTATCGAATGGGATGGAATGCATGTTTTCCTGGGTAACCTATTCGTTCTTCTTTTTTCGATTAATCGTTCTTTGTGCTGCGGTAGGGGACAACGTCTGGCGGACCTCGACTGCAGTTTACACTGATTCATTTGATCCCACGGTATACCAAGCGTAGGTCGACGATGTTTGCACAATTCAGCTGACGTGAGTCAGAAGAGAGCCTTTAACATAACTTTAACTTTTTGCTAAATCCTGCGAGAAGGTAATGCGGAGGTCTCGATAGGACACGGTTTTTTAAAACAAAAAAATACTGTATTTCGGTAGTTTTTCAGAACTACCCGCGTTGTAAACATTCCCGTGAACAAAATCGCATGCAAAGTGCTAGTTCGCATAAACTTCCACAAGAATCAGAATACCATTCGTCGTGAATGTGGAGGTTTCCCTCCACAGGATACTCGAAAACAAACGAAAATGGTCCATGTAAATGTATTTGTTGCTTACATATGTTTTGCGGAATACTGAATATAATAGGACGCTGTGTTTTGCTCGGGAATCACTGTAAAATATATATGATATGTTGCTGGTTTTCGATGTTCTCATAGCTCGATTCCATAAATAAGTCTGTACAGGTTTGATATTGGCTTTGTAAATGCTCATCTTGCTTGTTGAAGATATATGTGTGAGTTCCGTCTAAACGATAATTTCCCTAACTCCAGTTGTTTCCGTCTAGTCCATAAATATTTCCACCACGTGAATCGGTGGTTCAGATGCATAGGCAGAAAGAAAAATAGTATATTTCATTACGAGTGCGGAAAGCCTGTCATTGCAAAGAGTTCCGACAAATGTCTACCCGAGCCAAGGCGCAGCCGAAGGTGAGGGTTGACAGTCGGAACAAGTTGCAATGACGGTTCCTCACGTGTACTGAACGACTATTTTTTTAATACAGTTGCGAAAAAATGAAGCAATTTAATAAAAAAAATAAAAATAGGTACAATAAACTCAGTTCATCATCATCTGCCTAGCCTTTTCCCAACTATATTGGGGTCGGCTTCCAGTCAAGCCGGATTTAGCTGAATACCAGTTTTTTACGAGGAGCGGCTGCCTACCAGACCTCCACAACCCATTAACTGGGGTAACACGGTACTTCATGGCAAGACTGGAGTCAGATTTACTGGCTTCTGACTATCCGTAACGATTGCCAAAGATCTACAAATGACAGCCGGGATCAACGCCTCTACAATAAACTCAGTTAACTAATCAAAATGGTGCCAACCGTAAAATAATAAGAGCAGAGATTTTTTTCTTCACCCATTCTGGGTAAGCAAAGGGAACTAAGCCCATACAGCCAAGTCTTCAGTAGAATTTTTTTATTGATATGAAATGAAAATGAAATTTAATGAGATGAAATAAAATGAAACCTAACCTTTAACCCTTAAAACGCATTGAATCAAATAATTGAATTTGATATTGAAACAAATTAGTAGCTTCTTTTTAGAAATATGTGCACTAAAAACTTTTTTTAGTTAAAACTTCGTGGTTGATTGTTTCTTTTCAATGTTTGAATCACCAACCGGTCCTATGAGACCGCGCTGTTATTGTTTTACTATTGTGTCTCGTTTCGCGGGTATGTGATAGATAGACATTATTTTGACAGTTGGGAAAGCAAAAGCACGAGTTCGGAAATGGTAAAAAAAGCACGAGTGTGTAATAGCCCTCTTCCGGAATGCTATACGTCCCTGCAATACGCCACTTTTTGAGCAACTGTATTAAAAAAATATTTACGCCACCTGCTCGATAATGGCCCTGTTATGTGCCATGTAACCTGCACTTAGAGCAAGTCGTTATCACCAAAGGAGATAATACAGGATTGCCGATCTCTGGGGCATAACGAGATATTTTGAATTTAGAATGTCAAATACCATCATTTTGAAAAAAAAACGTCTTCAGTGAATTAAAATGTATGAGGATGTGCATCAAAAAAAATTTATTAAATAATGAAACTGGCAACTAAAAGAACAATAATAATAAATGTGATTACTTAGGAAAAGGTTAAGTAGGTTCTAAAAAAGAGTAACGAATTTTGGAGTAGTGAATTTTGTTTGTTTTTAATTTCGAAATTAATTTACAGAGCATTAGTTAAAAAGTTGAACTTACTTTTTAACTAATGCTCTGTAAATTAATTAATCGTAGTAGACTTTGAATTATCTCACAGATGGTGTGAAAAGTAGAGTAGGTATCCAACACGGGGATAAAGCTGTCTTTTTCTTGGGCGGCTTGAATTCCTCACTTCACTCAGGTTTCACTATTAATTCCCTCGCAATGCGCGGGAGTTAATTATATAAATCCCTCACTAACGTTCGGGATTAAAACTTAGCAACCTTCGTTTTGTTCGGAATTCAACATGCCGCCCTCGCCTTAAAGACACTGCTTTATTCCCTAGTCACATAATCTACTATTTCACACCACCTGCTCGATAATGGCCTTTTATATGTCATACAACCATCACTTGTAGCAGTCATTCTGTTCTTTATGAGATAATATAATATGGGCAATCTCTAAGGAATAATGAGATTTGAATTTGGAATGTCAAAAACCTTTACTACGAAAAAACACGTGAATTTAAATGGACGTGCTGTGTACGTAAAGCTGGTTTATTCAAACTGGCCACTAACAAAACAAAAAGAATAATAAATGTGGTTTATTTATTATTATTAGGTTAACCAACAGCACATTATATACACATTTATAAACAAAGTGGTTAATGACGTGTGTCTAAAACAAAGTAATGAAAGAGTTTAAAACTATAAAATCTTAGTTTTTTTTACATGTGGATTGATAGTTAAGATTTACTTTTAAATAATACTTATATTTCTCTATTTTTTTTACACCACCTGCTCGATAATGCCTTATTACTTAACCCCCCTATAACTTCTTTTAGTGTACAATAAAGTTTATTCTATTCTATTCTATTGTGTGTCATACTATACTTATTATTTATTTATTTATACAACCTTCATTTAAAGCAAGCCAGTCCCTAGGGAGATAATGTAGTATGAGCGCTCCCTAGGGCATAATAGGCTAAGAAAGGCCTAATAGGCTAGGAAAGTTCAAAACCCATATTAAGCGTGTCCTAACCAAAAAAGCATAATATTACAAGGTTAGAGACTATGTCGAAGACGCGCTTGTTTGGCAATAACTGCTTCTGCACATGTGGCCCCCTGGTAACATTATTGTGTAAACGTATCTATTAACTGCTCCATGTTTGTTTTATTTTATAAATTTATTATTCATAAATTTATTATTTACTCTAAACGTTGCTTTAGAATATTTTTATATTATTTGGATATCAATCACCTTAATTTCATTAAGCAGTGATTTATTTTTGATAACATCTCATTTGTTGATAGGTCTGTTTTATTTATAAAGCCTCTCCCATCTTATAGTGTGAATGAGAGAACACTGTAGACTACGAGTTTTACTTACTACTTATTTCAACCCAGTTTTTGATTGCTTCTATTTTTATTGTCCTTTGGGGTGCAATATTGATTAGTCTACACTGTCCTCGCATATGTGTCTGTATTTTAATGAGGAAATATAGTGAACCCAATCATGTATTTTTGAAAAGAGTAACCATGGAGTTTTTTGCCGGTTCTTCTCCATAGGAAACGACCAATTGGAACCGTGTAGGTTTCCTAGCTTTGACTTTTTATAAGTGCCCATGCAGGCCTATGTAAAACATTCTTGTTTTTTTTTTTATTTAGATAGGTAATGAAATTTGAATTTGGAACTTCAAAAATCATTATTTTGAAAAAGAATGCATTCATAAAGGCAGAGTATAATACCCGGCAAATAAGTTGGCAATTTTCGCGCATGGTGCACAAAAAAGCGAATGAGCGAACGGGACGTAACGCAGTGCGGAGGCAAAAGTCGTCTAACGCACCAATCATAAACTACTATTATAATACTGCACCAATCGCGCGCCGGATCGGCCCTACCTCATACCCCGCGTCCCGCTTGACCACCAAATAGATCTAAAAACGATTTCTGCGCATTGCCAAGTTACATGCCGCCGGTTATATGTACCTGCATGCATTAAACAAGTTTATTTAAAAATCAAACTGACTAGGTATTAATAAAAAAATAAAAAATGTGATTACTGGCGAGGCTCTAAAAAAGTAACGAATTTTAGTAATGTCACCCTACTTAAAGTGGCATTGCATTATCCCCTATTTTTTTTTAGTGCCCATTTTGATTTTTTGAATAAACAAGGTTGATGCACGTACATTTCTATAAATTATTATTAAATATTATTATTTCCTTTATTATATTTTTAAATATTTGCATATACAAAAAAAAAAATAGTAGCCCACCGGTATCGGGAACAAGGTTCAAGAGCTACCGGCGGTCAGGACTCCTGAGAGAGTTAACTCCGAACAATACGCGCCGTATCCAAGAGTACTGCTTTCTGAACCAAGCCCTTGATCCAGCTGCCTAACGAGCCTCCTCAGATGTTGATCGAGGCTCATGGCTATTAGCCATTGGCCGTCACGACTATCGGCACAATGACTGCTGTGTCCATTTCCCACATGTCGTTAACCTCGCGAGCCAAGTCAAGACACTTAGTTTGCTTATCCTTGTCAGCTTTCACGAGGTTCTCATCATGAGGGATCAATATATCCACAATCTCTGTGTACGACGCTCTATTCGATCTGTCATCACTATGTGACGTCGATAGCCAGGAAATATTCCCTAAAACTGTCTTGCGGTTGTGCAGGGACTAAGCATTTAAGAAGTCACGACCTCCTCACTTCCGCGGGATATACAGCTTTATCACTGATGACCGTGGGTGATGCATCCGCAGTTTGCAGTAAGTAGTGAGCGGAGCCAACCGTGTTCCAGCCTGATAAAAGACTGTTCAGTACTTAATTCAGGCGGCCAAAGAAGCGCTCCTTCAATGCCAACGCTTCCGACATACCCAAATACTTGTAAGTTTCGGTCGAGGAGAGGGATCTAAGGTGTATGGAATCCGAGAGTTGGGTTCCCACGGATTCCATTATCTCCCTTCACTTCAAATGTATGACTGCACATTTGCATATTATTATTATTATCATTTAGTTTTTTTTTCATATTAATGGTTTTCGACGTTCTGAACCCAAATCCCATTACCCCCTAGGGGTCATACTACATTAGCTCTGGCGAAAATGGTGTGCTTTAAGTGAAGGTTGTATGACACATATAATAGGGCATAAATCGGCAGGTTGTGTAAAAAAAACCAAAATACATAAATACTTAGCGTCCGATATTCATTCCAATTTTTATAAAAATTGGTACATAGGTGAACCATGTCCTCGAATAGCTCAAAGGATACTTTATCCCGGGAGTATATTCTCTAGGGATTATTTCCAGCTATCACGCGGGCCAAACCACTGGCTCACACAAACTTTCGCCTTTATAATATTCGTGTAAAGTGTGTTAATGACGTAGCACTTAACGGTAGGTATCGGTAAACGACAGTACAGCGAATTGAGCGTAGTGTTGCTCGTGGCTGGAGTAAGCCGCGCGAGCCGCGGCGGTGGCGGGCGCACTGATGGCGTTACTAACATGTTGGTTTTATCCGCAGCACCCGACAGAGGCAATAGTCCATGTGAGTATACACCCCCCCCCCCCCACGTCACGCGCCTCGCATGTCACGTGTCCGCGCTTGTCCTCCCGCTGTCATCCGCCGCTCTCACTATGTACGAGTAGACTGTGCCACTGTTACGCTTCATTATTGATAAACGACACGCATGTACCTAGGAGTGGCTTTATTTCACGGTGCAATGTTGGGTTAATGGTTGGCTTGAGATGCAATTGAAATATTATATTTAGTTAGTGCGAGCACGTTTGTTTTTTCGTATTTTAAAGTGTTTTACTATTACAGTTCGTCCACTATAAGTTGGCGAGCGTGAAGTTAGCCTCTGCGAATTTTGTCGCTTGAAATATCGTACAAAAATAAAGGTTTAAAAAAAATAAATGCAATTTGCAGTTCTTATTGCTGTTAAAAACAGTTATTGGCATTAAATTTTTTTAAAACCTTTATTTTTGTACGATATTTCAAGCGACAAAATTCGCAGAGCCTAACTTCACGTTTGCCAACTTATAGTGGACGAATTGTACCTACCTAAAAGAATTTTGCAGGAACATAATTTTGAGTTTCTGAATGAAACACGGGGTCAAAACAATAAACATAGGATTGAAGTTGTCATTTTTAGTGGCATCTTCACGAATTTATTTGATTTCACTGCAGTTCATTTTTTTACGAAATTAAATAAAAATATTGTTAGTTCAAGGCTTCATTTGTCATCTCCTCTCCTCAATCCATTATGGGCATGTTGGTTAGTCAATGGCAAAAGCAACCAATTTTTATTAAACACGCCAGTTTGGAGTTTGGAGGCTTTTGGTGTAAATCATATGTAAGCATGAACAAAAAGACAGTTTCAGATAATTATTGACTCGCATGCTTAATGAGTGCACATAAGTAAAGAGCGCGGTAGCGCGAGCAGAGCGTGTGTAACGTGTGGCGTGCGCAGGCGTGCTGGTGGCGCGCGCGGCGCTGGACTACGAGACGGCGCGCGCGCACGAGCTGGTGCTGCGCGCCACGGACGGCGTCACCGGCGCCTTCGCCGACGCCGCCGTCACGCTGCACGTGCTCGACGTCAACGACTGCGCGCCCGAGTTCCCGCACGACGTGTTCCGCGCCGCCGTGTCCGAGGCGGCCGCGCGCGGCGACCTCGTGCTCGCGCTGCGGGCCACCGACAACGACACCGGTACCACCGCATCACTATGTTTTATATATAAACGATATTATTATTTTAACACGACATATTAACTTTATGCGTTTTTCCTACAGGTGAAAACGGTGAAGTGACTTATTCGCTTTCCGAAATGGAATCTGCAGCCGAGGGTGCTTTCAGCATAGATCCCAAGAGCGGCGAGGTGCGCGTGGCCGCCGCGCTGGACCGCGAGACGCGCGCGCACTACCACCTGCTGGTCACGGCCACGGACCACGGCCGCCCGCCGCTGCTCACCACGGCCCATCTGTTCGTGACCGGTGAGGACCCGACGCGCGATGTGACGACCCGACGCAGGCGACCTCGCACTCGATACTTAACTTTAATATCGGTTCGCAGTGGACGACGTGAACGACAGCCCGCCGCGCATGGAGCGCGGCGTGGTGCCGGCGCTGGTGTCGGGCGAGGCGGCGCGTGGCACGGCCCTGGCGCGCGTGGCGGCGTGGGACCCCGACGCGCGCGACGCCACGCGCCTGCGCTACGCGCTCGAGGGCGCCGCCCAGCGCGCCTTCGCCGTGCACGCGCGTACCGGCGTGCTCACGCTGGCCAACGCGCGCGCGTGGCAGCCCGCCGCCGCGCCGCGCTCGCTCAACGTGTCCGTGTCGGACGGCGCGCACGCCGCCTTCGCGCGCGTCAAGCTGTCGCTGGCGCCCGCCAACCGCGCGCCGCCGCACTTCCCGCACCTCGTGCACGAAGCGAGAGCGCTCGAAAACCAACCACCACCCTTACTTCTTACCACGGTACTTACCTACACTTCAACCCCTTCGGGTGTTCTGTGTATCTTTAATTGCATAGGTACTTATTGAAAGGATTTCGATATTCGCGTAGGTGAAAGCATACGACGAAGACGCCGGGGAGTACGGAACAGTGACGTATTCGATCCCATCTGCTCGGCTGCGAGAGACGTTCGCGATAGACGCGACGAGCGGCGCACTGACGACGCGCGTGCCGCTGGACCGCGAGCAGCGCGCCGAGTGGGAGGTGCCGGTGACGGCGAGCGACGGCGGCGGCCTGCTGCGCCACACCACGGTGCGCGTGCGCGTGGCCGACGTCAACGACAACGCGCCCGTGTTCCCGCTGCGCGAGTACCGCGCCGCCGTGCGCGCCGACCGCGCGCCGCGCCTGCCCTTCCTCACGCTCACGGCGCTCGACGCCGACGCGGGCGAGAACGCGCGCCTCACGTACTCCGTGTACGAGGGCGACGTGCGCTCCGACGCCTCGGGCCTGTTCACCGTAGAGCCCAGCTCGGGCGCGCTGTCGTTCGCGCGCGACGCGGCGCCCTTCGCGTCGCGCAGCGTGCAGGTGTGGGTGCGCGCGCGCGACGGCGGCGGGCTGGCGGGCGAGGCGCCCGTGTCGGTGTTCGTGCTGGGCGCCGGGGACGTGGCCCCGCGCGTGCTGGCGCCGCCCGCCGACCTGTTCCTGCGCGAGGACGCGGCGCCGGGCACGCTGATCGCGGAGCTGCGCGCGGCGGCGGCGGACGCGGCGCCGGCGCACTTCCGCCTGGCGCCGGCGCTGTGGCCGCGCGACCTGTTCGCCGTGGACGACGCCGGCCGCCTCGTGCTGGCCGGACAGCTGGACCGCGAGACCGCCGCCGAACACGTCATAGGTAAACTGAGCACACACACGTATTCATTATGTACAATACGTGTGGTCGCACAGCACTACAGCGGTCCCCCCGCAGGTGTGGTGGCGGAGGGCGCGGGCAGCCCGGCGCCGGCGGTGCTGCTGCTGACGCGGCTGCACGTGCTGGACGTGAACGAGCACGCGCCGTCGTTCCACTCGGCGCCCTACGTGCTGCACGTGGCCGAGAACACGCCGCCGCACTCCAGCCTCGTGCAGTGTGAGCAACCTCTCTTATCATACCAATGTTCCGTACTTCCAGCTTCATTATCAGATCTGTTCGATATATTCCTTTAGTATTAGCATTAGTATCCTTGTAATGTTCCCACTTGTTGTTGTTGAGTTGGGACTCAGGTCTCCTCTCTAGGTTCTTCCTTTAGTGAGTACACAAAGACAACATGACATCTGACATGCGTGCTACTCAGCCTCTCGATGAGTGCATTTACATAAAGGTTAAAGAGCGTTGACAAGGTCAACGCTCAGCCTACTTGACAATCGGCTTCAGACACAGAATTGCTGTCTCAGCTGTGTCATTTATCTCCAGACAGCCACTCTGCAGTGAGTTAGCAGACTGTTAAGAACCTTAGACAGTACTGTAGCCAGAGAGATGGGTCTATAGTTATTGACGTCGCCGTCGGAGGTAGATATAGGTATAGGTAGGCACAGGCAAGTCAGGTCTACTGGTTATTTTATTAGAACATAATTATGACCATATATTATGACTAGTTACTTTGGTTTTTAGGGTTCCGTAGCCAAATGGCAAAAACGGGGAACCCTTATAGTTTCGCCATGTCTGTCCGTCCGTCCTCGCTTAATCTCTGTGACCGTTAGCAATAGAAAGCTGAAATTTGGTACCAATATGTATATCAATCACGCCGACAAAGTAGTAAAATAAAAATTGGAAAAAAATGTTTTATTAGGGTAGCCCCCCTACATGTAAAGTGGTACCTAAGTAATTTTTTTTAGGTTCAATCCTAACGTGTGATATATTGTTGGATAGGTATTCAAAAATGAATAGGGGTTTAAACTAAGATCATTTTTTGATAATATCAAAAATTTCGGAAATAATCGCTCTAAAAGTAAAAAACAATGTGTGTGTCCCCCCCCTCTAACTTTTGAACCAAAGTTTAGAAAATACGAAAAAAATCTGGAATGTAGAGCTTTATAAAGACTTTCTAGGAAAATTATTTTGAAGTTGATGGGACGAACATTTTTTGAAAAATTTAGGACACTTGTTGTGACGGACGGGAAACTACGGAACCCTACACTGAGCGTGGCCCGACACACTCTTGGCCGGTTATTTTTTATAGAACCTCCTCCTTTTTGAAGTCGGTTAAAAACCTAATCTAACCTGTCCGGGTCAGGGTGCCCTTTAATTACGTCAGTTCCTTGTCTGTCAATTCCAATCGCTGCTCTCCTCTTATACACGAATTGATTTTAAGTAATAGAATGTGTTTCATCTGCCCGTCATTTTATAGGTAGTAATGTTGGGGTTCCTAAAGGGTGTTATCAAGGAAACAACCACATCGGTTAAGTACTATTTAATGAATGCACTGGTAATAGTCTAAAATAATGCATATAAGGTATTGTGCAAACTCAGCATACCACGGTTATAAAGTAGCGTACTTACTTACTAAACTAAAGGAGCATACATATTATTCATACACTTCAAAGGTTAACATTGACAAATATGAGCAAATTGTATTTATTTAACTGCGATGTGGGGGTTAGGAAGGGTTATGTAAAAAACTAACACAACAACTAACTGCAGAACTGGACTCTCTTTTTCTATAATTGATGGCATTAAAATAGGTGAAATTGCCGTTTTGTATGAAAAAATTTAAACGATTTTTTTTCATGAAATTTTTATTACATTAATCGAAGTAATGACCCATGAAATCAATGCATCTTTGCCAACGCAGTGGCAGTTTATTGATGCCCTTCTTAAAGATATCAGCTGGACGGGAGGCAACAAATTCTTCAAAGGCATTTTGTACCTACTGCCTCTCGGGTATTGAATTTATTTCCAAAAATTTTGTATGTGGTATTACTAACTAGTAGGAGAGTTATGTCTTGACACTTTCATACATTGCCTGGACGCCCCAGATCGTCAACACATTACATAGGTATTGTGTGACTATCTGAATTACATAGACTACCGGTAACAAAGACATAACGTTAACGGAGCAAGGACAATTTGTTTAGTGATGGCGGACGACCCAGACTCCGGAACCAACGGCGAGGTTCGCTACTCGTTCGCGTCCGACAACGAGGGCGACGGCGCCGCCGCCGGCCTGTTCGCCGTCGACCCGTACACGGGCTGGGTCAGCACGCTGGCGCCGCTGGACCGCGAGCGCCGCGCCGAGCACAAGCTGGCGCTGCTGGCGGCCGACGGCGGCGCCACACGGCGCACGGCGCGCGGCACGCTCGTGCTGCGCCTCGTGGACTACAACGACTGCCCGCCCGCCTTCCGCCTGGCGCGCTACAGCGCCGCCGTGCGCGAGGACGCGGCCGCCGGCACCGTGGCAGCGCGCCTCGACGTGCTGGACGCCGACGCTACGGGCGCGCCGCTCACCTTCTTCGTGGCCGACGGCGACCCGCGCGCGCGCTTCCAGCTGCGCGCCTCGGGCGAGCTGTACGTGGCGCGCGAGCTGGACCGCGAGACCGAGCCGCGCTACGAGCTGCGCGTGGCCGCCACGGACGGCAAGTTCACGGCGCACACCGACGTGCACATCACCGTGCTCGACGTCAACGGTGAGTCGCCGCGCGCCTCGAGTGCTGCTTTGCTGCCCGAGCTCGACACTCACGCCTCACGCATCCATCTACAGATAACCCGCCGTACTGTCTCCGGCACCGCTACTACGCGCGCCTGCCGGAGGACGCCGCCAACGGCACGCGCGTCATGACGCTGGAGACGGGCGACGCCGACGAGCCGAGCGACGCGCACCTGCGCTACTACCTCACCGGCGACATGGCGCACCACTTCAGCATCCACAAGGTGAGCTCGCGGCCCCGGCGGGCGGCGCGGCGTCGCAGTGCAGCACTGACGCGGCTCTGTTGCAGGAGACGGGCGAGGTGACGGTGGCGGCGCGCCTGGACCGCGAGCAGCGCGCACAGTACCGGCTGCGCGCGCACGCGCAGGACCGCGAGCGCCCCGACTGGGAGTGCAGCTCCGAGCTGCAGGTGGCGCTGGACGACGTCAACGACAACGCGCCGCGCTTCTCCGCCACCACCTACAGCGTCACGCTGCCCGAGGACGCCGACCTCGGCACGCTCGTCGCCAAGGTAAACATCCCGACTCGTTTTAAAAACCTCTGACTGTCACACTATCAACCGTATTGTAACCGTCACTTTGCATTTAGGTCCATGCGACGGACGCAGATCTCGGAGAGAACCGTCTGGTGCGGTACTCGTTCGTGGAGGAGCCGAGCGGCGTGTTCGCGCTGGCGGCCGACAGCGGCATCATCACGCTGCGCGCGCCGCTGGACCGCGAGACGCAGGCGGAGCACCGCGTGCTGGTGCGCGCGCGCGACGCCGGGCGGCCGGCGCGCTCGGCCACGGCCACGCTGCGCCTCACCGTGGCCGACGTCAACGACAACCCGCCCGAGTTCG
Organism: Mythimna separata; assembly: GCA_030763345.1. NCBI lineage: Eukaryota > Metazoa > Arthropoda > Insecta > Lepidoptera > Noctuidae > Mythimna > Mythimna separata. The sequence goes on along the minus strand of CM061177.1, from coordinate 23,016,777 downwards.
AGTTCCACCAGTACCGCGCCAGCGTGCCCGAGCTGGACGCGCCCGGCACCGAGGTGCTGCGCGTGCGCGCCACGTCGCGCGACGCCGGCGTCAACGCCGACGTGTACTACTCGCTCGTGGGCGGCGACGACCGCGACGACTTCGCCGTGGAGCGCGCGTCGGGCGTGGTGACGGTGGCGCGGCCGCTGGACTACGAGCGCCGCAAGGAGTACCTGCTCACGGTGCAGGCCGTGGACGGCGGCACGCCGCCGCTCAGCGACCTGGCCACGCTCAACATCAGCGTGTCGGACGGCAACGACAACGCGCCGCAGTTCTCGCAGGCGTCGTACGGCGCGCGCGTGCGCGAGGACGCGGCCGTGGGCGCGGCCGTGCTGCAGCTGCTGGCCGACGACGCGGACGCGGGCGCCAACGGACGCGTGACGTACTCCATCGCGCGCGGCGACCGCGAGCAGCGCTTCGCCATCGACGCGGACACGGGCTACCTGTCCGTGGCGGCGCCGCTGGACCGCGAGACGGCGCCCGCCTACGTGCTGGAGGTGCGCGCGCGCGACCACGGCCTGCCCGCGCTCGAGGCCACGGCGCTCGTCAACATCGAGGTGGTCGACGCGAATGATAACCCGCCGCTGTTCGCACAGTCTAACTACAGCGCCGTCGTTCAGGAAGACCGTCCGCTCGGTCACACTATTCTTAAGTTCGTCGTGGAAGACGCTGACGCTCCGCCCAATGCAGCACCTTACACATTCGATTTTCAGTCTGGTAATGAGATGGGTGCTTTCCGCTTGGAGCAAGACGGCTACTTGCGCTCGGCTACCCGCTTCAACCATCGCATCAAAGACCGATACGTGCTGCAAGTTCGCGTGTTCGACAACGGCACGCCACCACTGTTCTCGGACGCGTGGGTGTACATAAGAGTGATAGAAGAATCTCAATACCCACCTGTAGTGACGCCATTAGAAGTGATCATCAACTCTTACTTGGACGAGTTCCCGGGCGGCATCATCGGACGAGTGTTCGCTTCCGACCGCGACGCTTACGACACTCTCGCATACGCAATAGCTCCGATCGATGGCGCACCTTATCCCCCGACAGACCTGTTTGAGATCGATGCGGCTGACGGAACATTAAAAGCTGCACCTCGCCTGGACGTCGGAGATTACCGACTCAACGTGACGGTCGGCGATGGGAAGTTCCTCGGGTTCGCCATCGTCAAGGTGACCGTTACTCTCATTTCGGATGAGATGCTCGCGCAAGCGATAGTCGTGCGTTTCCGAGAAGTGACGGATCGCGACTTTATACTCAGCCATCGCAAAGGCTTCGTCCGAGCCATCGGCGAGGCGACCGACTGCGAGCCGAGCGACGTCGTCATCATAAGCGTGCAGCCGTCCGGCGACGCCGACGTCGACGTGCCGCGCGCGCGCCGCCAGGTGGCGGCCGACCTGGACGTGGCCTTCGCCGTGCGCGCGGCCGCCGGCTTCCTGCCCGCCGACGCGCTGCGCCGCCGCCTGCACGCGCACCTGGAGCGCCTGGAGGAGCGCGCGCGCCTCGTGGTGGAGGAGCTGCTGCGCGCGGCGTGCGGCGGCTGCGTGCACGGCGCGTGCGCCGAGCGCGTGGCGCTGCGGGCCGCGGCGGCGCGCGCCGTGGCGTGCGAGGTGTTCGCACTGGTCGCGCCGCCGCACCGCCTGCGCGCGCGCTGCGCCTGCGCGCCCGGCTACGGCGGCGAGCGCTGCGACCGCGCGCCCGACTGCGCCGACTGCCGCGCGCCGCCCGTGGCCGCGCTGGCGGGCGACGGCTACCTGCTGTACCGCCTGGAGCGCGGCGTGCTGGAGGGCGCGCGCCTGCTGGACGACGAGCTGGCGCTGTCGCTGCGCTTCCGCACGCGCGCCGAGCGCGGCACGCTGCTGGCGGCGGCGGGGCGCGTGGACTACGCCACGCTGGAGGTGGCGGAGGGCTACCTGCAGTTCCGCATGGAGCTGGGCGCGGGCCCGGCGGCCGTGCGCGCGGCCGTGCCGGTGGCGGACGGGCTGTGGCACGAGGCGCGGCTGGAGCGGCGCGGCGCGAGCATGCGGCTCACAGTGGACCGTCGCTCCGCGCTGGCACAGACGCCCGCACCGGCCGCAGTGCTGGACGTGCGCGCCGACCGCCTGCTGCTGGGCGCGGAGCTCGTCCGCCACGCGCACGCCTTCGCCGCCGAACAGGTACCCAGCCCTTCTAAACCTATACCGATCAGTGGATACGGCACCGTTCATTTTCTTCTTTTATTTATTTATTTACTTAGTACATGGAGGACTTACAGTTATTAAAAACACAAAAAAAAAAAACCAGTGTCATTAGAAAGCCAATTACAAGTCCTCACGTATGGATAATTATACATTTATAGTGTGAGCACAAAAACAGAAAGCTTAGCTTCCACTTCAATAATAATGTTTTTTGATACATTGTCATAATCTACATTCGATGTTTCTAAATCGGACGACATGACCTAACCTCTGCAAAAACGTCTATCCTTCGCACTTGCACAATCGAGACTGAATAAAAACCGAATGCGATTAACCGCCGTGCGTGCGCCACAGTAGTTACTTTTACGATTTTCAAACCGCGGTAAAAACGTAAGAAGTTTTTAAAATCAGTCACTGTAAAGTCACTAATGCGAGCTCTTATAAAGAAAACTATGTGTTACATTTTTTTTCCGTTTTGGACCTTTCGTTTAATCGCAGAGTGTGCTAAGCCTAAGAAGCAGGATTTATATTCTTGGTTTGGAATAATAAATAAGTAATTAATCAAATCTACTTAATGCTACTTGCAAAATTTGATACCTAAGCACCTTCTAGCCGAGTACACGCTACTGTGAATGTTTATAACGAAATGTTTTGTTTGGCACATTCAAATAAATAAAGACAAAAGCTCAGGGATATCAATGTTGTTATTAAGGATTTTCAGCAAGAATAAAACAGCAATTCTATGTCGATCTACCAGCGGTAACTGGTGATACTTCCTACAGAGTCCCAGAGTCCAAGATAATCAGTTGACTGATAAAGGGACCCTCCCTTTGATGGAAGCAAAGATGTTTGATGTACTGTCTTTGTACGCTTTCAATGCGGTCAATATATTTGTGATACTGTGGATTTCCTTATCTGAGACGCGTACCTACTTTAGATGGCTTCTCACAAATGTGCAATACAATATTTTCACAGGTGACATATGGCTTTCACGGCTGCATATCCGACGTGAAACTGGGCGGTGCGCTCCTCCCCCTGGAGGAAGGCGGCACGTCGGCGGACGGGCGCGCGCAGCTCGTGCGGCGCGTGCGCGTGCGCGTGGGCGCCGCGTGTCCCGCGCTGCCGCCGCCCACGCCGTGCGCGTCCTACCCGTGCCTCAACGGCGGCACGTGCCGCGACGTGGCCGACCTGCTGGAGGACGGCGCGTCCGAGGGCTACGCGTGCGCCTGCCACGCGCGCTTCTCGGGCGCGCGCTGCGAGCTGGACGCGGACCCGTGCGCGGCCGCGCCGTGCCTGCACGGCGGCTCGTGCGCGCCCGACGGGGCCGGGTTCCGCTGCGCGTGCGCGGCCGGGCTGGCGGGCGAGCGCTGCGAGCGCGGGCGCTGGTGCGCGGCCGGCGTGTGCGCGCACGGCGGCGCGTGCGAGGAGGGCGAGTGGGGCCCGTCGTGTCGCTGCCGCGGCTACTACGGGCCGCGCTGCCAGTACGACGTGGACGAGTGCGCGGGCGAGCCGTGCCTCAACGGCGCCACCTGCGTCAACGAGCCCGGCTCCTTCCGCTGCCTGTGTCCGCCCGACAAGACAGGTGCGCGACCCCTCATTATTGTTTCAACTCACAGCATAGAAAAAATCGAGTACAAATTTATTACCTATCTGTTTACGCAATACGAACTTTCTGCGTTTAATTAGAAATTAGAGAACACCCCGCGATCCGAAAAATGGCGCGCAATTCTACTTTCGAATGTCAAAATCATAGAGCGGGGCCATGGGACGAGGTGACGTAAGGATGTGTACACTCATCAACGTTTTACTCTTGACAGTTCGGCAGCTTTTGTACCCTTCAGCCCCTAACGACAGTCACAGCTTTTGCAACACACAGCCCCTAATGATGTGCAATTCATTTCAACAAATAAATTGTGCATCCATCCCGGCCTGTATCTTTGAAATACCTTCCAAATTGCAGATCCAGTGTTCTATTGAAACTGTCGATGTTTCAGGATCAAACTCTGGGGTAAAGTCATTTCGACTCACATAGCGAATAGCTGGTGTAGAAGGACCTACAACTTCTGCCAAGCTATCCCAGTGAGGACATTTTTGTCTTCTGCAGCTCCCGGAATAAACCTTCTAGTGCTTCAATTTGGTCATTATTTCTTTTTTCCACAAAACCAAATTTTGTTCACTCCCAGAACTTGAAGTACTACTATTTTCTGCAGATGTTAAGAAATTTATATAAAATATGTTAACTAAATTGGTATCACTACACCAACAGTTAAAAACAATATCTTGTCACTTTCATATACAAAGAAAATTAAAATTAGTTTAAGTGTTTGTCTCACAATTCAAATAATATCACCACAATCAGTGCAATGGTAAGCTTCACTATGAAAGTTATGCCGTGCAAGTGTAATTGAAACAAAGTTAGTGTTCCTTTTAAAACCACAACACAGCACTTTCACTAGTATGTAACCAAAAATCAATATTATAAAATGGACTGAGCTCACCCAGATCTTCATGCAAACCAATCCCAGCAAAAATCAGTTGTGCTGTAAGCCACTCAAGGCTCCAATAACATCAGTCTCCACACCAGTAAGCAAGCCAGTCAAGTACAAAAACTTGTCGAGATTTTTCACATTGTTTACTTTGTTTAAGTTTGAATAAAACGCATTTGAACCCAGATACAATGGAAGCACACCGCTTAATAAGCTAAAAAATTTGTTTTATGCACATTGAATGCTTCCAATGACTTGTGTTACTTTAAAAGCGTCCTTCTCGCAGATGAAATCAATTCACCAAAGTATGCACTTTTGTAGGTACTTTTACGATCGAACTTTAAAATAACTTTACGCACGTGAGAATTATACCACTTCTGAAATCTATGAAAGATAAAAATATAGTTTAAACTTTCAGAACATTAACACTTGATATTAGAGAACAACCCACGATCCGAAAAATGGCGCGCAATTCTATATTCGTTCCAAACTTCAAATGTCAAAATCATAAAGCAGGGCGATGGGCGGCGATGACGTAAAGGTCTCTGCACACAGCCGGCGTGGCGTGGCGGGTCGCGGCGTGGCGGGGCGGCGACGCTGCGCTGGCGCGGCGGCATCGGTCACACTGCGGGCGCGATCGTAGTCGTAGCCCGTCCCCGCCGCTTCTGATTTGTATTCCCGCTCAGCGCGGCGGCGGCGTGGCGCGACGTTTACCGTCGCGTCGAGCGGGACGGCTCTGTGTGGCGTCGTCCGTAATATCTAGTACATTACAACTGCTCAGTGTCGCGTCGCCGTCCCGTCCCGCCGCGCCGCGCCCGCTGTGTGCAGCGACCTTAAGAATGCGTTCACTCATCTACGTTTTAGACTAAGTTCACATGGCCGCGAGGTACCGCGCGGGAATTCGACCCGCGCGGTACAAGACCTAAGTAAACCATGTTTATCGTTTACATTACCGCGCGGTACCGCGCACAAGATCTTGACACTGGCGCTCGTCATGTGAACACTCACACCGCGCGGCAGCGCGCGGTGGCGTGCGCTTATGTGTTTCAGGCCTTATAACTCGAGATCTGCTGAACCAATTTTCATGGTTATTGATTCGTTGGATTTGTCTCCGCCCCGAATAGCAGAATACATCTTAAAAACAAAAAAATCTAATAAAAAATTAAAAAAAAAACAAAAGTTAGGTAAAGTAGGGTAGGTAGGATAGTGTAGGTTAAGTAGGGTAGTGTAGTAGGGGTACACTACCCTACACTAGGGTAGTGTAGGGTAGGGTAATGTAGGGTAGTGTTGGGTAGTGTAGGGTAGTGTAGGATAGGTAGGGTAGTGTAGTGTCGGGTAGATAGGATAGTTAGGGTTGGTCGGGTAGGTAAGGTAGCGTAGGATAGGTATGGTAGTCATTTGACGGGAGCGAAACCGCGGGTAAAAGCTAGTGATATATAAATATCATTGCTCTAAAGTAATAAAAATACTATAAACAATAATATCAAGATTGATGGTGTAATTATATTTATTTAACCTTCTGAAATTACAAGGCCTTCATTTAGTTTTTATTTATAAAATAATGTCGTGTCAATGTTTAAAACCTAATGTGCCTGTGCAAGCCGGTTTGTACACGGGACACCTTGCGTGCGGTTGGTAAAACTGATACAGTTTCGCACGGTGTTCCGTGTACAAACCGGCTACCGCCTACCGGCCAACCGGAGTAGGTATAAGGTAATTTAATCCAAAAGAAAGTTTGAATGGTTTCGACGGTCAAATACGCTATGATGTAAGGAGAGTACACAACATGATGGGTGCTTCAAGAGTCAAGTGATGTCTTCTTCTTCTTCTTCCTGCCCTTATCCCATATTATTTGGGGTCGGCGCAACATGTTTTCCTCTTCCATTCCGTCCTGTCATCCGTCAGACTATCACCAACTCCCCAAGTGATGTATCCTCCTTTAATTAATAACAATATGAGTAGTTTGTAAAATAAATAGTGGTAGTGACCGGTGGCACTGTGCAGGCATGAACTGCGGCAACCCGCTGTACTCGGACGCCGTGGTGTCGGGCGGCGTGGGGTCGGGGCCGGCGCGCGCGCTGCAGTCGGCGTGGCGCTGGGCGCTGGCGGCGCGCTGGCCGCTCGTGGCCGCGGGCGCCGCGCTGGCACTGCTACTACTCGCGGCCGCACTGCCACTACTACTACGCCGCCGCCGCCGCGCCGCCGCCCCTGCCGCCGCGCCCGACAAGCTGGCGCCGCGCCACAAGCTGTCCAACCTGGAGGCCGTGCGGCGCGAGCGCCCCGCGTCGTGCGCCGAGCCGCCGCCGCTCAACAACGTGGACACGCTGCGCTCGTACGGCTCGGCCGGCGACGAGCTGGAGGGCATCCCGCCCGACTACCGCCGCAACCTCAACATCGACGTGGCCGACCGCAAGCCCTGGTCCGAGCAGATGCACCTGCACACCTTCGTCGACAACAAGATATACAACGGTAACGCCATCGCCGCTGCGACTGCTTATCTACCTTTAAAACGGATGCAACAAAACCCAAAAACCTCCACGTATAGAACAGAAAGAGATTTTAAAAAAGTTGTCCCACACTAGAAATTACTTCCGTATCGCGGGAGCGTTAACAGACATGTAAATTCACATACACAAGACACCCAGACTCAGAACACTTACCTGTATAATATTAATGTTTGTTCCGTGCGGGAATCGTACCCTCGACCCACAGCACAACAGCCAAGCGCCAATTAAATAGTGCCCTCAATATAAGAATTACACAACTTTTTACAAGAATTAAATTTGTGGATGCAATGGCGGTCTTATCGTTAATAGCACTATCTAACAGACAAAATATAACACAACAAAAAGTATTTTAAAAATTAAATAATTTGGTTTTTTAGATCTAAAAGGATGCAAGAGCCGGATTCGTGCGCGATCACCCGGCATGGTGCGGCGCGGCGTGGTGGCGGGCGGCGGCGCGCTGGAGCCGCACCTGCTGGGCGGCTACCACTGGGACTGCTCCGACTGGTGCGGCGGCGCCGGCGCGCTGCCCGGCATCAGCGAGGTGGCGGGCTCCGAGCGCCCCGACTCGTCCTCGCCCGCCGAGCCCAACTCGCCCGCCGCCAGCCCCACGCCGCGTCGCCGAGTGCGCACCCGGCCGCGCCCCGACGACGCGCCGCGCCCCGACGCGTCCGACGCGTCCGACTGCCTGCTGCACGACGACGTCACGCGCGCCGCCAGCGACGAGGGGCCGCTGCGCGCGCGCACGCTGCGCGAGCCCGACGCCGCCAGCCTCATCACCATGCTAGGTGAGCCCCGCCGCCGCGCGCGCTCGAGCCGTGCCCAAGGAGCAGGTTCACCATTCCGCTATGTGTCCGCAGAGGAACGCAACTCGCTGCTGGGCGGCGACGACGACGGCTCCGGCAGCGAGCTGTCGGCGCACCTGTGCGAGATCGAGGAGTCGGACGCGGAGCCCGAGCCGGCCGGCGCGCGCCACACGGACGTGTGACGCCGGCGCGCGGCCGCCGAGCCGCCCGCAGCGCGCCGCGCCCGCGCGCCCGGCCTCTAGCCAGTGCGCGCCCCGCGAGCGTGCGCGCACGCTGCACGCGTGTGACGCGCCCGCCCACCAGCGCGCGTGCACGGCACGCGTGTGACGCGCTCGACCGTGCGGCTGCGCCCCGCTGCTGCACTGTGCATAAGGCTGACTTATCATGTAAAGTACTTTGCTAGATATAAGGATTGAATGACGTATCGTCGGAACTTTACCGAGACTGCTTTGGTGAGATTTTGTTTAAAATAATTATTAAATGTTAAAACAAAAGGTGAATGTTGCCCGATAGATATAAGTTGGTTGTGATTTCGGGACTTTTAATATAGAACTATTATGGACCAAGCTACAAATGACTAATCTCGGTGAATAGCAGCGGTAACTACGGTTGTTTTTACAACTAATACAAATTAAAACAGTTTAAATTCTGAGTAAATTCGATAGTTGGTCCATAAAGTAACTATAATAATAGTGATTGACAAAATAAATCAATGAAATGTATTATGCACGTGTATGTAATTTGTATATAACTAACAGTGAGGCGCGTGTTCCTTGTGCTCAGCGGTATGTGCTGAGCACAGGGGTGTATAAGACTTGTATATAGTAAGTATTATAATTACGAATTAGATAGATCATGTTGTAAATATCTGTAAGAAAGTGATAAACATTTATTTGTGTAACTTTCCTTTTCCACGATAAAATTCCGATGTACGTCGGGAATAGTCACATTCTTTATGAAAGAAGGCGCGCACTCGTTCACGACAGCCGTGCCACGCGGCGTGGCGGCCGCCGCACCGCTCGCACTGCGCGCTACACAATGTGGAACGTTTCCTACCTCCAGCTCCTAGCAGTCACGTACCTACCTGTCATTTATTTTACTCTCAGTTAAGATACCAAAAATCTACAATGTAATTGTATCAGGCGGCTCTTCAATCCTAATTGTTTGTAATTCGTATCATGTTAGATAGGGATATTATTGGGAATCGCAAGTACGTGGGGTGTGCGAGCGAGAGGCCGCGAGCCCGCGCGGGGTATATTAATGAAATGGTGCTCCAATTGTAGTTTCATATCATACTTTAAAACTGTGCATTTAAACGTCGAGTAGGCGATGCGTTCTCCTCCTAGATTAGTGTAAAATAAGGGATCTATTTTTATATGTAAACTGTAATCGCGGACGAGCTGCCGTCTGAGACGGCGCCGCAGCCGGCGCTGAGCGGCCGCGCGCCCGCGCGAGTGACGTCACGCGAGCAGACGCGCGGCCGCTCAGCGCCGGCTTATCCGTATCTTTTTTTTATAAAGAAAGGTTTATAAAATAAAAAATAAATTATTGAATCGTTGTGTAAATTTTGACACGACCAATAAAGACTAATTAAAACAAGCTTGATGTTTTTTTTTTAACCTTTCTAGTGTGAAAAAGTAGCTCAGCGAACATTTATTTATTATTAACTAACACTTCATGCAATATAAAGGTGACGGACTTATTGCCTAGGCATTCTCTACCAGTCAACCAATGGTGGTGAAGAGAAAACATGACGAAACATAAAAAGGCGCTCTGCGCAAGTAAAAACAAACAACCAAACCCAGCCAAGAGCGTGTCGGGCCACGCTCAGTGTACTCAGTGTCCGTCACAATAAGTGTCCCCAATTACTGTTCAAAAACTGTTCGTCCCATTTAGTTCGAAATAATTTTCCTAGAAAGTCTTTATAAAGATCTAAGTACTTACCAGATTTTTTTACATTTTCTAAACTTAGGGTACAAAAGTGAGAGGGGGGGGGTGTAGATACATTGCTTTTTCCTTTGGGACTAATGGGTCCCAAAGGAAATTTCCGAAATTATCATTATCAATTATCATGTTAGTAAACCCCTATTCATTTCTGAATACCTATCCAACAATGTATCACTCGCTAGGGTTGAAATAAAAAAAATAAACACTTTCCACTTTACATAAAGGGGGACTACCCTAATAAAACACTTTTTTCCAATTTTTATTTTCCTACTTTGTCGGCGTGATTGATATACATATTGGTACCAAATTTCTGCTTTCTAGTGCTAACGGTCACAGAGATTAAGCGAGGACGGACGGACGGACAGACATGGCGAAACTATAAGGGTTCATTTTTTGCCATTTGGCTACGGAACCCTAAAAAAGAAAAGAAATATAATTCTATGAAACGTAAAACTAACACTGCGCGTTCCGAAATACGATGTCTTCAAACTCAAAGTCAGCACGCCCGCCATAACCTCCACGTCGCGCGTCGCGGCGTCGGTCGTCCCGCATTACCGGGAACGCATACCTACTGTGATCAGGCGACTTGTTGAAGGGCTATCAGTGACGATATCGTAATTTGGAACTCTCTAAGAAAAAAATGAAAGAAATGCTCTAAGACCAAAATAGATGAAAAGTTAAAAACGGTTATGTGCCGAATCAAAGACGTGAACAATTATGGGTAAAACTACTAGATATACTGGAGTCTGGACATCAAAATGACCTCCCGAGTCTAGGAATCTTAAGTATACTTTTGGATATATTCTAGATCAAAATTTATTTATTTACTAGTTTTTGGCCACGGCTTCACCCGCGTGGAAATCGAACCAAGTAAATTCAGAAAAAATAACAATAACGTAATGTGGATCCAATTTAAGTCATGGTCTATCCGTATGGCAGGTTTCATTCAGTCTTTTAAGGCACCAAGCATCATAATACTGACAGTAAAAAATATGAACTAATCACCAGCCCCCTACTACATTCTTTGGGCACGCCATAATCATGGCCATAACTCCCCTCTTTGACAAGTTGTAGGAAAGACGTCACGGCGTTCTCAAAATTACAAAAAATTACAAAAAATTACAAAACAATTCCAAAAAATGACAAAAAATTACAAAAAGTTACAAAAAATTACAAAAAGTTACAAAAAATTACAAAAAATTACAAAAAATTACAAAAAATTACAAAAAATTACAAAAAATTACAAAAAATTACAAAAAATTACAAAAAATTACAAAAAATTACAAAACAATTCCAAAAAATTACAAAAAATTACAAAAATGACGAAAACTGACGAAAAATTACAAAAAGTGACAAAAAATTACAAATATCACAAAAAATGACTAAAAACCACAACTAATCACAAAAAATGACAAAAAGTGACAAAAAGTAATAAAAGCGACAAAAGTTACAAAAAATGACAAAAAATAACAAAACGTTATAAAAAATTACAAAAAAGTGCCAAAAAAAGACAAAAAGTGACAAAAAAAGACAAAATTACAAAAAATGACAAAATTACAAAAAATGACAAAATGACAAAAAATGATAAAATATGACAAATGACAAAATGATGAGGCTAGGCCTTTACGCGTTCTCGAGATAAAGGGTCTTGACAGACAGACAGACGGACAACAAAGTGATCCTATAAGGGTTCCGTTTTTTCTTTTTGAGGTACGGAACCCTAAAAAGATGCAGGTGGCTCGTCCTCACCTTGACGCCGTGCCCAAGATAAATACCACACTATACACATCACATGTGCACAGCAACCAACAGCGCGTCTGCCCACTTAACAATTACAACAGTATCCAGCAAGAGCAGCTCTATTGTTAGTAATTGATGGAGTGGTGTCAACTAATACCCCTGAGTTTGTTTCGGTGTTTCTTCTCAGGGTAGTCAGATAGGAAACACCGGCCTCATCTAGATTAATAATTATGACAAAAAAAAAGATTGACGTGTAAACAACGACCATACAGCCACTAGACGCCTAATACTCGATCTATCGCACGAAAACAATTCTGTCAACTCGCTGAGGTGCGGGGAACCGGGGTACTGCGTTCTGATTGGCCCTTTCAAGGTCATTGCATTTCTCTAGGGATGGACAGGTTTAACATCAAACATGAAAGTATCGATATTTTTTATATTGTATTTAATAAAATACGTATTTACATACATAACTTGCACTTAAGTACCTTCTTTATTCTGAATATGATTGAATTATGTAGGATAATTCAAAAATAAATAATAAGTAATTATTCTAAGCTATGTTTAAAGTCTTTGGTGAGGACTATATAAATTGAATGCAGCGCGCGATGTGAACATATTACACTATACGTAGACGGAATCCAGTTCTCTCGCTTGGTTGCTACTTAAATGAATAGTTATAGGTTTTTTTTTGCTTTCTCGATAACAGAGATGGTCATATGATTTGGAACATCACTAATCATGTTTATTAAAAATTGAGGAAAAGAGATGGCGAAAAAAATACTTTCAAAAGAAAGAGAGGCAATCATAAAAGACATCAACGCGCGCTCCTCGAAAGTGCTCTGCGTACAAGTATGACCAGTATAAGATGAACTCCGAAAAATAATGTCAGAAAATTAATCTTATTTAGATTATGGGACAATTAACTTATCAATGGAATGTGATACCGTCTTTCAGGAAACTTGGAGTCCGGCTTTCTTTAGCACACCAACGTACTGTACACGGGGCTATATTATGTTTATTTTCTCGAGTATTTCAAAGATATAGTGCGGAAGTGTTTACAGGTCACAGGAGTGGTCGAAACTAATTCGAACTTTGCGAGTGACGACACGTATAAGATCTATAGCCCTAATGTGTTGACAGACATCGGTCGCCTGTTATTAGGTGTTGTGGTATTCTGCTACACAGAACCACATATTTTAGTTTACTTACGTTTTATATTGTTATACACTATAAACTCACCTCCAAATCTTTTGATTTTATTCATGTAAACATATTTATAGTATTTATATTTTTATAGTTTGACATTGTCACCTGAGTTGACATGTGTCCTTTTTAATTTATTTTTCTTACGCCATAGACATACTCGTTCTACATTATATTTTTACTAATAAGGGCAGCAACAGACTGCCACCTTTGTAAACCGTTTTATTTCGTTCTGCTCTTTATTTTTTATTTGAGATTTTGAATTTTAAATTCAGAAGAGATTTGAGAACGAAGGAAAACGGCCCTGACTCCTGTCTCAGTTTTGGTCTGGTTGTGAACGCTGAAAGTCTTTTTATCCTAGAGCTACCTATCAAAAGTGTTTCTAATTATAATAATCTTGATCAGTTTATAAATTGACATAAATCAATCTGAATAAGAAACCTGTGCGTTTTACTGAAAGCTGAAGGTCGTCTTTCTTGTCCTGAAGCTACCTACTAAGAGTGTGTGTGTGTCAGCCTCCACGGTCCTGACACCTACATGTGAACTGACCGACCGTCGTAACGGCCTGCCTGTCAGTTGCCTGCCTACGTGTTTGTCCGACGAGTTGGCTGCCCTAGACGTCGGGCTGCCCGTCTTGTTGCCTGCCTTACTGCGTGCTCACGGAGACGCCGAGCTGCCGTTGTGTCACCTGCCTACCACCGAGCATCCTGCGTCGTGTTGAGCTGCCGTTGTTTTGCCTGCCTACCACCGAGCATCCTGCGACGTGTGAAGCCGACCCTTCTTTTTATATTTTAATCTTTTTAACTAATTTTCTGTATTTTTTATTTACGTGGCTTACGTCTAGCTTCCTCGAGCTTGACGTAACGTTACAGTGTCTAGTGGCTGTATGGTCGTTGCGTGTAAAAGTGTTTCGTGAAACCTATTTGCAAAATAAATATCATTTATCACTATCATTAATATATAAATATAATAAGTTTTCCTACTTGTGTGCCTTGATTGTATCCTATCTTGTAGGAGATAATTATTTGGACCTTAATCATGGACAGGTACCTCGATTTTAAATTGTCCGGAGACCCTGACATGCTCTCCATAGTATGAACGAGATTGTTTGATTTGATACTTAAATTCCTAGAGAAAATAGAGTTAGGTCCTGGAATGACAATTGAGGAAAATCATCCAGCTCTGGAAGGTTGAAGGCTGCTGCTGGGTGTGGAAACTGGACCACAGAGTACCTGCAACGGGCTATTAATTACGTTTTGTTCCACGGTGATTTTGAAAATAAACCTAAAAACGCTCCTAACAAGCATTTTTTGCCGTAATACTATTTTACTATTATTTCATTATTCCGGTTATAATACGTATCGATATAATTTTTGGTCAGTTAATTATAACAAGATGAACACTTTTTTCATGTGCAATATCAATTATAAACGCTACCGTTTAACAGGGGGCCCAAAAAAAATTGTCTCCTTTCGAAGTAATAGCCGCGCGCGAAATAGCAAATAATGCTGTTTTGGAATTTGTGTGGACTATAACTTAACTATTTGCTTTGGTAACACACGCGTTTTTTATGACCCGCTTTTCATATTTAAAACCGGTGGAATTACATCAGCTTTACGAGCAACTGTGTTAAAAATACCTTAAAGGTAACTAAGGAAACTATATTAAATTATTATGTCAGTAAAATATGACTTAAAACTATGTATGTACCTACCACCGAGTAGGTACTCGTAGATAAGGTAGAAGAAGTTTTCTAGAGGTGGGAAATCATTCAGTGACTTCTCCCGCTTCGGTCGCGCGTTTCAGACTTTTACTGACTAACCACATCTATGTTTCTTCAGTTGCCGTTTAGATTCCAGGATCAGGGTTTGGTTTAAAAAGTTAAGTGCTCGAGCCTGGCCATATTTTCGCTAAATGGCGCTGAATTCATCATTTTTGTTTCCTTTTATTTTTAGTGTAGTATTTAAAATGAAATCAGAAATTCCACTTTATTATTACCCCAAATTCCACCTTTGGGGTTAGATCAAGTAAGAGCAGCAAACATACAGGTGTTAATAGATCTATATTAGACCCATTAAATGGCCGGTAAAAGTGTCCTTGGAGCTCTTAGGTACGTAAAGGAGAGTACTACTTGAGCATTATAAACCAACGACCAAACTGAACTGCGAATCACATTATTTCGAATTTAAATTCAAATAATTTGTTCGCATAATATGGGTAGCTATAATGTGGTACATTAATGTTACATTACGTAACAGTAAAGAAAGGCTCTTTACTGTTAGGTACCTACGTAAAATATATTCACCATTTCTGGTATGCGAAACTTAAAACGATAAGTGGCTAGGTACAGTTATGTACCTGTACATATATACTCATAATATTGAATTCTATACTTCGCTTGTCCGAATTAATTACTGTAAAATAATATATAAATGGCAAGAAAGGGTTTCCAACGCAATGAGTCTTACAAATGAGACAACGTGTTAAAGTTCAATCGCGACATGGCGTACCAATTCAACACTACTTTTGACCGTGGCAACTTGTATGATACTTGGTTTCAAAGTATCGATACGAAAAGATCTTGTAATCGGAAGGAAAGAATCGAATAATTAAGTTGCTTGTAAATATTCGTACGGTCATCCCTAGTGTGTCAGTGTTCATTGGTTCTGTCACAGAACTTCTGTGTCAAACCATTGAAGTATTGTCAAACTGACAAGTCATCTGTCATCAAACTGCTTTTGCTTGCTTTCTTGGCGGGATATTCGCGAGTGAAGTTCAGTGCTTGTGAATTATTCGCAAATTATTTCCTAATTCCTAGTGGTTATTGTGATGGAAAATTGGTGTAAATTTGTATCTCTAGTGTTTACACAACTGGACAATGTGGACAATGTGGATTCATTCAAACCGGTGCGATCTCGGTAAAATGGAGGTAAGAATTTTATAATTTGTAGTGTTGACTAGCTCAGCGAAATTTTCTAAGAAAGCTAACTCTATAAATCAGAAAATTTGTTTTATTATAGGTATTTTTTTTTTCTTATTAGCTATCCGCCCCTAAGACGACCCACTGACCATAGATTGTGAGAAAAAAATTAAAATTGATATTAAATCGTATTATTTCGCAATATTTTGACCGGTTCCTTTCACTGTTTTAACTATCAGTTATCACTCCAAAAGTGAGTAAAGTGAACGGAAATTTAGGGCACCCCGACACAAGGTAAGAAGGGAAATCCCCTTCGAGCGCAGGGGGCGCAATCCCCTTCAAACTGATGGGCTCCCTCGACAGTTCTTCTATAATTCCAGCGATTAGGCGCGTAGGGTTGGGGTTGTAACTTCATCCTACTGTCATCATCTGCCTAGCCTTTTCCCAACTATATTGGGGTCGGCTTCCAGTCAAGCCGGACTTAGCTGAATACCAGTATTTTACGAGGAGCGGCTGCCTACCAGACCTCCACAACCCATTAACTGGGGTAATACGGTACTTAATGGCAAGACTGGAGACTGGACTTCTTCCTACTGTAATCCTATTATAATCATACTGCTGACAGTAATAGAATGATCTGCCGGGGCTTGTCGACCTTACCTAAGCATTTAGAATATATTTGGAAACCATTATATTCAACCTTTATTACGCTACTAAATAAAAGTTTTTTTCCTAATTTTAAATATCTGAAAGTATGCTTTTGCTACATTTGAGGGATGGTTGAAGATGATGGGGATGATTGGGAACTTGAAGGTGAACCCCATCAACTAAAATCACATATATTTAACTAGGCTTTAGCCTGCAGCTTCGCCCGCGTACATAAAATATAGTTTTATGTACGCGGGCGAAGCTGCGGGCTATGCCACTCAGAATTACAGCAAAAATTTTAGCAATTGGACCAGTACTTCCACAGATTACCTCATACAAACAAAAAAACGAACTTTACCTCTTTATTATATTATAAGAGTAGATAATAATTTTGACAATACAGGCAAAAAGTGAGTATTTCATTAATATATGTCAATTCTTTCCTTAAAAATATAATTATTTTATCTGTTGAGCCCCGAGCGGACGACAGCGTTCACACACCTATTACTTTCTATTATGTCTCCTTTAATTACAGTACTCGAAAGATTTAATAAAAATAAAATGTTATCCTGAAATGCTTTATCAGTTCATCTAGGTACTTCAGTAGCTACATTTTTGTGAAGAAGTCTGGGATGTAAAGAAGTGCCAGTCTGGTCAGTCATTCTTCAACCATTATTTTTTTTTATTTTAAATTGAATTCTTAGCCATGATTTGGTGTAATGCACACTAGCTTTATAAGTAAGCTTCAAGCATGGCATTTCTCCTAGGCCAATCTGGTGGGATTCAATGCCACCAAACCACCAGCGTGTCTGTTCACCACTCCGGCTCCTATTGAGCCCATTCACCTTGGCTCCTACTTTACAGAACTACTTGTCTATGGTTTATATATTATTATAGTAAGTTTGATTATCATAATCAAACACACTATTGATACCAAGCAGCATTTTACAACAATGTTTGCAAATAAAAATGGCTGATATCCAATGAATCAATTTGAAAGTGCATTTTAAAATGTAAAAATCAAAAAATCAGGAAATCCAAAAAAATACTGGATATGTACCCCTTTCCTAACGCAAGGTTAAAAAAAAAATCTTGACTGACATAACCGCTCCGGGAACCGATGGGATATGGGAGGGCAAGGGCGATCAAACACTGGGCTGGGAGAAAGTCAACGTGACCTTTACCTTGAGGTCAATGACCTTGAACTCAAGGTAAAGATCATAAAAACGCAGGAAATGACGGAGAACGCTCGGAGTCAGTGTCCTTGACGACGATATCAATGACCTTGCATTTGAGGTCAAGGTCAAATACATAAAAACTACGCCTGCCCAGGGAAGACTGGGTCCAGGACCTGAGCGGCGGGCACGGGTCGGGAACATTGCAGTGGTAGGTAGGTAGGTTAGGTTAGGTTAGGT